>JARYHS010008074.1:11827289-12104749 GCA_031002005.1 Vandiemenella viatica | reverse complement strand
TTTCACGAGACTGTGTGGTTTTTTAAAATTGACCCCCTCACACCCCCCTCCCCCCTATTTAGTTTGTTGCTATTTTAAACATTTTGCAAATTGGTTCTCTTGATGAAACAAGTTCAGTGTTAAAGTGGTATTGGATAGCTTCCTCGTCCATATTATCTCAACTGCGTGTCTTTTAGGACACATTTCTCGTAACCTACAGGTTTGTATTCCCAATTCTAGCAACAAGATCTCGCATGCGACGTCGCGGGTGACAGCTAGTCATTCATAATGCCACATCACACACAACAGAATTTTTCAGTTTATTTTTAATCAATGTGGAGTTTACTATAGTTTGTAACTGCAGCACTGTTAGCCAGTAACGACATTCCACGTCGTGCAATTCCCTGCACCGTTACGAGAAACTCTGTATCAAGGTGTTAACAAACGCTTTATATATCAACTGGCTAACCTGTTACAAGCTTTAGACCGAGTATGAAGCTAAATCAAAGCTGTCAAAAATTCCCAAAATTTTCGTCTCATCTACTGTTTGTGTGTGTATACCGCAGGTCGGAAGTAGTAAATCCAGATAGGATACGAAGGGGTACCAATTTTTGTGTTAGTGCATTAGTAGATAGATAAGGGCGGAGTGAGCTCAGTTTTTAATTGATGTTAATTGATTTTAATTAATTCTAATTGATTTTAATTAATGTTAATTGATTTTAATTGATTTTAATTGATTTTAATTAATTTTAATTAATTTTAATTGATTTTAATTAATTTTAATTAATTTTAATTGATTTTAATTGAGGCTAATTGATTTTAATTGATTTTAATTGATTTTAATTGAGGCTAATTGATTTTAATTGAGACTAATTGATTTTAATTAATGTTAATTGATTTGCGGGGGAAGGGGGTCTCACATCTGTAACCTCAGATTGATCTTATTATTTCCTTATGGACCTGTGTGTGAGCCCACTTTTTCCCCATGTATTCTATGGGAGGGCCCACTTTTTCCCCCATGGCGGGGAGCCTTAATTGATTTTAATTAATGTTAATTTGATTTGCGGGGAGGGGGTCTCACATCTGTAACCTCAGATTGATCTTATTATTTCCTTATGTACAGCGGTCAGCGGACAGTTTTTTCCCCATGTATTCTTATGGACACCGGAGTGAGCCCACTTTCCCCCTCCTCGCCGCGCACGTGCCGGTAACTAATTGAATGCGGGTTCGTAATTGAATGCGCACAGCTGCGCCAGGGGTCCGCTGCAATCTCACATCTGTAACCTCAGATTGACCTTATTATTTCCTTATGTACAGCGGAGTGAGCCCACTTTTTCCCCCCATGTATTCTTTATGGACCTGTCTTTGCAGACAGTTTGGAGCGGAGGGGAGCCGAGGAACTAGGGGAGTTTAATTGAATGCGGGGTCCGTAATTGAATGCGCCACACCCGAATTATCGCTCCCCTCCGGAAGCCATCAATTATCGCTCCCCTCCGGAAGCCATCAATTATCGCTCCCCACGCAGCTGCAGGATGCGGGTCCGTAATTGAATGCACACACCCGGAAGCCATCAATTATCGCTCCTCCCCTCGCAGCTGCACGATGCGGGTTCGTAATTGAATGAGCACAGCTGCACCACACCCGGAAGCCATCAATTATCGCTCCCCTCGCAGCTGCATGATGCGGGTTCGTAATTGAATGAGCACAGCTGCGCCACACCCGAATTATCGCAGGATAACAATAAGCGACTGTGTGACTCATGTCTCCCACTATGACAGCTGCAACCGGAACACCCGGTATATTGACCGCCCATTTATGCGCTTCAGTATTTTTAGATCACAACAAATTAACGATATCTCTAACTACCTCCATTTTTACACCCACCATCTGAGACATTGGCGTTTTCATGCTTATTCATAATTGCTTCTGTCTTGCTACTAAATAAGATATTAGATTTGAACTGATATAAATGTCACCACCGAGGTTGGTGGTGTAACGGTTAGCGTTCTGGCCCGCCCGGGTATCCAGATTTGGGTTTTCCATGGTTTCCCAAGTCACTCCATGAAAACGCCTGGATGCTTCCTTCAAAAGGCCGTGGCTGAATTCCTTCCCATTCCTTGCCCCCCCATCATTTCCCGTCTATAAAGACATCGCTGTTAAGAGACATTAAAAATAAAAAAAACACACAAGTTATCATTGTGTTATAGTCTAAATTACGAGATACCACTTCCTGAACTATCAACGGAAAATAACCTTCTGGTTTTTCCAATACCTTTCTTTTCTTCCACAATACCTTGCAAAATGTGTTCTACAACAGCCGATTTTGTTGGTTGGCCTGGTCTTGCCTATCACTAATGTTCTTTATTTATTACTAGCTGAGGTACCCGGCTTCACTCAGAGAGTTGATGTGAGATAGTGTAGTAATTGTAATAAAATGATAAACATTAAAATGTAAGAGGTAATTTTTTTTTTATTGAAAACATTTTCTAACTTTTCGAATACTTGTTTCCGAACACCATTTTTCATTTTGTTATCCGGGGTATATATGTACAAATTTTTATAATTTTCTACTCGATAGTATAGACCGCGAGAGAAGCAGGAGTCTTTGGGGTTGATGCCACAATGTTTTAAAGTTTGTCTTTGCGCTGTGTTAATTGTAAAACTATAGGCTAATTTGATTGGAAATTGCAGTCTTTTCAGTAAAGATCAGAGCTATTCTGAGGATTAATACTATGTGTTTCGATTCTGGAGTTTCCCCGGTCATGTAATGTAGAACTTCCTGTGGAGGTGCTTCCAGTGGTGGTGATCGAATTTTTCCATTCATGCAACAGAATCCTGGTGTTTCTCCACTGAATTTTTTCGCGTTGCAAAATTGTTAGATGTTATCCATTTTTCTGATTACGAAGTGGTTGTTTTTGTTATATTGTTTTGTCGGGTCGTAGTGGAATGCTTCATTTTTCAGGTTATACTGTTTACTTGTCCTCGTCCGCGCTTCTCGTAGGGTGATATTTTCATGGGTGGCTTGCGTCCGCAGCAACCTGACCTTCACATCTTTCACAACTTGGGTCGTCATGTAGTTACGCCTTAACACTTCCGTTGTTCGGTTTCAAGTTTAAACTGTAGGTTCTCTACACCCTGTTAAGTTCAAGTAGGCTAGGATAGAGGCGGTATGCGCAGGCAATAAAAAACCCTGGTCATAATGACCAAACGAGCCATTACTCCGTACTTCAGGTGAATGTTGGGTTGGTTCCTCCAAAAGACCATGCCTGAATTCCATCCCGATCCTTGCACCAGTCCTATCACACCTCGTGATCGGTAAAGATCTGGCCTAGCATTTGGGAGGGTGTGGGCTCGAATCCCCGTCCGGGCATCCAGATTTGAGTTTTCCATGGTTTCCCCAAATCACTCCAGGCGAATGATGGGATGATTTCTTCATTTGCCATGGCCGAATTCCACCCCGTTCCTCGTCCACTGTCCTTTTCCCCCGCCTCTAAAGGCCTCGATGTCGACGAGGCGTAGAACCATTAAAAAAAAGAAACCCCGACCACCAACTCCAGATGAATGCCGAGTTATTCATTCAAAATACCATGCCTAAATTCATTTCCAGTCCTTGCCGCCAGTCCTTTCACGCGTCCAATGACCTCGTTGTTGACGAGACTTAAAAAAGAAAAAAAATATCATGAAGAATTGTGTTGGGGCGTGCAGAGGCTACCGTGAGTGTGTCTTGTTGCCTTCAGTTGAGGGCTATGCCTGCTTAATAAATTCAGCATTGGAGTGAGAGAGGATGCAGTTCTACCCCAGTTGCTCAATAATGAAGCCGACATGTTCCTTGGATATTCCAGTATGGTTTGCGATACGCTTTTTGAGTGATTCACCGGTCGAATCAAATTGTTGAGGTATGCGATGATCATCGTTTTGCTGAAGTGATCGGACGTCGGCTGCATTTATCATCTACAATTATGGCCTTTACATTCTCGCAATCACCAAATTTTAGTGCCAATCGATTTACAGTATACCTATCAACGGCATTGCCGGTATAAACAGCATTGAAACGACGATGAATCGTAGTAGGAATCACTTTGTCAGCAGTTAAAAAAATTCGATAACAGCACGATGTTTAACTCGCGTTGGCACAACACTAGAACACTTCTCCATAATTCCGGACAACAAATCCTTACTTCTCAGTACTTTCAAATAAAATGTAATGTCGCTTGGTATGTATGGTCTGGCGTCAGAGTTTTTCAGTCGTAACAGCCTTACCTAAGGACAGGAATGAACACGTTTACCTCCACCACCACGGACTAGACCTGATTACTACCCAAATGGACTGCTAGTGCCAGTGTACAGATATGGCCAGCCCGGTACTGTTGTTTTTGTCTGTGTATCAGCTCAATGCTGGTGATTCTAAGCGCTTGACGATAGGTTTATCGTCCAAACACGACGTCAAAATCGTTGCCTCCTTCAAAAAGGCGAAGGCTGAATACCTTCCCGTTCCTTGTCTCCAGTCACATCCCGCCTCTAATGACCTCGACTTCGACAAGGCGTAAAACCATAAGTAAAAAGAAAAAAAAAATCTTAAGCCCAGTACGTTTTCATTTACTTTAGAATTACCGTCAATATTTTCTATTGCAGAGACTAAATGCTGATCAGTGCAGAAATGATTACATTCGTCCACGTTTCAGACGATGCAGGTTTAATTTTGAGACTGGTTGGTGAATTTTTAATGTTCTGCAGTGTCATACAGGTGATTTAATGTTCTTTCTTCAATGCATTCCACTCGTCTTCTTTTCAGAGTTATTGCTTGTATGCCGGTCTGAATATCTACTCTGATGTGTGAGTTTTTAAAGCAAAGTAATGAATCAGCAGTTGTTGGAGATGTAGGTTATATTGAATGCGTAGAGACGTCTGGCTTATCACAACATCAGCAAAGTCAGTTCTGAACAAGGGAAGTTAGAGTAATATCTCCTCCACAAACCAGTCTAAAAACTTTACGAGACAAAGTTTTATATTCGTGCTGTAGTATCCCCCAAGATTAATACGAAAGATTTTACACAATTTCTAACAGTCTGAACGTTGGCTATATAAAAGTGACGATGTTATTATTATTATCACCGAAAACGTGCATCGGATGTCGAAAGTCAAGAGGATCATAGAATACCGAGCCTGGTGGGTGAGCAGTAACGTTCGGATATATCGTTCGCGAGGATATGCAGCACGGTTTTAGAGTCAGATTTTCTTTCGTTTCCCAAAAAATCACTCGAGGCTAGTGTCGGGATCGCCCCCATGCAGTACTCCTTTGAGAGTAATTTTTTATATGCCGATATAACTACCGTGCCCGGTAGGTGAGTTTTTTTAGGATTGGGACTGTCATGTGGAGGTGGAGAGTTCAATTCCCGATCCGGCTGTTCATTAGAATCTGTTGTAGTACCACTTTAGACGCAAATAGCCGTTTATCGCCTATAGTAGCTGCGACAGCGAAAAACACGGCTAGTGGTGTTTTTGTCCGTAGGAAGGGATGTTTTTTATTATTATTATTATTCCTAGCCATTTGAGGCAATTTTTTCTTGTATGTTATTATTATTATCACCGAAAACGTGCATCGGATGTCGAAAGTCAAGAGGATCATAGAATACCGAGCCTGGTGGGTGAGCAGTAACGTTCGGATATATCGTTCGCGAGGATATGCAGCACGGTTTTAGAGTCAGATTTTCTTTCGTTTCCCCAAAAATCACTCGAGGCTAGTGTCGGGATCGCCCCCGTGCAGTACTCCTTTGAGAGTAATTTTTTATATGCCGATATAACTACCGTGCCCGGTAGGTGAGTTTTTTAGGATTGGGACTGTCATGTGGAGGTGGAGAGTTCAATTCCCGATCCGGCTGTTCATTAGAATCTGTTGTAGTACCACTTTTCAGCACCACCTCTATCCCACACCACAAGCCTTTTCTGCCATTCAGTAATATTTGCCCACTTACCACGAGTATCAGGGTAGACATATGGTCATCAGACAGATATCATAACTCCCATATTCATACTAGGTCTCACATACAAATCCATACGTCACCACACACAAGCACACAAAAATATAACTAACTAAAAAACCATCAGACAGACGTTAGAGTGTGTGCAAAGGATGACATGTTTTCACCATACACATCAGTGCTTATCCCATACGGATTATTCATCACACCCAATAGATTGCATGTATCATCAACTTATAGGTAGCCAGTGACTGTGAAATCTCAAAGTCGAGTAGAATCCTATAGTGATAGACACACAACGACATCGGAAGACACACATACACACACACTCACATGTCCACGCATACACACATAGTTCCATACATCAACACACACGTACACGTAACTGGAGGAAAGTGACTGAACACCCTATGTCCAGACTGAATAGTTACAGGATGTATGAAGTGTGACATGTTAACTTTGGGGGATTAAGATCGTGAAAACAGGTAAAACTTCACCCCAATTATGTAATTTCACTATACGAAAGATGTCATCGGTTTACATGGTTAGAAGTTGTGCATCATACCATACAATGTGTATTGAATTCCTCCACCAAAATAGAAAAACCCACGGCATGATGCGGTGTATCATCATAAATGAAACTCATTCTGTTCACGGTCCCTATATGACATCGGACAACTCGAGTAGTACATCAGATATACCTGTCGAAAGTCACACTAAGCAAATCATGCTGAACTAAGCAAATCATGCTGAAGATGACGATATCACAAGTTTCATTAACTACAGAAATGTATATCATTTGAGCAAAAAGACGGAAAGTGTATGTTTCTGCTGTCATGACAATCTCCAGATTAACCGCAGAACTCCCACCACACACACACACACACACACACACACATCACCTTACCATCATGAAGGTGTGTAAAGTATAATACCAATAGATGCTTGCGTCATACAGCCCAAATATTATCGATGAAAGGTGTTGACAGTGTGTGTGTACAAACGCCGAAATCACCATAACAACTACAACCATCAGTAGGAAGGGCAGAACTTATGTTAAGTCAGGTTAATACAGAATGTTAAAGTGTTTGTTATAGTTGGTTAGAGTAAATTCAGTTTAGGTTATTCAACTCACATTCCATGGTAATCACTGATGCATGGCAATCCAAAAGTGTTTGCTGAGGCGGCTTGGGCCCCACCGCGGCCTAAGAGACCGGTATTTTGCACGACCTAAGAAGATCGGTATTTTGCGCGCCGGTTATCCGGATACAACGCGTTTGTATTTTTTCTACGCAGCAGCCGCTACTGTGGGTCCCAAGCAACCTCAGCAAACCTTTTGGATTGCCTGCATCAGTGATACCATGTGAATGTGAGTTGAAATAACCTAAACTGAATTTACTCTAACCAACTATAACAAACACTTTAACATTCTGTATTAACCTGACTTAACATAAATTCTCCCTTCCTACTGATGGGTTGTAGTTGTTATGGTGATTTCGGCGTTTGTACACACACACTGTCAACACCTTTCATCGATAATATTTGGGCTGTATGACGCAAGCATCTATTGGTATTATACTTTACACACCTTCATGATGGTAAGGTGATTGTGTTGTGTGTGTGTGTGTGTGTGTGTGTGTGTGGTGGGAGTTCTGCGGTTAATCTGGAGATTGTCATGACAGCAGAAACATACACTTTTCCGTCTTTTTGCTCAAATGATATACATTTCTGTAGTTAATGAAACTTGTGATATCGTCATCTTCAGCATGATTTGCTTAGTTCAGCATGATTTGCTTAGTGTGACTTTCGACAGTATATCTGAATGTACTACTCGAGTGGTCCGATGTCATATAGGGACCGTGAACAGAATGAGTTTCATTTATGATGATACACCGCATCATGCCGTGGTTTTTCTATTTTGGTGGAGGAATTCAATACACATTGTATGGTATGATGCACAACTTCTAACCATGTAAACCGATGACATCTTTCGTATAGTGAAATTACATAATTGGGGTGAAGTTTTACCTGTTTTCACGATCTTAATCCACCAAAGTTAACATGTCACACTTCATACATCCTGTAACTATTCAGTCTGGACATAGGGTGTTCAGTCACTTTCCTCCAGTTACGTGTACGTGTGTGTTGATGTATGGAACTATGTGTGTATGCGTGGACATGTGAGTGTGTGTGTATGTGTGTCTTCCGATGTCGTTGTGTGTCTATCACTATAGGATTCTACTCGACTTTGAGATTTCACAGTCACTGGCTACCTATATGTTGATGATACATGCAATCTATTGGGTGTGATGAATAATCCGTATGGGATAAGCACTGATGTGTATGGTGAAAACATGTCATCCTTTGCACACACTCTAACGTCTGTCTGATGGTTTTTTAGTTAGTTATATTTTTGTGTGCTTGTGTGTGGTGACGTATGGATTTGTATGTGAGACCTAGTATGAATATGGGAGTTATGATATCTGTCTGATGACCATATGTCTACCCTGATACTCGTGGTAAGTGGGCAAATATTACTGAATGGCAGAAAAGGCTTGTGGTGTGGGATAGAGGTGGTGCTGAAAAGTGGTACTACAACAGATTCTAATGAACAGCCGGATCGGGAATTGAACTCTCCACCTCCACATGACAGTCCCAATCCTAAAAAAACTCACCTACCGGGCACGGTAGTTATATCGGCATATAAAAAATTACTCTCAAAGGAGTACTGCACGGGGGCGATCCCGACACTAGCCTCGAGTGATTTTTGGGGAAACGAAAGAAAATCTGACTCTAAAACCGTGCTGCATATCCTCGCGAACGATATATCCGAACGTTACTGCTCACCCACCAGGCTCGGTATTCTATGATCCTCTTGACTTTCGACATCCGATGCACGTTTTCGGTGATAATAATAATAACATACAAGAAAAAATTGCCTCAAATGGCTAGGAATAATAATAATAATAATAATAATAATAATAACATCAATTCCTACGGACAAAAACACCACTAGCCGTGTTTTTCGCTGTCGCAGCTACTATAGGCGATAAACGGCTATTTGCGTCTAAAGTGGTACTACAACAGATTCTAATGAACAGCCGGATCGGGAATTGAACTCTCCACCTCCACATGACAGTCCCAATCCTAAAAAAACTCACCTACCGGGCCACGGTAGTTATATCGGCATATAAAAAATTACTCTCAAAGGAGTACTGCATGGGGGCGATCCCGACACTAGCCTCGAGTGATTTTTGGGAAACGAAAGAAAATCTGACTCTAAAACCGTGCTGCATATCCTCGCGAACGATATATCCGAACGTTACTGCTCACCCACCAGGCTCGGTATTCTATGATCCTCTTGACTTTCGACATCCGATGCACGTTTTCGGTGATAATAATAATAACATCGTCACTTTTATATAGCCAACGTTCAGACTGTTAGAAATTGTGTAAAATCTTTCGTATTAATCTTGGGGGATACTACAGCACGAATATAAAACTTTGTCTCGTAAAGTTTTTAGACTGGTTTGTTCAGAACTGACTTTGCTGATGTTGTGATAAGCCAGACGTCTCTACGCATTCAATATAACCTACATCTCCAACAACTGCTGATTCATTACTTTGCTTTAAAAACTCACACATCAGAGTAGATATTCAGACCGGCATACAAGCAATAACTCTGAAAAGAAGACGAGTGGAATGCATTGAAGAAAGAACATTAAATCACCTGTATGACACTGCAGAACATTAAAAATTCTCAAAAATTAAACCTGCATCGTCTGAAACGTGGACGAATGTAATCATTTCTGCACTGATCAGCATTTAGTCTCTGCAATAGAAAATATTGACGGTAATTCTAAAGTAAATGAAAACGTACTGGGCTAAGATTTTTTTTTTCTTTTTACTTATGGTTTTACGCCTTGTCGAAGTCGAGGTCATTAGAGGCGGGATGTGACTGGAGACAAGGAACGGGAAGGTATTCAGCCTTCGCCTTTTTGAAGGAGGCAACGATTTTGACGTCGTGTTTGGACGATAAACCTATCGTCAAGCGCTTAGAATCACCAGCATTGAGCTGATACACAGACAAAAACAACAGTACCGGGCTGGCCATATCTGTACACTGGCACTAGCAGTCCATTTGGGTAGTAATCAGGTCTAGTCCGTGGTGGTGGAGGTAAACGTGTTCATTCCTGTCCTTAGGTAAGGCTGTTAAGACTGAAAAACTCTGACGCCAGACATACATACCAAGCGACATTACATTTTATTTGAAAGTACTGAGAAGTAAGGATTTGTTGTCCGGAATTATGGAGAAGTGTTCTAGTGTTGTGCCAACGCGAGTTAAACATCGTGCTGTTATCGAATTTTTTTAACTGCTGACAAAGTGATTCCTACTACGATTCATCGTCGTTTCAATGCTGTTTATACCGGCAATGCCGTTGATAGGTATACTGTAAATCGATTGGCACTAAAATTTGGTGATTGCGAGAATGTAAAGGCCATAATTGTAGATGATAAATGCAGCCGACGTCCGATCACTTCAGCAAAACGATGATCATCGCATACCTCAACAATTTGATTCGACCGGTGAATCACTCAAAAAGCGTATCGCAAACCATACTGGAATATCCAAGGAACATGTCGGGCTTCATTATTGAGCAACTGGGGTAGAACTGCATCCTCTCTCACTCCAATGCTGAATTTATTAAGCAGGCATAGCCCTCAACTGAAGGCAACAAGACACACTCACGGTAGCCTCTGCACGCCCCAACACAATTCTTCATGATATTTTTTTTCTTTTTTAAGTCTCGTCAACAACGAGGTCATTGGACGCGTGAAAGGACTGGCGGGCAAGGACTGGGAAATGAATTTAGGCATGGTATTTTGAATGAATAACTCGGCATTCATCTGGAGTTGGTGGTCGGGGTTTTCTTTTTTTTAATGGTTCTACGCCTCGTCGACATCGAGGCCTTTAGAGGCGGGGGAAAAGGACAGTGGACGAGGAACGGGGTGGAATTCGGCCATGGCAAATGAAGAAATCATCCCATCATTCGCCTGGAGTGATTTGGGGAAACCATGGAAAACTCAAATCTGGATGCCCGGACGGGGATTCGAGCCCACACCCTCCCAAATGCTAGGCCAGATCTTTACCGATCACGAGGTGTGATAGGACTGGTGCAAGGATCGGGATGGAATTCATGCATGGTCTTTTGGAGGAACCAACCCAACATTCACCTGAAGTACGGAGTAATGGCTCGTTTGGTCATTATGACCAGGGTTTTTTATTGCCTGCGCATACCGCCTCTATCCTAGCCTACTTGAACTTAACAGGGTGTAGAGAACCTACAGTTTAAACTTGAAACCGAACAACGGAAGTGTTAAGGCGTAACTACATGACGACCCAAGTTGTGAAAGATGTGAAGGTCAGGTTGCTGCGGACGCAAGCCACCCATGAAATATCACCCTACGAGAAGCGCGGACGAGGACAAGTAAACAGTATAACCTGAAAAATGAAGCATTCCACTACGACCCGACAAAACAATATAACAAAAACAACCACTTCGTAATCAGAAAAATGGATAACATCTAACAATTTTGCAACGCGAAAAAATTCAGTGGAGAAACACCAGGATTCTGTTGCATGAATGGAAAAATTCGATCACCACCACTGGAAGCACCTCCACAGGAAGTTCTACATTACATGACCGGGGAAACTCCAGAATCGAAACACATAGTATTAATCCTCAGAATAGCTCTGATCTTTACTGAAAAGACTGCAATTTCCAATCAAATTAGCCTATAGTTTTACAATTAACACAGCGCAAAGACAAACTTTAAAACATTGTGGCATCAACCCCAAAGACTCCTGCTTCTCTCGCGGTCTATACTATCGAGTAGAAAATTATAAAAATTTGTACATATATACCCCGGATAACAAAATGAAAAATGGTGTTCGGAAACAAGTATTCGAAAAGTTAGAAAATGTTTTCAATAAAAAAAAAATTACCTCTTACATTTTAATGTTTATCATTTTATTACAATTACTACACTATCTCACATCAACTCTCTGAGTGAAGCCGGGTACCTCAGCTAGTAATAAATAAAGAACATTAGTGATAGGCAAGACCAGGCCAACCAACAAAATCGGCTGTTGTAGAACACATTTTGCAAGGTATTGTGGAAGAAAAGAAAGGTATTGGAAAAACCAGAAGGTTATTTTCCGTTGATAGTTCAGGAAGTGGTATCTCGTAATTTAGACTATAACACAATGATAACTTGTGTGTTTTTTTTTATTTTTAATGTCTCTTAACAGCGATGTCTTTATAGACGGGAAATGATGGGGGGGGGCAAGGAATGGGAAGGAATTCAGCCACGGCCTTTTTGAAGGAAGCATCCAGGCGTTTTCATGGAGTGACTTGGGAAACCATGGAAAACCCAAATCTGGATACCCGGGCGGGCCAGAACGCTAACCGTTACACCACCAACCTCGGTGGTGACATTTATATCAGTTCAAATCTAATATCTTATTTAGTAGCAAGACAGAAGCAATTATGAATAAGCATGAAAACGCCAATGTCTCAGATGGTGGGTGTAAAAATGGAGGTAGTTAGAGATATCGTTAATTTGTTGTGATCTAAAAATACTGAAGCGCATAAATGGGCGGTCAATATACCGGGTGTTCCGGTTGCAGCTGTCATAGTGGGAGACATGAGTCACACAGTCGCTTATTGTTATCCTGCGATAATTCGGGTGTGGCGCAGCTGTGCTCATTCAATTACGAACCCGCATCATGCAGCTGCGAGGGGAGCGATAATTGATGGCTTCCGGGTGTGGTGCAGCTGTGCTCATTCAATTACGAACCCGCATCGTGCAGCTGCGAGGGGAGCGATAATTGATGGCTTCCGGGTGTGTGCATTCAATTACGGACCCGCATCCTGCAGCTGCGTGGGGAGCGATAATTGATGGCTTCCGGAGGGGAGCGATAATTGATGGCTTCCGGAGGGGAGCGATAATTCGGGTGTGGCGCATTCAATTACGGACCCGCATTCAATTAAACTCCCCTAGTTCCTCGGCTCCCCTCCGCTCCAAACTGTCTGCAAAGACAGGTCCATAAGCAATACATGGGGGGAAAAAGTGGGCTCACTCCGCTGTACATAAGGAAATAATAAGGTCAATCTGAGGTTACAGATGTGAGATTGCAGCGGACCCCTGGCGCAGCTGTGCGCATTCAATTACGAACCCGCATTCAATTAGTTACCGGCACGTGCGCGGCGAGGAGGGGGAAAGTGGGCTCACTCCGGTGTCCATAAGAATACATGGGGAAAAAACTGTCCGCTGACCGCTGTACATAAGGAAATAATAAGATCAATCTGAGGTTACAGATGTGAGACCCCCTCCCCGCAAATCAATTAACATTAATTAAAATCAATTAAGGCTCCCCGCCATGGGGGAAAAAGTGGGCCCTCCCATAAGAATACATGGGGAAAAAGTGGGCTCACACACAGGTCCATAAGGAAATAATAAGATCAATCTGAGGTTACAGATGTGAGACCCCCTCCCCGCAAATCAATTAACATTAATTAAAATCAATTAGTCTCAATTAAAATCAATTAGCCTCAATTAAAATCAATTAGGGCTCCCCCGCAAATCAATTAAAATCAATTAGCCTCAATTAAAATCAATTAAAATTAATTAAAATCAATTAGCCTCAATTAAAATCAATTAAAATTAATTAAAATTAATTAAAATCAATTAAAATCAATTAGCATTAATTAAAATCAATTAACATTAATTAAAATCAATTAAGGACCCCACGCAATTCAATTAAAATCAATTAACATCAATTAAAAACTGAGCTCACTCCGCCCTTATCTATCTACTTGCATTATGTCGTATTACTTGGAAACGATAAATGTTTAACATTCTGCTTCTTCAGTGTTCAATCTTTGTCCAGAAAATATTAAGAAATAACATTAAAGGAAGATGAATTAATTGTAATTTTGCTATTGGTACTGATTTTAATAAACATATTGTGGGTGGAAAGTAATAAACTAAGGAAGCATGGACATTTTCATCATCAGCTTTGTGTAATTTTTTGTATTAATAACATTTGTGATTGAAAAGTTAGTGGCAACCGTATTCCTGCGCAGGAATGTTTTCACAAGACTACAAAACGCGAGGAGAGGTGTCATCACTGCTTTAGGGATATTAGAAGCACACAGTGGTAAACTAATAGTACGCGTTAGGACATCTTCGGTCGTCGTACCAGGTCTCATGATTTAAAGTGGCTGGATTCAATGTGACTGAGTCACAAGGTCAACTTTCGTTCTTCATGGCTTAAGAGAAACCATAGTAGCGCTACATTCAGCTAGGTGGACCCAGGACAAACACCTTTGTGAGTCATCTCTGTCGATTACAGTTCAAGTTAATGGACTGTTATGGTTATACTCTCACTATTAAACTGAAATGGTATCACTGAACAAAACGAGTAGTATAAGTTTGTGGGATTCGTAATGATTGATCCCGTTCCTGCGCGAGAACAATGCATGTCGAGAAACAGCACAAAGGTCGGAATAGCGATAGTTGTCCGCCATCAAGTTTAGGGGGTTCTGTAGGTTTTCGACAGCTAGAGAACTGAATCTTACATGTTCAATAATTATTAATAAATTATTTCAGATGGAAACTGATTACTAGTTTAGCTTTTCACATGCAGTGATTGGTTGCTTCATGACACTTAAAAATACTTAACGTTGACAATAAATATGTTAAATTTGTTTAAAATAGAAGTCTATAACAATTATTGTGGTCATAATTTGCATTTTTTAGCATAACAAACTTAAACACCAATATTTGTACCAAGTAAAACCTGAAACGAAAGATTAAAGAACTTACACGAAACTAAACTTGGCTAAAAGAATAAAAAAAGTAAAATTAATGTTAGTAAGAATGCTATCTTTTAACAATGACAATGAGTACAATTCTCCAGATTCTCTGCAAGACATATTAACAATACACACGTATAAATGGAGACACACACATAGATATTGTAGTTCAAGGCTGCCCAATCAATTCTGGAGATGGACCACAGTTTCGGTTCTAAAGTAGCCCGAGAGCCACAAAATAGATTCTAAGATAGCCTCCTATACAATACTTGTCTATAGTTACAATAGATATTTAAAGAAAACAAATATATAAGTAACACAATTTACTCACAATTGAAAAGTAAAAAACCATCAATGAGACCTTTGCAGAGGATTTATAACTATAATAATTTTTTTTTGGGCTAGCACATTCTAGACCGCTGCTGTTGGCACGCAAAAATGCAAAGAAGAGTCAGCTTATTAGATACACAAATAAAAAACAAAAGGTTAATTATGAATATAAGGTGGGGAAAGAATTGCTTGCTGAAGACTTGAAATGTAAATATCTTGGAATTAGTTTTGATAACAAACTTAATTGGGCAGGACACATAGGACAGGTGGTAGGAAAAGGTTTGAAAGTTCTGCACTTGTTGGAGAGAGTGATGAGGGGATGTACGAGAGAAGTCAAGGAATTGGGTTACAAAACTTTGGTCAGACCATTGCTCGAATATGGTAGTGTAGTATGGGACCCTCATTTTACGTATCAAATACAGGAGTTGAAGAGGGTGCAAAGAAGGGCTGCTAGATTTGTTTCTGGAAATTATCGCAGAATGCAATCAGCGACGGATATGATAAAGGATCTGGAATGGGATTCATTGCAAGACAGGAGGAGGATGAGGAGGGTCATGGGAGTGTACAGGGCATATACTGGCGATGAGGCATGGAACGATATTGGAGTAGCTATGAAAAGTAGTGCATGGAAGGGAAAAGATGACCATGACCACAAGCTGGCCCTCGATTTCAGGCACAAGGGTGTAGGAAGATTCTCTTTTTTAGGTAAGGGTGTCAGGGATTGGAATGAGTTACCAAGAGAAATGATGAATAATTTACCGAAAATTTTGAAAGAATTTAAAGATAATATTTGTAGAGGGCAAATTTAGGTAGGTGCAGGATAGGGGGAAGATGGGTGTGTAGGGAAATTGCCACCGAAGCCTGTGCTCCATTGCAATTGAATTAAATTAAAAATTTCAAATGGGGGTCTGGGGTTGGGCAGCCTTGGTGTAGTTCTATGAAAACCAAGATTGGTGGGTAAGCGGGTAGGAAATCCCGTCTCACCATTCAGATTCCGGTTTTCCATGATTTTCCGAAATCACTCCGAGTGAAGGCCAGGATGGTTCCTTCAATAGGCCTTAGGCCGAACTCCTTTACGTCCGCTCCGATGATGACTTCGACCAGGCGCAAAGCAATAGTGAAAAATCATTCTATGCAGAAATAACTGACACGCACGAAGGGAGAATACAGTATTTTAACTCAATAATTTCGACTGTATTCGTGGACGGCAATAGCGCTTTAGTTTTGCACTACAGTGAATTCACCCAAATCAGAGGACGAATGTTTTGTAATTTTCGCCTGTCATTGACTGCAGGGAAGTTGTGCTACGTGTCTGTTTCTCGGTGCGCCAAGACGGAGATGCAGGTCAAGTGGGTGGTGGGGATGAACTCTCAACTGCGGCCGGCAGCAGTCTGCGCACAGCCAGGGAAACAACGGGAGATAAACTGTCGTTTGTCTTCTTTATGTCTTCTTTAAACAGTCAATACGAATATTTGATCTGAAAACATATATCTGGATGTTCGTATTATCTCGATTTTTCACATTTCCTGTAATCTTCAAAGTTAAAAATTTTTCCATGAGACTTCCTTGATACCTGAAAGTCGATTGTATATTCGTAACACCTTGGAAACTTGATACCAATCGATTCTCTGAACCGAAATTGAGATCAAATCTGATATAACTAGCTTCCAGTATTCCATCACGAATCTGCAATTCTTTCTTATGGCTGCTCAAAATTGGCAGGTGACTGAAGGCTGCAATTTTGGTATTATGACTGGGCTGAAAGAATATTTTAAAAATCGTAAATATCATCAGGAATTAGTGACGGCAATCTTTCACCGTTGAATGCTGTAGAAGGGTGAGCTTAAATTGTCATTAGAAGCCTTCTTCAATAATTGTCTTTTCAATTACCGCTTCAAGTACAGCAATCAGTCATATTCATTAAATTAAATTGCTTAATTTCGACCATATTTTGTATTAAGAAGGCAATTCATTTGATATAGACTCTATTCTCTATTTGTTTACATTATACTATAATCTTCTTACTTCATCCTTTGTTTCCGCAACATTTTCATTCATTAGTTTAAAAATGTCATTTAATTTCGGCATATTTCATTGTTCCTGCGTGATGTCCAGTCATTGCTTCAATTAAAATCTCTACGCGTGCAGAAAGTTTAAGGATATTACGTGTGCGAGAGACCTCAGACTTCTATGTTCGTGAAAACCTGTGTCTGTCATTTACTTCCCAAGGAAGGCAGATTCTATGTGTGCTGTACTGATATCGTCATCCCTATGGCTTTTGATTTCTTAAAGTCTAAATTGCATTTCCAAATTTCTGCTCATTACATTATGTAACTTTTGTGTGTGCTAATTGTACTACAGTGATTGTTTTTCTTAAATATTTATACAAAATCTGTAATCTTACTTTAGCATTATTCATTGTTTCTATTGCAGTTAAGATGAGTATTCGTTGTTGAATATTTTACGTAACTTGTCTCTCATGTTTTTTCTTTTACTATAATTATCTGGTTTCAGTGTAATATAGAACACAGATGTATTAAGATTGAGGATTTGTATGGATTATTTTTTTATGTTTCATTCACAAATGCCAGATGTAGTATGTGTCTCTTATTACACATTTCTTTGACGTGTTCGTGATTTAACTATAAGCATGGTAGTAGCATCCCCGAGATTAAAAGAAGGAGAGAATGCACGAAAACATAATGGCCTTCGGAAAAGATATTACAAATGACTCTCATTAAATGGTAAATTCCATCACTCTCTAACTCAACCCAAAGCATATCTTGAAATGGTTTTTAAAAAGATCTGCTCTATTAATATTTCCAAGAATCCTTTCGTATCATGAATCTTCTTGTAGTACTACTGTAACTCTAACTAGCATTTAGAACAAATCACCGTACGTAGAGTTTAAAGCTCTCAAAGTATACGCCGATGTCCACCTAGTGGAGATTAAGAGTAACCCTTGGCAATAAAGAAACAAGATACCGTATTCTAGACTCTTTAGCTAAGCAATTTTACATATGAACGTTCTCATCACAAATTTGAAATTTACCATACGCCCTTATTTGACGTTAGATTACAGACTTATTCACAGGCCCTAATAACACAGTACAAATATATTTGAAGTGTACATTATGTTCATACATTGGTGGCACAGATATTCTATATTCCTTCAGCAATGCTCCAGAGTAGCTTAGAAATGAAATATAGTGGACATTCGAACTTAAGTCACAATATCGATCATCAAAATTGCTTTCGATAGTATTTTCTATGCTGATCAATAATATTGTTATGTTCAATTTTTCATAAAAATGAATCCATGACACTTAAAAAATATGTTAGTAAAAAATGTATGGGAGAGACTATATTTCATGTTTTTCACGGCCCTGTAGCAAAGTGTCAAACATTATGCAATCGTAAGTACCTACTCTATTTAATATTACGCCATAAACATTTCTTGTGTATCTTTGCGACTTCGTATAAGGGGCGCAAGTGAATTTCTGTAGATTTATATATGGATTTGTTGGCGAGTTTTTCGGTAGAAATAATACATAATACTAACACAAACATTAATATTTATTTTTAAATGTATAAATAAATAATTGTTATATTAAAATTACTATTAACTTTACGAATCAGTGTCTGTTAACTATGAGCCCTCTCTATTCCATTCACTCCTCTCTCCCTTTCTCCTACACATGTCACGAGTGAGAGAGATACAGGGCCGTGAAAAAAAAATGGAATGGGTTTTCTCCCAAACATTTCTGTCTAATACTTTTTAAG
The DNA here is from genome assembly GCA_031002005.1 of Vandiemenella viatica. Lineage (NCBI taxonomy): Eukaryota > Metazoa > Arthropoda > Insecta > Orthoptera > Morabidae > Vandiemenella > Vandiemenella viatica. Next base: position 12,085,797 of record JARYHS010008074.1, on the reverse strand, counting down.
TGTGAATGAATCATTTTTATGAAAAATTGAATATAACAATTATTGATCAGTATAGAAATTGCTATTAAAAGCATTCTTTTGGTTTTGTTGGGTTTTACTCTCCGAGCTCCGTCTAGTGCAGCTAACAAATGAAGAATAAAACCCAACATTAGTATAGCAGCTAAGGATATTGACCTAAGTATTCAAAAAGCATTCTTTTGGGATCGATATTACGACTTAAGTTCGAATGTCCACTATATTTCAATTCTGAACCATTATGCGCCCCCTAAGGCCTCGTATCCACTTGAGCACGCTCAGGCGAATGAGCCGCTAAGTGAAGCGAGCGGCACAAGTGTGGACGCCTGAGCACACTCGCAACGAACGACAGCGAGCGCGCTCGGGGCGAGCCGATCGGTTGTCGGTATTTTGGAATGCTCAAAGGCGAGCCAGTGTTTGTTCGGCGCTCAGTGCGGACGGTATTTGGCGGTTTCTACAATGAGCGCGAGCACGTGGGACAATGAAACTTGCTTAACTCTAATTGATGCGTATGAATCAAAGAGGGTGTTATGGGACAGCTCCAGTATTATAATCGAACTAAAAAATAAGGTGCATGGAGTGAAATCAGCGAGATATGAAACTTTGGTATTGATGATGTAAAGAAAAAAATAACAAGTCAGCTAGGGTCAATCAGGCGAAAACGATCAAAACAGAAGAGAACTTCTATAACGGGAAGTGGTAAGTCTTTTTTAATAGTATTTCTCACAGCTGAACGTATTTTGATTGAATTTGGTGTTACGAAATTCAGATCCTAAGTGCCTAAAATCATATTGATTTTGTGCCAGGCAATATAATTGTTTTACCAATTTTTATTAAAAACTTGAAATAAATGCCATAACTAAAAAAAAACAACATAAAAATAACCTTTAAATCTATATTTGTAAACACAAATTAAAAATAGGTACCAGTCTTCATATAATTTTGGAGTGACTCAATAGTGCCATCACAGACTACCCGTACTAAACGAATGATGCTTTGTTTATATACTTTGAACATATACTGCAGGCTTGTGAAGGGACTTCCTGAGGTTAGGAATCTTAAAGTTATTATAAATTTTATCTTCTGGTGCGATCGCCTCACGCATAGGCGTATCGTGCATTTTAATATTAGGTGAAATTAATGACAGCAAATGTTCGAAATCGAACTCGTTAAGTTTTGAAGAAGCTCATTCTTCTAAAGTCAATTCGCAAATTAAATTATTAAGATAATTTATTCGCTGACGATGACTTTCTCTAATCCATCAACTTGGTAATTTTCTTCTCTGTTTTGACATCGTATGGATAATAATAAAGGCCGCAGCTATGCGTGACGTACACGTCAATAGCCGAGCGTTTTCTGAGCACTGAAACCAGGCTCATTCGACCAAAATTTCCTTTTCCTTGAGCACGCTCGAACGAGCGCACTCAAATGAATGAGCGGCTCATTCGCCTGAGCGTGCTCAACTGGATACGAAGCTTAAGTCACAGGCGCGGGTAGCAGAAATGGAGCAGATAATAAACAACATGAGGATATAGCCAATAAGGGCTTTGCGAACTGACTCTTCTTTATCTTTATGGTCGTAGTGTCATTCGTCTCTAACACTTGAATGTATCAGGTAAACGCTTAAACTTTCAGTCGTTAAGCTAACCATATGAAGAAACGAAAAGAATTAAATAATTTGTAATAAATCTCTGGAATTATGTATTCTTAATTAAATGCTACATAGCAAGTTCATTAGTGGTTGAGGCGCTTTCTCTCACGGTAGGGCCAGGAATTTTTAAGAATTGTGTTTGGTCATTTGAGCTACGCCAGGATGTTCCGTGGTTCGGATTCCACGTTAAACTGTAGGTCCCAGAGGGTAAGGAACTGGCAGTCCTACCTCTGACACAATGGCTTAGTATACCTCCTTAGAGAGAATCTAACCAACCTCTGTGGAACTTTTTTTAAAACTAGTGTTCATACTGGCAGAAATGATGCGGGTATGTGTTGACTATGTGATATCAGAATAAGAAATAAACCTTTAAAGTCGTATACATAAAGCCTTAATTACAAACTGAAGAATCTTTACGTATTTCTGATGTACGAAAAGTCAGGACAGCGCAGGAGTAAACTTTAACATACATAGTCGTTCACATCATTAAACAACAACAAATAAAATTTGTTAATAGAAATATCTACAGTAAAGCAAACAATGAATAGGAACAACGACAATTTAAAAATTATAGTCCGCAATTGCGACTCAACGTCTGGCACACTGGAAGTTTTCATGCATATACGAGAGTAAGTCAATTATTATCCGCAATGTAGTTTTAAATTTTATTGCAATACAAATAGGAAACTTACAGGTACATCATTTTTCAACATAGTCCCCTTCCATTTCAACGCACTTGGTCCATCGTTGCACAAGCTTCCTGATGTCCTCATAAAAGAAGGTTTTCGGTTGAACTGCGAGCCAGGAATGCACCACTTCTTTCACTGTTTCGTCCGAGGTAATGCCTCTTTAAGAGGACCAAACAAGTGGTAGACAGAAGGGGCAGGATCAGGACTATACGGAGGATGAGCCAGTACTTCATAGTTGAGTTTGTGGAGCGTTTCAGTAGTGTAGGCAGCAGCATGTGGACGGGCATTGTCGTGCAACAACACAACACCTTTCGTCAGCAGTCCTCAGCGTTTGCTTCGAATTCCAGGCTTCAGCTTTTCAGTAAGCATATCACTGTAACGCGCACTGTTATTGTTGCGCCCCTTTCCTGATAATGTTCCAGTACTGGGCCTTGTGAGTCCCAAAAAATTGTAAGCATCAGTTTTCCTGCGGATGGTTGGGTTTTGAACATTTTCTTGCAGGGCGAATTTGGATGTTTCCATTCCATACTCTGCCGTTTAGTCTCCGGCTCGTAATGATGGATCCATGTTTCGTCACCAGTGATGATTCTGTCTAACAAGAAGTCATCTTCGTTACCATAGCGATCCAAATGGTTTTTGCAGATGTCCAAGCGCGTTTGTTTATGCAACTGTGTGAGTTGTTTTGGGACCCATCTTGCGCAGACTTTATGAAACCCAAGTCTGTTGTGGATGATTTCATAGGCAGAACCGTGACTAATTTTCAGACGTCGTGCCACTTCATCAATAGTTACTCGTCTGTCTAACAGAACCATGTCACGTGCACGCTCAATGTTTTCCTCATTTGTGGCGGTAAACAGTGGTCTGGCTCCTTCGTCGTGCCTAACGCTTGTGCGACCATTTTTTAATTATTCAATCCATAAATAGATACTCCGTTGCGGCAAAACACTGCTCCCGTACTGTACCGAAAGTCTACAGCTTCGTATCCACTTGAGCACGCTCAGGCGAATGAGCCGCTCATTCATTTGAGCACGCTCAGGCGAATGAGCCGCTCATTCATTTGAGCGCGCTCGTTCGAGCGTGCTCAAGGAAAAGGAAACTTTGGTCGAACGAGCCTGGTGCCAGTGCTCAGAAAACGCTCGGCTATTGACGTGTCGTCACGCGTAGCTGCGGCCTTTATTATTATCCATACGATGTCAAAACAGAGAAGAAAATTACAAAGTTGATGGATTAGAGAAAGTCATCGTCAGCGAAGAAATTATCTTAATAATTTAATTCGCGAATTGACTTTAGAAGAAGACAATGAGGTATTACAAAACTTTACGAAATCGATTTCGAACATTTGCTATCATTAGTTGGATCTCATATCCTCTTTAGTCCGGAGGTATCATATATGATACCTCCAGGAATTATGTTTTTCTTGGGCCACTGCACAGCTGAACCTTTTCTGGCCTATCGTATCATCTACAATACAGGGTGTTTCAAAAAGGACTTTACAGCTTTGAAAATTCATATAAATTTTATGAAACAAGGTACAGAGCTGGTTTTGGTGTTGTTTTAAATGAAAGCACTTCAAGTTTTTCTACCTTAAACTAAAGATGTTCTATGTGGCTTCCGTTGGTTATTCTGCAGACATCCCATCGGTAGTCGATTTCTTCCCAGACTCGCACTAGCATTTCAGGTGTAACTTGTTCAGCAGCAGCGTAAATTCTTGCTCTAAGTTCAGGTAGAGTGGCCGGCAAAGGAGGTACGTACACCATATCTTTTATGAAACACCAGAAGAAAAAATCTAGCGGTGTCAGGTCTGGAGAACGGGGGGCCCATGCAATTGGCTCATCACGGCCAATCCATTGACCGGGAAAGCGGTCATTGAGAAAATCCCGGACGTCAGTCAGATAGTGTGGTGGTGCGCCATCTTGCATAAAGAAAACATTTCGTTCTCGGTCATCCTCATCGATCTGTGGTATCAAAAATTGTTGCAACATATCAAGGTACACTATCCTGTTGATGGTTCTCGCTTGGAAAAAAAAGGGGCCGTACATTTTCCTCTTGCTCAACGCACAAAAAACGTTCACTTTAGGGCTATCACGAACATGTGGATTTTCACTGCCCCAAATCCTACAGTTATGTGTGTTAAGCTTGCCACTTGAATGAAAAGTTCACTCGTCAGAAAAGATTATGTTATCCAAGAAATGTTCATCATCATCCACTCGATTTAACATAGCCACACAGAAGTTCCTACGTGCAATATTATCAGTGTCTTTAATTGCTTGTAAAAGCGAATATCGGTATGGTTTCAAATGCAAAAGTCTTCTCAACACACGCCAAACCGTCGTATGTGGGACTTGCAGCTCACGAGATGCACGCCGGGTCGATTTCGTAGCGCTGTTGACAAAACTTTCTCTCACTTGCTCAACGACCTCGTCAGATGTGCTCGGACGGCCCGAGGATTTTTTATGTTTTACTGAGCACCCTGTTTCTACAAAACATCTATGCCACTCATAAATTGTAGGCCTACTAGGAGGATCTTTAGCGTACTTGGTACGAAAATTACGCTGAACTGTTGTCGCAGACTTCGATTCTTCAAATCAAAACACACAGTTAGCACGCTCGGGTCCAGTGAAGGCAGCCATCTTAACGTAACTGCCGCTAGCGCTTGTGCGGCGCGATTAGGCACTTGCGGACTACGCGAGTCAAAATTTGGTTTTCCTTTCAAACAACACCAAAACCAGCTCTGTACCTTGTTTCATAAAATTTATATGAATTTTCAAAGTTGTAAAGTCCTTTTTGAAACACCCTGTATACATCGCGTTTCTCATAGCTCACGTGTTCCATCTTCTTCTTTTGGTAGCCCTAATTGGAAACTTGGGATCCTACAGCTGTACAACATGGCTCGTCGAAATAAAGTAACATGAAGCAGTAAAGTTGTGTGTATAATTTTCCTGCTTGACTCCCGAGGTATCATATATATATACACCATGTATAAAAAATTAATTATTGTTTCAAAAAAAATTATGGTCATTCATTGCTAACTAGCATTAACACAAAGTAAATAACACAATAGTAGTTCTCTTGCACTTTTATTATGAGCTCGGGACTGAAGAGGATATTAAAATGCACTGTACGCCTATGCGTGAGGCGATCCCACCAGAAGATAAAATTTATAATAACTTTAAGATTCCTAGCCTCAGGAAGTCCCAACACAAGCCTGCAGTTATATGTTCAAAGTATATAAACAAAGCATCATCCGTTTAGTACGGGTAGTCTGTGATGGCACTATTGAGTCACTCCAAAATTATATGAAGGTTGGTACCTATTTTTAATTTGTGTTTACTAATATAGAATTGAAGGTTATTTTTATGTTTTTTTTTAAATTATGGCAATGATTTCAAGTTTTTAATAAAAATTGGTAAAACAATTATATTGCCTGGCACAAAATCAATATGATTTTAGGCACTTAGTATCTGAATTTCGTAACACCAAATTCAATCAAAATCCGTTCAGCTGTGAGAAATACTATTAAAAAAGACTTACCACTTCCCGTTATAGAAGATCTCTTCTGTTTTGATCGTTTTCGCCTGATTGACCCTAGCTGGCTTGTTATTTTTTTCTTTAGATCTTCAATACTAAAGCTTAATATCTCACTGATTTCACGCCATGCACCTTATTTTTTAGTTCGATTATAATACTGGATCTATCACATAACACCCTCTTTGATTCATGCGCATCAATTAAGCCTCGTATCCACTTGAGCACACTCACGCGAATGAGCCGCTCATTCATTAGAGCGCGCTCGTTTGAGCGTTCTCAAGAAAAAGTAAATTTTGGTCGAACGAGCCTGGTGCCAGTGCTCAGAAAACGCTCGGCTATTGACGTGTCTTCACGCGTAGCTGCGGCCTTAATTATTATCCATGCGATGTAAAAACAGAAAATTACCAAGTTGGTGTATTAGAGAAATTCATCGTCAGCGAAGAAATTATCTTAATAATTTAATTCGCGAATTGACTTTAGAAGGAGACAATCAGGTATTTCAAAACTTTACGAGATCGATTTCGAACATTTTCTGTCATTAGTTGGACGTCATATTAAAATGCACGATACGCCTATGCGTGAGGCGATCCCACCAGAAGATAAAATTTATAATAACTTTAAGATTGCTAGTCTCAGGAAGTCCCTACATAAGCCTGCAGTATATGTTCAAAGTATATAAACAAAGCATCATCCGTTTAGTACGGGTAGTCTGTGATGGCACTATTGAATCACTCCAAAATTATATGAAGGCTGGTACCTATTTTTAATTTGTGTTTACAAATATAGATTTAAAGGTTATTTTTATGTTTTTTTTAATCATGGCATTGATTTCAAGTTTTTAATAAAAATTGGTAAAACAATTATATTGCCTGGCACAAATCAATATGATTCTAGGCACTTAGGATCTGAATTTCGTAACACCAAATATAATCAAAATCCGTTCAGCTGTGAGAAATACTATTAAAAAAGACTTACCACTTCTCGTTATAGAAGTTCTCTTCTGTTTTGATCGTTTTCGCCTGAATGACCCTAGCTGGCTTGTCATTTTTTTCTTTACATCAATTCTAAAGTTTAATATCTCGCTGATTTCACGCCATGCACTTTATTTTTTAGTTCGATTATAATACTGGAGCTATCCCATAACACCCTCTTTGATTCATACGCATCAATTAGAATTAAGCAAGTTTCATTGTCCCACGTGCTCGCGTTCATTGTAGAAACTGCCAAATACCGTCCACACTGAGCGCCGAACAAACACTGGCTCGCCTTTGAGCATTCCAAAATACCGACAACCGATCGGCTCGCCCCGAGCGCGCTCGCTGTCGTTCGCTGCGAGCGTGCTCAGGCGTCCAAACTTGAGCCGCTCGCTTCACTGAGCGGCTCATTCGTCTGAGCGTGCTCAAGTGGATACGAGACCTTCGATGAATTTCGGCCCCTGATACACCTTCCGACGAAAAAAACGGATTACTGAACTTTGCTCTTCTTTGGTGCAAACAGAAAGCGGAACAGCCATCTTTAACGGCACGGCAACGACAATGGAACTAACCTGGCAGCATCAAACCTGGACAGACATAACAACAATTAAACCACGCATGTGTCACCTACGCAACACTACAGTACTACCAACATAAACAAAAATTTAACTAAATTGGTGATAATAATTGACTTACCCTCATATATTACCATATTACGCAAATGTTCATTTTAAATATTTTACTGTGAGAGGGGTACTGCTCAACACTTGCTTCGATAACAATGCTGTAAAAGTTTCCACTTGCCAATGATCTCTATAATAATTAATGATCTAGGTCCTCTACTCTTACGTGTACGCTTTATGAATATCCGCCAGTGCCTTACAATCCAGCTTCTTTATTATACCAGTCACTTCGAACAATCTGCACAGACATCTCTAGCTTCTCTTCTTTTCGTCTCCTCCAACTCCTAAATTTGGTATCCACCATACTTCAGCACTGCCTGACCAATGTTATGTAAACCAATTTTCTATCTTCTGTCCTGTTGCTCTCGACTCTAACAGATGGGCTTTAAATCTTCTTCTATTCCTCCTCCCCCCTCTCCCTCTGCCTTACGGAGTCCTGTCCAAATAAGCCTATTAGCAGATTTTACGATCGAGTCAAAACCGTACAACAGACGAAGTATCAATATATAATAAGTCATTCAGTTCAGTTGAAAGTGAGAGCGATGGAGCATATTATTTAGATGTACAGTACAATGACTGAATCCACCCGCGGTCAACACCATCACAATTTGATTGAAAATGGTAAGAAAACATTGATATGATATGTAATAACTCATAAATATTTTAAAGATCGATAAATTGATATTTCGGTCAGAAATATTTGCTTCAGCATAAATCTACACTTTACACTATGAAAGAATTGTCGCGTTATGAAGATAGAATACATATTTGTAGAAATGTTTTTCAATGTGGATAGCGTGAAATCAAACGCTTGAGAGATATCGTTCCTGATATGACGGAGAGTTGGCTAAATGTAATCAGCAATTTGTTTGGACAGTCATCTGCACTAGATGTATGTTACTAACACTTGTTGTTACCAGTGGAACACCATCACGTACAGTAGCGACCTTTCCTCAGCGTCATATTTCAGCCATAAATGTCACACCAGCAATGCAGAGCCTCTGCGGGAATATCAGTGCAACACCTTACAGAAAAGAAATAACACTGAATTATTCCACTCAAACCTTGTTTGATACCTTGCAGGAATCTCTTTTGATAGGTATCATGTTCTATGCCGCGATGGCGAAATAAAATGACGATACGCAGTACAGTGAGATTGACTCAGGAATACGATTCAGTTGGACTCGACGCTTTATAATCAATAAGATTAAGGGGAATGAATACATGTTTGCTTCGAGACTCAATGTCACCAATTTCTCTGGGGATCATGAGTTGTCACTCTTACAAAGATAATGCTCTTCCACGTGTCATATATTAATGCTACTTATCATCTTTAAAGTTGGGCCATCGGTGAACAACGTTGAATTTATATTGTGTTTTGAGTTTTCATCGGAGACATCGGTGAAGGCAATTACTCGAGCGCCGATTGTAAGAAATAAAAAATTATGTTACTATCAGGAAAGTTACATAGGATCTGGTTCGCGGCCAGGTGTCGCTGTTACATTTTGTTTAGAGAATCTTCAGTTATGCTGTTAACACTAGGAAACTTCTGAACGAGAAAAAATTATCTCTAGATAATGTGACTATCATTTCAGTAGAACGGAAGTTATATTCCACCGGTTCCTACAGACAATCAATTTTCAAACGCACTAGAGAGTACAACAATAATGCAATTTTCGTGACATTTCAAGTTCACAAGAATATTTTTACGTTTCTAGGTTTCTGGAATAATAAGTTCATGCATCTAGAAATACTAATATCTGTTTGCCCAATCTGAAAACTGATGACAAAATTCCCTCGAATGCACAATGACTATACTGTGACTTACAAGCGCGGTTAATTGTATGGAAAGAAACTGTCGGCTTTATTAACCTAGTTATTAAAAACTGCTACCAACGATTATTATCTGACTAAGAAACATTAGAAGCAAATCTCTGTGCTGTCACACTCTACAGCGCAATTGTTATTCTACATTTACGAATAACGTGGGCAACAGAGAGTATCTGAAATCATATGTTTATATACGACGAGTGATCAGAAACTAAGGTTATGAAGCCTACAAGGAAAAGTGTTCATTATGTTTCATAAAACTAATACAGCCAACTGATAGCACATAGATTAGTTTATTTTTCGACATAGTCTCCTCATCGCTATAGCAACATGTCGTGGGATGAGTTTGAATATCCCCTCTTGGTAAAAATCCTATCCTTGCGTGTTCAGCCACGTTGTCACCTCCTGGTCTGTAGTGAATCATCGGCCTGCTAGTTGCTCCTTCAAATGAGAAAAAAGGGCGAAAATTGCTTGGAGCGAGGCGGGAGCTGTTAGGAGGCCTGGGAAATTCAGCCGCGGTTAGGTGTTCCGCCTACAGAAATTCAATAACTGAACGGATTTTTTGGGGGGAGACCAGTTTTCCAGACGAGTCGCCTTTTGTGTTTACGTACAGCTAGCGCTAAGAGTGGCGCGTTGCTGAAACTCTGCCAACCTACTAATTTCCCTAAAACGGACGACACTCCAGGAATATCGGCCTTGTAACATTAGTTTCTGATCACCCATTTATCTGTAATGGTTTATAGCAATACGGGACAGATGTAGGTTTTAGCCTGTGAGTAGTATTTCGTGCTCTTATTAGTGGCTACGGCCACCAGTCACATTGCGCAAAGTCATGGCATACTTCCCAAAATCGTGTGGGACCCCTTTCACCCGGCAATATGCAGCATCCTGACGTGGTATTGACTCAACAAGTCTTCTGAAGTTACCAGAAGAATGTGTTGACAATGTTAGGTGGGACAAGATGTACAAAATTTTAGAGAAATCAGACCTCAAATATCGAGATATAAGAATACCTTCTAACCATATAAGAGTCAAGTTGCTATAATAAAAGCAGAGAATCATGAGGGACATGCATGAGTTAAAAAGGATGTGAGCCAATCTATCCCCATTAACATTCAATTTGTATGTAGAAGAAGCAATAAAGGAAGTAAAAGGAAAATTTGATGTGACATATGTGATCATGGAGAAAAAATCAGTACGATTATGAGTTGTAAAAAATACAGCAACCAGTCACAATATGATGTTGTTGTTTATTAAACCATTACCGGTTTCGAGCTATACCTGCTCATCTTCAGCAGGTATAGCTCGAAACCGGTAATGGTTTAATAAAACCGGTAATGGTTTAATAAACAACAACATCATATTGTGACTGGTTGCTGTATTTTTTACAACCCATATTTGACATCACAGTCGCGGAAGTTCCACCAATCTATCATGGATAAAATAATCAGTACGATTTGTTGATGACTTTGTTTTGATAGCAGATTAGGCTGAGGATATTAAGAAGTTACTGAATGGCATGAACAAAATACTGATGGAAGAATTTCGACTAAATATAAATCAAAGGAAGAAAAAAGTGATGAAATATAGCAGGAACGATAGCAATAATTGTAGATTAAATATAAAAATAGGATCGGATGCGATAGAAGGAGTAAGTGAATCCTGATACTTAAGAAGTAAAATTACAAGTAACAGCCGAAGCAAGAATGATAATACAAGCAGAACACTAATAGCAAAAAGATCGTTCATGAAAAGGAGGAAACTTTTAGTGTCAAATATTGATCTAGGACTTAGAAATAACTTTTTAAAACTTTATTTGTGCAGCACAGCACTTTATGGTAACGATGCATGGACTCTAGGAATACATGGAAAAGGAAAATTAAAGCATTGAAACGTGGAACTACAGACGGATGTTGAAAATTTGGTGGACAGTTAAAGCACGAAATGAACGAGTTTTGGAAATGATGGGTGAGAAAAGAAGTTTGTGGAAGGGGCTTACAGGAAAAAAAAGACAGGCTGGTAGGTCATATTTTGAGACATGCTGGATCGGTTAATTTGTTAGTGAGGGGAACAGTCAAAGAAAAGAAATATATGAAACAGATAATTGAGGACTTAGAGTGTAAGGGCTATCTTGAGAAGAAGAGGTTAGCGCCAGATAGGAAGGGATGGAGGATTGCATCATACCAGTCGAAAGACAGATGACATTTAAAAAAAAAAAAAAAAAAAAAAGAGTGAGGGAGACAGAGGGAAATAGAAAGTGAGAAGTTAAGAGTAGTAAATATTAAATAATAAATATGATTTGAATTGTGTGTACCCGTCGAAATGTTGGTGATGTGCCTCGATTGGCCCGTTGCCCTCCCCTCCACACCTAACCGTCGCCGCGCCGCGTTACCGCTCGCGCAACTAACAAAATAGTTCACTTTTTGTCAGATTTACTATTTTGTAAATTATTATGTGGTACCACTCGGAACTAATAGCAACTCAAATACATGGTAAATGACTTACAAATAAGGAAAATTGCTTTTTTGCTGCCAACTTACTGTAGATGTAAATATTTATTGATCAGAGACAGGATGTATTCGATACTCGAGTCAAATTTAAAGTTCCTAGTTGATAGTGTTTAGACATACCCGCGGATGGGAAAAGTCTTAAATAATATTTTTCGCTACAGCTAACATCTTTCCCTTCGAGTAATAATAATAAATTCGTCTGGCCGTAATGACATTGAAGTGAACTACACTTAACGGTGCCTTGAAGTTTATTACTCGGTACACAATACAACAGGTAAACCATAAACAAATGTGGGTACAGTTATCAGAAGACCGTCGAGAATTTCAGCCTGGTCCTGATCCGGGGTAGAGTGACGGCTTCTACTTCTCGCGAACTTCCGGTGGTCTTCTGTAGTTGACGCTGGTTCAGCGGTCAGGCTGGAACTGGCGGTGGAGCGGCCGGCTACGCTTATATAGATGGCCTGGCGCAGGAATTCCGTTGTGTGGTAGTACGGCGACCTCTGTAAGAAATAGTCCCACTTAGCTTCTAGATGATTCTATTTGTTTTCCTGGTTTGTTTTGATGCCTCTGCGTCTGTTTGGAGTCGTATATGTATCCCGGCGTGCAGGCGCGTTGTGTGTGAGGTCTGCCTGGCAGGGGCCTTTACTGGCAGACTGAACATACCTCCCTCCCGGGGGGGGGGGGTGGAAGCGATGTCTGCGACGTCTGCGAGGTCGTCTGCCGCGGCGCCCTGGAGCAGACTATGAAGGCTACCTCTAGGGGAGTACGGAGCTGTTCCCCTGGCGATGCGTGCCGACCTGCGTCGTGGTGCAGGTTGTGGTGGAGGTACTTGTGGAGCTAACGGCATCGGTTCGTCGGCGTCGATGGCCGGGGGCTGTACGGGGGGCGCTGAAGATGGTCCCCGCAGGTGGTCGAGAGGCTGCGGCTGAAGGGTGTCGGAGCGACCGACAGGTTGTGGCGTCGTTGGTGGCGCTGTAACTGTCCCTGAGCAACGGTTAGACGGCAGGAGTGGTGGAGGTGGCTGGGAAGGAGAGGAAGAAGTGGATGGCCGTGCCGTGGTGGAAGAGGACGGTGCCGTGGGGTAGCGGGGACGTAGTTGGTTTCGATGGCGTCGCACTATCCGGCCATCCAGGCTGACGTCGAACAGTTGCCGGCCCCGGGGCCGCTGGATGACCCCCGGAAGCCAACCGGCCCGGGAGCCAAACCCGCGGGCCCAGACTAGGGAGCCCGGGGTGAAACGGAATGGGCCCGAAGGTACCTGTACTTTGGGCGGGGGTAAGAGGAGATGGAGGAGAGTGCGAGGTTGGCGGCCATGCAGCAATTCCGCCGGGCTTTTGGCCCCCACTGGAGTGGTTCGATAGGAACTGAGGAAGAGTGTCAATGCCTCTTCAAGTTTGTGACTTGTGGTGTATTTGGTCATTTGGGTTTTGAATGTTCTGACTAGCCGTTCCGCCTCCCCGTTAGATTGGGGGTGGAAGGGCGGGGTGAGGAGGTGTTGGATATTGTTGGCGGTACAGAAGGATAGGAATTCCCGACTTCGAAATTGCGGTCCGTTATCTGTGACGATAGCGTATGGTAATCCTTCGATGGAAAAGATCTTCGTGAGGGCTGAAATGGTGACCTCTGTGGTGATTGTGGAGCAACGGACGACATATGGGAAGTGGGAAAAGGCATCCGTCACTAGGAGCCACTGGTGGCCTAGGAATGGGCCAGCGAAGTCGAGGTGAATGCGTTCCCAGGGTCCGGACGGTGCCGGCCAGGAAAGGAACTTTTGAGGGGGGCGGGGCAGTTGTTGGGCACAGATGGTACAGCGCCGCACCATCTCCGTGACATCCGTGGTAAGGCCGATCCAGAATACATGGCGTCTGGCAAGGGATTTGGTGCGGGCAATTCCCCAGTGTCCTTGGTGGAGAGTTTGGAGGATTGTCGGTTGTAGGGATCTCGGAACGACGACCCTCGGGGTGGAATTTGGTTCTGTGCGGAGGAGCACTCCCTCTACTACTGAGAGCTGGTGGCGGATGGAGTAGTAGAACTTGAGGTCTTGATGATGGCGTGGAGGGGAACGTGTTTGCCACCCGTGTTGGATGTGGTGTCGGATGACACGGAGGAGGGGGTCCTCCCCTGTGGCTGCCGCGACATTTGAGGCCGTGTACTGGAAATGTCTTCAGTGCTTCTTGTATGTCATCGTCGATCTGGAACACCAGAAGTTCCGACTTGTCGAAGGCAAGGTCTGGTCCCTGCGGTAGTCTGGATAAGGCGTCTGCATTGGCATGCCTGGAGGTGGTACGGAAATGCATGGTATATCTGAACTGGGACAGGAATAGTGCCCAACGCTGGATGCGGTGGGATGTTTTGGTAGGCAGACGTGTGGACGGATCAAATAGTGATAGGAGTGGCTTGTGGTCGGTAATGAGATGAAAAGAAATCCCATATAAAAGGGAATAGAATTTGGAGCAGGCAAAAACAATAGCTAGCGCCTCTTCTCGATTTGAGAATATTTAAGCTGAGCAGCCGATAGGGCTTTGGAGATGTAAGCTACGGGGCGTTCCGTGCCATCTGGTAATTTATGAGACAGAACTGCCCCCACACCGTAATCGGATGCATCTGTGGCAAGTATCAAGGGGAGGTTTGGAGTGTATGGCATGAGGCATGCTGCGGACTTGAGCTGCTGTTTAAGGGTGTGGAATGCGGTCTCGCAAGCTGGGGTCCAACGGAACGGGACATTCTTGCGACAGAGGTGGTACAGGGGTGCTGCCACTTGTGCTGCTGAGGGTATAAATTTTCTGTAGTATGAAATCTTGCCTAAAAAAGATTTCAACTGATGTAGATCCTGAGGCCGAGGTAAGTTGGAAATAGCGTCCACATAGGAAAATGCTGGGGAAATGCCTTCCTGAGCGATGATGTGACCCAGGTAGGAAATGGATTGTTGAAAAAATTGACACTTGGAAAGGTTGCATTTCAATCCTGCTGCACGGAGGCGGAGGAAGAGTAGGCGGAGGTTGGTCATGTGATTCGGCAGCGGAGGGTCCCGTGACGACTATGTCGTCGAGATAGTTGATGCATCCCGGAATATCCTGGAGAAGTTGTTCGAGATACCGTTGAAAAATCGCTGGAGCACTGGCCAAGCCGAACATGAGCCGGTTGAGTTGGAAGAGGCCAGAGGGAGTGTTGATGACTGTGTATTGTCGGGACTGGATATCCAAAGGGATTTGAAGGTATGCTTCTGCCAGGTCAATTTTTGTAAAGTAGGTACCTCCTGCTAGTTTACGGAAGAGGTCGTCCGGTCTCGGAAGTGGATAATCGTCTACCAGCAGATGCGGGTTGACGGTGGTCTTAAAGTCACCACAGAGACGTAAGCGGCGTCCTGGCTTCTGAACTATGACCAACGGCGTGGCCCAGGGGCTGAACCGCACCGGCTGGAGGATCCCTTCGTCTTGGAGACGTTGAAGTTCTTCCTGAAGTGGTTGTTGAAGCGCTACGGGTACCTGGCGTGCCCGGAAGTATCGAGGCCGTACGTCCGGCCGGAGTTGGAGTGATGCTTCGAAGTCCTTTGCACAGCCGACGCCTGGTGAGAACAGGTCCTGAAACTCGGTGCAAAGGGCGTCCACTTCAGGAAAAGGAACATGCTGAGATACGAGGTGTATGTTATCCTCAATTGAAAATCCGAATAAGCGGAAAGCGTCCAGTCCAAATAAGTCTGCTGTGAGAGAACTGTTAACTACTAAAAAGGGGACTGAACGATGTACAGACTTATACATGACGTTTGCTGTGAATTGTCCCAGGAGTGCTATTTCCTGTTTGTTGTATGTCAGGAGGCGCTTTGGGGCCGGCGAGAGGGGGGGGCGAGCCAATTTGCACATAAGTAGTATAATTAAGCAATGAGACTGCTGCTCCTGTGTCGACTTGTAGGCGCAGAGGCTTGCCATTGACCGTAACGTCAATAAAAAGTTTGGATGCAGTGGAAGTGTCTACCTGATTGATATCCATAGGTGCGCCGCTCAACCTGTCTTGGTAAGACCCTGGGCGGCGAGAGCCGGGATTGGCATTGGTGGTGTTGGTGCGGCAGACGGACGCCAGGTGTCCTTCCTTGCCGCAACGTGAGCATTCAGCCCAACGATCCGGACAATTTTCCCTCTCATGTGCTGAATAACAGGCGGGGCAGGAGGGTAGGCGGAGCGGGCTGCGGCGTCGGCGCTGCGGGATCCGCTGCTGCTGCCGAGACTTGGTGCCCCTGCCGGAACGGGCCGGTTCGATGTCCTTCTGAGGAAGCGGTCCCCGGTTGTGGTGTCGGGAGGAGCGCGACTGGGAGCTCTGGATGGCGGCGACGTCCTGTGTGTCCTTTACGTCGGTTCGGATTGCGGCCACATCCGCCCAGGACTCCAGGCGGCGATCTGCGGCCGTAGATATTTCGAATTTGTAGGCAAGTTCGATGACCTGCTCCAGGGATGGGTCCTCCAACTTGAGGGCGTCATGCCGGAGTGCGGCATCTGGTGCAGCCTGTATGATGTGATCACGCACCATGTCGTCGGCGTAGGATTCGTGGGAACAACGAGTTTGAAACTTACATTTTCTGCTAAGGCCTTGGAGTTCGGCCACCCACTGGCGATACGTCTGATCGGGCTTCTTCCGGCATTGATAGAATTCGACGCGGGCCGCGACGACATGGTACCGGCGTCTGTAGTATGCATTCAGTGTCGTACAGATGGTCGTGAAGGTGAGGGTGTCGGGGTCTTGTGGCTGAAGTTTGGTGAGCAAGACATACATCTTCGATTGGTTCCAGGAAAGGAAATATGCACGTTGATCTTCTTCTTTGGTTATGTGGTGAATTGCGAAGTGTTGTCTTATGCGCTTCTCGTAGGTCTCCCATTCCTCGACGTCGTCGTTGAATGCTGGGAACGGAGGCGGGGCCGTGGGTTGGCGGAGATTCCTGACTTCCGCAATCAGTTGTCTCTGAGATTCGAAGAACTGATGTAGAAGTCCTTGGAGGAACTGTTGCCATTCCGTAGGTGCTGCTGGCGTAGCCATGATGGTCGAGAGTTCTTATCCCAACCTTGTCGCCACTGAAGTGAACTACACTTAACGGTTCCTTGAAGTTTATTAGTCGGTACACAATACAACAGGTAAACCATAAACAAATGTGGGTACAGTTATCAGAAGACCGTCGAGAATTTCAGCCTGGTCCTGATCCGGGGTAGAGTGACGGCTTCTACTTCTCGCGAACTTCCGGTGGTCTTCTGTAGTTGACGCTGGTTCAGCGGTCAGGCTGGAACTGGCGGTGGAGCGGCCGGCTACGCTTATATAGGCGGCCTGGCGCAGGAATTCCGTTGTGTGGTAGTACGGCGACCTCTGTAAGAAATAGTCCCACTTAGCTTCTAGATGATTCTATTTGTTTTCCTGGTTTGTTTTGATGCCTCTGCGTCTGTTTGGAGTCGTATATGTATCCCGGCGTGCAGGCGCGTTGTGTGTGAGGTCTGCCTGGCAGGGGCCTTTACTGGCAGACTGAACAGACATGTTGACAGGTTTCTCTTGGCTGCGCATTCCACCACTGTCATAATCGACTTAACCTAACCCGGCAATCCTACCGGGTACAGGGGACCTACGTGGAATCTGAACCACGGAAGCGTTCTGGAGTACTTCACATTACACGCAGGCTGTGCCAGAGGTGAAAGGTGGGTGAAGGGCCTATGAAAATCCCCGCCGAGACAGGGATTCGAACCGGGTACCTTTCTATCTCCTGTCAGACGCCGTAACGACTGAGCCACCAGACCTCTCGCTCTCTGCCTGTGAAAACAACTAAATACAAATCCGAGTCCTCCACTTGACAGCCACACACTTGGGTGGGAACTGAAAGACAATTCGACCCAAGTTTTCGTACCGGAACATAATTTTACAATATTTGTTTTTGTGTCAATGTACATAGCATAAGCCTACAAGTTATTCCGTTTACGAGTTAGAGTTCTGGGATAAGCATACAGACAACGCCTGATTTGGATTCCTTTGTTTTCAGAGTGGTGCCCCGCCCATTTCCTCCAGTTCCAGAACAGCCGCCGTGGAGGCGCGCCGGGCGCAGGTTCACATGGAGCTGGAACAGCTGCAGCAGAGGCGGCTGGAGGCTCGGCAGCAGCGCCATCGCGACCAGCAGGAGGTCAGCAAGTCAGCAACTGCCCAAGCACCTCACTAGCTATCTAGTTATAATGGCACTTTATGAATTAACTCCACCTACTCACACAAACTCACAAGGGACACTTTTGACCTTGGAACCGCACGAAAACATGCTTCCAATAACAAGCGATCATAAACAAGACAGTGGTGTGTGTGTGTAAAACGTTGCATTCTGCCTCAACTAACATTTTAATAGAGAGAAACAAAGTAACAAGATATCAATACCACATGACAAAAATTATCAGTAATTCAATGACGTCAGTGTATCATAACATTTTCAACCAACAGAGCCAAAAACTCTTTGCTTAAAGTACGTTAGTATAGCGCAAAACAGACATATACAGCAGTACCACACACCTGATAGTGCTTATATTAGTCCTCAAAGTGCAGATACCGGATTTCGATTCAGAGGTTAAAACAAAGTAGAAGAGAACAATGTGCACACCTCGCTAAAGCCACATTATCACATTCCAAATTACTTTCGCATTCACGCAGTCAAATATCGAGAGTCACACTAATTACATTTTCAAATGATGATGTTGGTATGCATGTTGCAACATAGGCTTATACGTAAGTGCAGCAAATTGATTTTAAATCACAAAGAGAAGTTTCATTATGAAATAACTATAATACATTTTCACTTGTGGTTTGACACATTGCAGTTTTACAAAATCAGAAATCCTTCTGATATAGATACGTAGAGCGTTTATTGCCAAAAGACGTAAATATCAAGGGGCTGGCAATATTATGTTGTTTTCGGTTGCAACATGTTCAGCATAACATCTTTGTTTGGAAAAGTTTCATCTAGAAGGGTACGATCTATATGACCTGACCAGAAATCACACAACAATAGGCTCTTTTCATTTGTCACATGTTCGCGGAGTTCTAGACTCCGGAGTTCTGCATGGAAATGACGCACAGCACTGTTTTGTCTATGATCGCTTGCTATTCTAAACACGTTTTCGTGCGCTTCCGAGCGTTCGAGGCCAAAGGTGTCCCATGTCAGTGTACCTATGACAAAACGTCTCACTGCAAAATACTTGTACGTACTCTCAATTCCGTACTTCAACTCTTCACGGCCACTTCTCTATATTCTTACTGTCCACTAGCACACTCCACCAGACCTTCGGGTCAAATGGAGTTAAGTATGGTGTGCTCTCGCTTCAATTACAAACCAGCCAGGCGGGATAAAATAGGGCAACATTCCATGTGTTTCGATATGGAACCACACGAAAGAAATTTTGATCAAATTTAAGATGATTAGTTAGATTAGCGTTAGGACGTAGTAGAAGTGTTGATTAGATAATGTTTGCCTGGAAGGATTGCGAATTTTTTATATAAAAATATTTGTGGCGGCGCGGGCTGCGCCTTGCTGAGGTGCTTCACGCTGGGCGACACGCAATTGCGCATGCGTGGCTACCTCAACACTGTATGGACACTACCGGGTAATTACAGACCACAACGGATAGACATCCTTAGGATATCGGTAGAGGTAAAAAATAAAGATGCTTCAGAATATATTTTATGTAAGTTATAATTGTGTGCAGTTTATTATATTTGAGTTTTTGTACATGATATTAGTCTACTTATATAAATTGCATTTGATGTCACATTGACACTGTTCTTTCGTATGGTGACATTCAGAAAAAATCATATCACCATACACGATATTTCATGAGTTGAGTTGCTATTGACACGTAAATCTTAGACAGAAGGTTACGTACAAATAAAATCAGAGCATCCTTAGAAACAAAGAGAGAAACAATGTTCTCCCCCCTTCTTTATTTTTATTCTTAAAAAAGAGAAACAATGTTTTGTTCTAACTTATAAGTTGTTCAATATTGTGAATTTATAATTAATTTCCATAAAACACGTCCAGAACATAATGTTTCTGATACAGAATGCACCTTTACAGCAATGTTTCACTTACGATATTTTTTATTTCCTTTTCTGCAATCAGTTCGTGAAAACAAAAACTTTCGTAAGGTGGCTAATCCTGGGGACCTATAGACGGACCTCGGTATGTTAAACAAGTTGGTTGTGGGACAGTTCCATCAACTTTCTGGACAAGAGCTCTCTAATCAGTGGTTAAGTACTGGATGAAAATACCTCTTCCAACAAACACTTACTCATGAGGGAGAAACTGCTTTACACAAGTAATAGAGAGGACTGAATCATCGACTGCTATGTAACATAAGATTTGATATTTTAGGAAGTTGCCGCAAGTAACTCACCAGCAGTGTCGACAAAGCAAAATAAAATTAGAAATTATGCAGGCAGGAAACAATAGTTGGTTGATTCCTACAAAATGCCATGGTCAAGTCGCTTCCGTTGCCTGCTCCAATCCTCTCCGAGGAGGCGTTAAAAATGA
The DNA here is from genome assembly GCA_031002005.1 of Vandiemenella viatica. Classification (NCBI taxonomy): domain Eukaryota; kingdom Metazoa; phylum Arthropoda; class Insecta; order Orthoptera; family Morabidae; genus Vandiemenella; species Vandiemenella viatica. The sequence continues at coordinate 12,065,384 of JARYHS010008074.1, read as the reverse complement.
TACTTTTATATTTGTACCTGAAGCAGTGAAGCGATGGTAGTAACACTTTCCGTGCTGGCTAGTCTCGCAGTGCCTGTATTCTGTACTATCGCTTACAGGAGCTTCACATGGCGTGAATGTCGCGTTTTATTTTTATATCCTGTCCTATGCGAATGTTTATTAACGGTATAGAATACCTCCGGCTCCTTGCCAGTCTGTTTACACGTAGCATCGAATACAATTCAATGGGTGCACACGACGCTCTCCGTGTATCTTTTCGAAATTTTTTGATGTTCCTGTTAAACAATGATTCTGCGATTTTAGAATATTAATATGAACAAATTTCGTAGTCTGATCTGGAGATATTAATGGATCAAGGAAAAGTTCATTGTCTTTGCCCATTTTTGGAAAATATTTTCACAATCTCGAATGATGGAAGACATTTGATATTTTAAATGAATTTTAATCAAAATAATGAGTTAAAGAGTTATTGAATAGCCATAAAATAATAAGTGGTTGCAAGAAAATTAGGTTATTGTGAGGTGGAAACAGCAGTTTGAGTGACTAGTTTCTATACTGGTTGACTACAGTACCGAATTAAGACAGCACGGGGCGTGTAGCAAAAGCGAGCCAGAGGCCCTTGGTTTGGTTTAGATATTAAAGTTCAGGATATGAAATAAAACAGCACATTTACAAAACTATCTTTCGTGAATTAATGTGGGCAAATTTGGAGATAATATTAGCCAAATCAATATTTATCAGTAAATAATTTTCCGCATACATTAAAGCCAGATCATTTAAACGCATAGACGCCCCCCACCCCCGGTCCCCCAAAGCTATGGGGCCCGTAGCATTTGCTACGTTGCTTATCCGCTACTGGTTGACTAGTATAGGTCGCTGGTATAAGTACATGACTAACCTAGGTTGCTAGTGGTACAGCTCTAGAAGAAAGTAAAAGAAAATAAACTGATCTTGGCTGTTTATGAAAGAATGAATGACAAGATGTGAACTTCCAAAAGAAAGAGAATGCACATTCAAAGTACCGAGGAGGGTATAAAGTGGTCATAATAAGTGGGGACTTAAATATATCAACTGGGGAATGTGAAATTTTTGTTATGGTCTTATGCCTCGTTACGTCGAGACCATTAAAGTTTAGAAAGGACTGAGTCAATAAACAGGAAGGAATTCGGCATTTGTCTTGACTCTAGAGTAATTTCGTCAAACCATGGAAAACCGAAATCTGGATGATCGGTGGAATGTGAATTGAACAAAAAAGTCTTGATAACTGTACGGAGTCGCAGGCCACAGCGGCAATAAGTCATTAAGAAACCGACCGTCGTGGTGAGTGGTTAGCGCTCTGGCCTCGCATTCGGGAGGACGTGGGTTCGAATCCCTGTCCGGGCATTCAAATTTGGGTTTTCCATGGTTTCTCCAAATCACTCCAGGCGAATGCCGGGATGCTTCCCTCAAAAGGCCATGGCCGAATTCCTTCCCGTTCCTTGTCCCCAGTCCCATCCCGCCTCTAATGACCTCGACGTCGACGAGGCGAAAAGCCGTAAGTAAAAAAAAAAGTGTGTAAGAAGCAGTTGAGATGGACAGAAGAGGTTTATATAAACAAGTAAGGTTAAAGAAGGCGTGTTACGGTATGTAATAATCAATTTCACGTATTCCAGAAGTGAAAACATTTTGCAATGGAAGAGTCAAGAGGTAGACGGAGGTCATCAGCGTAATGGAGAGAAAGTGTGACTCTATATAAAAAAGTATATAACAACTGTGAAAGAAAAAATAATAAAAAAAGCACAGAACTTTCATTCGAGGACGGGAAGTGTTGCCACTGATCACCGCAAACAACTAAAAATGAATTAATAGCAGGAAAGAGGGAAGCGTTTCAAAAAGAATTTCGTGGCTATAGGCTTCACTGAATGATGAAATTAGACATTTAAATGAATATGTAACTAAACTGAGGGAAAAAGACTTCAAACATGGTGTCATGAATATGGATGAAGTATAGAATATTAAAAAGAAAGAAATTTTAATAAACTGTATCGACGAAACAATTAACCCTAGAACTACATACCGGGGTAGTAACTGCCCTAGGTAAACTTTACGTTTCTAAATTAGTCAGTGATATTAGCGACTGAAGATCTATACCATAATTTAGTTCAAGGTTCTAATAATAGGGCGATGTCGCGAGACACTTCTGTTTCCTTTTTACTGTGACGGAGTGAAGACGTGAAGCTTGTGTGAGATTGATATCTACCCCGGTTTGTAGTTCCCGTTAGTGTATTGTACAGGTAAGTTATGTTTCTCTTTATTGTTAAAATAAATTTAATTCACGTATTATAATCTTATTTTACATTAAAACATTAGATATATAATCTTCGGCAAGCAAAAAAATTTATATGCGCTGAATTTTTTTGGCAGATGATGGCGAAAAGATACAATTCGATTCGCCAATTCGATTCACTGGCAAAAACTTTGACGGAATCCGAGACTGCCAAAGAATCAGCAATCGACTGTATTTCCGATGAAGATGATATTTTAGAGAGAATGGGCGTATCGGAGTCGGAAGAACATGCCGATAATGAAGAAGCAGAACACTCATATTCGGAGGAAGTAGTTCCCGAAGAAAGACAGAGACGTGGAAGGTCAGTTACTTGTGGTGTTAGTCGTTCAAATCGCAGTCGAAGACCAAGAATTGTCCGTGGTAAAGATGGGCATAGATGGTATAAGACACAACGTGAACGATCTCAGCAACGACGAAATCCTCCGATATCGTACTTGCCGAACTCAAGGCAAACTTCAAGGCTTACAACTGCACCTGAAGATGGCGACGGAGTTTTATGTCGCCGAAATATTGCGTATCAATAATAATATTACTCGGTTTGTTTCCCGAGAAACGTTTACAAATAAACAACGCCGAGAAAAATTGCATTCATTTATAATCATGATGGTATTTTTGTTCTCAAAGCTTTATATATCCTCTTTAAAATCCAGTTTGAAATTTGAAAATCGGTTGTTTAGAAAAATAGTTATAATTTTTTTGTTTTGTTAAATGACGGTTTCACCTTTTTTTTATAGCACTTTTAGCTATTTAAATCGATTTTTCACCAACTAAACCTTGATAAAATTGAATTTGCTCTTTACCATTCCCTTCGGAATGAAGAAACAAAAGAATTCATGTCCTTATAAGTCAGATTACTGCTTTGAGAACGATTTTAAGAAGAAAAAAACCTATGGGGGGTAAACATTTACCCCAGTTTGTAGTTTACAGGTAGGGTTAAGATGTGCCGTGGATGAACAGCGGAGGAAACATTGGAGCGTATTACATCAGTAGAAATGAGTAGAGTATGACATTGGAAACAGATCCTAAGTATGTTATGAGGGAGCTAGGTAGATTAGAAAAGAGTAAAAAAGGAGTTGGTATAAATAATACTAAAAGGTAAAGGGAGACGACGTCAAACCATACCCAGAAAATTGAATCTGGAGATTTAATGTATACCAATGAACTGAAAAAAAAAACAGGACGGGAGACAGATACGGTTCAGAACTACAGGGCGATTGGTTTGACGTCAGTAGTGGGCAAATTATGAGGAGGTCTATGATATCTAAACACTTAAGGTATCATTTTGAGAAAAGAAAGTGGTTTGTAAACCCTAAAGATTGCTTCAGGATGTGTATGTGAATCTCAGGTAGAGGTCTACCTAAAATCTGTTTCAGATCAAATGGACAAGGGAGGGTGAGTTGATAGTGTTCTCGTAGTACTGAGTTTCTCGAAGGCATTTGACAGAGTGAGCCATAAAATGGCAGTGAGTAGGATTAAAACCATTTACAAAATATAAGTGTGGATAGTTACGAACATTCAGTAAATGATATGGTAAATTATGTGCTGGGCAACTGTAAGACAGAAGAAAGGTGAAGAGGGTGGTTGATATGAATATGATATAAGAAGTGGGGTGAATACTTCGAAAACAATTATTGGAAGCCTGTGGAACGGAATGGATGACCACAACAATAAACTAGCTTTTGATAAAGGAGAGGGAATTCATCAGTTAAGATGCTAAACAGCTTACCTGAAGCCAAAATTTTTAGCTAAAACCATGGTTAAAGTAGATCCAAATAATTATTAATAATAACAATAGTACAGCAACTAAAAAAAAACAAAACAGTATGGACAGCAGGAAGAAGGAAACAACGGAGTGAGAGGATAAAGAAACTTCCCGTGGTCCAGAGTTGGCCGAAATCGGATAGAAGATAACCGGAGTTCCATCCTTGTGACCTAACTTTGACCTTAAGTCACTGGAAGCACCACTTTACCTGGAGTTCCATTTTCCTTGCTGAGCACAGACATCGTCATAGTTCATTATCTATGAAAAATTCGCGTTTGTGTGTTATTCTCGCTCTTTTCCTGTGGATACTGGGAAGTCGTGTTTGAGTTTTACTTTCGCCTACCCGCCTGAAAGATATACACCATGTTATTTGTTTTTACCTCTTTTCTTAGCCGGTTTTGAGCAATTTAATTCCATGATATTTTATAGCCACTTTATAGATAGACAAGCAGGTATATTTATTATAATGTGTTTTGTATTTTAATCTTGGTGAACTGCTTTACAGTCAATCGGATTTAAGCTATATTGGCTGGTTTATAGTATCTACATTATCGTAGAATTAGCTTCGTATTTATTCCCATTCTTTGACGCGCACTTCACCTTCGAAGTTTTGTGAATAAGATAATATCAGTTAAGTGTTTTCAGTGGGTATACAAAATGTATTCGAAGCAAAGCAAAATATATTTAAATATATATATGGATTTAGAAGGAAACCTTGAAATAGATATGTTAGAGAAAAAGCAGAGGCGTCCCCTTGTTTCCTCACCAAATTACAGATACCTAAATTACATAAGTAAATAGCAGACCTAGGGAAGAAAGATCGCAAAATGCCTTGAACGCCAGTGTCTGATTTAGGAATTTTCTGAGCCGGGGCAAAAAATTTTGATTGCCACCCCTTGAAACATTATTTTCTCTCCACTATGCCATTTGACATCATTCAAACCCCATTTTTCCGCCCCCCTGAAGTTGTGCCAGTTTGCTCTTCCCTCGCCTAGATCCAGCACTACTTTGGATCTCAGAGGATATACTCAAATAGACGTCTGACATTTTAAACCTTAAAATGCTCAAGGGGATGAAGGGCAAGGATACCAAAAATAATTAAGATGTAGTAATATCAAACAAAACTTAGGAGAAATAAGAAAAGACGTATTAATATTGCAAATATTGGTAGGTAACCTATTTTAAGTTCGCAAAAAAGAACAGACACGTGGAAGGTACGTGTTAAAAAAAAAAAAAATGGAAATCTTTGCGTGAAGATGAAGTCGAAACATGGCATCAAACTCTCGGTAGGAGGTTCGAGAACGTTTTAAACAACTTCAACGACGTCAGTTTCGTTCCACGCTCTACATTGTCATCCGTAATATATTTTTTCTTGTTCATCTGAGTATCCAGTTAGCGTTGAACGTTGTTTAATGTGACATTTACTAGCGACTAGTTAATTATTACGGGAACTGAGATGACAGTGTTTGCCACAACCATATTTATTTACAAAAGTATTTCAGTTCCTTGTGAATAAATAAAATTATGTATGTCTAATAATTACCATTCAGCTAGTGGATTCTCGCTTGCTTGAAATGTTTCCATCTATTCACTTTATGTATTGGGAGAAGATACATATGGCCCTTGTAGACTCGTATGAAGACTGGAATGCGTATTAGAAAGATCATTAACGAAATGTTATTGACAAGGTGAGAAACTAGTTGTTTTCAGTTCATATTGTTGATTTCTGATTCAAGTAGATCGAATGTCATTTTAATTGCTAAAACTAACTATTGTGATCATGTTCTCAGTAGTAACAAGTTGTTAGTTCAGGATTTAAGTTGTCGGATTCGGTTTACAACGACCTGCCGCATCAACTAATTTCAATTATTGTTTTGGCATTTGTTTGAACATATTGTTTTGTGTAAAGCTTAAAATGTATATTTATCTTTTGATTCCGAATCGATAGCTTTCACTGTATCTAGGAGACAAAGAATCATCAATCTCCGGGTGAATTAATTTAGACAGTTGAAATGTAAGGTAGTCTTCACGATCTCACATTAGACCGTTGAGTTTGTAGGCGTTCTGCTCCAAACGACTGCCATGCGACCGTTGTAAGACGGGCAAAATGAATAACGTGAGTTGTAGAGGCGTTTTGCCGTGATCCTCGTAGTGAATGTATTTGTATTGTGCACACAGGGAAAGCGTTGCTGGGGGTCCGCCAGTTTAGTCGATAGCTGCGAGTAGAGAAACAACTCGGAACGACTAATCTAAAAGAGTTAAGGAAGCTGTACCGCGTTACAACTCGCTGAATATTGTTTTGTAACTCGTATATTTAGCAGTTCACAGTGTCAAACATGGGAATACAATGTATAAACTGCGACATTAAAATTTGTAAATGACCTTAGTATTGCCTTAGCGGATAACAGTTTGTCAGTAATTTAGCAAGTAACATTACAGTCGATGGCTGAAGTAAAGGCATTATTAAAGCTCATCAGAATGGGCCTATCTGTAAAAGTGGGAATAAAATCTTTGAGCATGAGTCACAGCTTTAAGTGAATATGTGTGGACAAAGAAATATTTTAGAACATAAAGAGATTCAGGAAACTATCAAACCGTTTGAGAATCTTATGACCTGGCTGTCGCCTTACAATTTCCGTTGGTCAAGCTCTTCATGATTTTTACTCACTATAATTATACACGCATTTAAAAAAAAATTCTTTGATTTCATATTAATTTTTTTGATCACTCATTTCGTTCATGATGTCAAAATACGTCTTCGCCCACAGTTTTTTGTTATTATCAAAGTCAACATAATAAATACGAAGGCTGAAGTGCCACCAGTGAACAAATTAAAAAGCAGCAATGAATAACCTACTGACTAAGAGCGATGACCATTATGCTCAAGGATCTAAGGCAGGGCCGCCGTAAGCGGGCGTGCAAGGCGTGCACCGCACGCGGGCGGCACATCGAGGGGGGCGGCAAAACGAGTGATCGACAGTCGCCGCCACGAAATTTGCGGCGTATTATGTAGCGGGCGACCTTTTTTTTTTTTAGCCCAACAGCTGCTTCGGGCGGCCGGCCACTCTCGGGATGGCAACAATCGGGGCGGCAAATAATGTTCGAAAGGGCGGCAATCTCACAGTTTTTTGACCCGGTTCGGAAGTTTCCTAAATCCACCACTGCTGTAATTTGACAGGGGGCGGCATAATCGGTATTGCACGCGGGCGCTCAAACAGCTAGCGGCGGGCCTGATCTAAGGACGGGTTAATGGTACTGTTTAGTAAGTCCATCGGGGTTAATTCGTACCATTAAAGAATAACCATATTCTCATTGCTACAAATTACTATGTTAGACGATTTCCAGCTATATATTCAGCTTCATAAGGTCACATGGAATATTGTTAATGGTTTCGTCCAGTATTGCGGCTAGCATATCAAATATTTACCCCGTATTATTTATCCATTGAAAGACGAACAAATAATCATTACATTAAAAAATAAAGAAAGGTACGATTTACATAATAAGAGACAGTTTGTGAACATTGTAATTACTCCCTTAAAACGTTCTCGGACCTCCCACAAACTGATGTGCATAGGTATATACGTCAGTGGATTCTGGAAAAAGAAATGAACCAATTACGAATCAAATTCTTGTAATGGTTCTATCATTTTTTCAACTATATATTCCTTTAGAATTTCTAATTTACGTATCCGCTTTAAGAAAAAATTTCTTTTATTAACATGAAATGGAGAATATAGATATTATTTCGAAAACATCAGCAATTTTTTTTACTTTTTTAAAAAAGTAACCGTGATAGTGACCATTTTTAAGATATCCACTAGAGAAAAAAGTTCGCAGTGTATAGAACTGTAATCCCTCTAGCCATGAAGTTTCTTTGATTTGAAAAACTGTTTTAGAAAAGTTTGAAAAATAACAGTCTTTAACAGTTACCAATCATAATTTAATACGAAACGCTTTCTGCTCAAAAATTGTTAGGAACTGGTCTGACCAGAGCAAAGCAAATCGGGTGCAACGGGTGCGCGATCAATTTTTTTTTTTTTTTTTTTTTTGTAACTGCTTTACGTCTCTTTTTAACATCGAGGTCTTTTAGAGACGGGAAAGGATGGGGGGCAAGGATGGGGGCAAGGAATGGGAAGGAATTCGGCCATGGCCTTTTGAAGGAAGCATCTGGATGCCTGGACGGGGATTCGAACTGCCGTCCTCCCGAATGCGAGGCCAGAACGCTAACCGTTACACCACCATGCTCGGTCCGCGATCAAACTAATAGGTCTGTAATTACTTGGATTTTGCTTGTCTTTATAAATTTTTGGCAACTCGATAACCTTTGCAGTTTTCCATATCGATGGGTAGTAGTGTTGAAGTAGGGAGGCGTTAAAGATTCTGGTAAGTAGGACAATCCCTTTTCTTGGTAGATGCCAAAGGTGGACATTTATTGTAAGAAAAATACGTCTTCTTAACTGCGGCTTCTTTCAATGACAATAATGGAGCGTCCATAAAATACGTGGCTAGGTCTATGGGGGAAGGGGTTGTCTGGAAATCTATGCTGGGCTAAGTGGGAAAAAGGGAGGGGGGCTATCCATTCAATTATTTGTAAAAATTAAAATGAGGTACAGAACACACAACAGCATGTAATTATTTATTTCCATCATTTAATTATCTCCGTATGTAATATACGATAGTGCGACAAGAGAAAATAGTACAAAATGTCTTCTGGAATCAACAGGGGAAAAACCTACGTGCTACGTGGGAGGAGGAGGGGGGGGGTAGAGGCAACAGCCACGTCGGGCTACGTGGGGGGGGGGGGGGGGTAGGAGGGGTTCACCGGAGGCCAAAATGGAGCTACGTGGTTTATGGACGCTCCCTAAGCATCCGCAAATACCAAAGCAAATGCAATACGGAAACCTCATTGTGGCCCTCTTGTTGACACTGTACGAAATGTGTTCGTTCACCATCCAGCTGCCATGTTATCTGTGGTCTGTGCAGCGGTCTCCATACGGACCACTTTCCTGGTTTTGGAACTAAGATGGAAATTTAGCTCAGGTCTAATGGCTATCTCTTACTACTTACCTCTGCAGCCACTTCCAGGCATACATTTTATCTTGCTAATTTGAAAAATGAAGGTGTCCCGAAATCATGTATATCTAAAACATACTTGTTCAACATAACAGTTTCCAAAAATACAGCTATAATTGAGCTTCAATTGCCAGACCAAATTACACACTAAACAAAAAATAGCGCATGACACATATCACATTGTTCTTCACTATTCCACGATGCATTAAGAATGATTATCACTTTATGAAATGAAGCTATGGAGTGTGAACATTAAAATAAAATGTAACGAAAAATAAATACAAATCATGAGTAAAAAGAGATATGACTGTTAAAATGACGTGCTCAAACGAGGAGCATAGAACAAGATCGCTAGACAAGGGAGCCAGTGGCGGATCAGGGGGGGAGGGGGTTAAGGGGCTTAGCCCCCCCCCCCCTCCAAATAAAAAAAAGCATCTAGGTCACCCCCAACAACATCGATTATTGGTAGTTCTTTTTTTTTTTTTTTTTTTTTGCCTTTTGATCTTATAAGGGAGGCAATCTGAAATAATGAGATTTTTGTCGTCGATCCCCCACCCCCAACCCCTTAAAGACTACGCTCGCTCGATTCAAGTCCCCCCCCCCAAACCAAAATCCTAGCCCCCCTCAAACCAAAATATATGTGGTGGTAGAAAAAACACACACTAGAAACACAGGAAAGAGGTGTGAAAAACTTTGTCTAGAGAGACAACTTTGCTAAGGTGTACGACCAAAAATACTGTAAAAAATTAGCTTTCAGATTTTATTACGACTTGTCCTTATATAGGTGCGAACAATATTGTAAAATTTTCTTCATAGATATTTTATCTGGGACAAGCGTAAATGTTTACATATCTGTGGTAATGCTTAGTGAGAAGAAGGCGAATAGCGATTTGTGAGAGACTATATTAATCTCTTCCAGCGTCTCCTTCTCGTGGTGCACCCTGTTTGCACAGAGGAGGCTCTGGCGACTGAAAGAATTTCGAGGTAATGAGTCAAGTATTGTCACACCGGGGGAAGAGCAGCAGCGAATAGTTATAGAATCTTCTATTCCTTGAAGTTGCAAACCGTCCCTTATTCTGGATGAATCGGAAATAATCAACTGCAAGAGGCAAGCTGAAGCCACTGTCTAAATGTGTTGAAGGAAAATCTATTTTAAACTGAGTGATTAGATGGAATAAAAACAAATAAAAAATGCATAATGCAACCGGTGTGCCACGGCACAAGATCAAAGGTGTGCCGCGAAATTTTACATGCAGTAAGGAATTAACCATCGGGATTTTTTAAAACATTTATTGTATTCCACTTTGTGTTTCTCATGTGCCGCGAGTTGTTATGTATTGTCGTATTCAAAGAAATAAAATGTTAATTATTTGCTCACAGTTTAATTTTGTTAATTAATTTTTTAAATATTTTTATATTACTTTGAAGGTACCTGTATGAGTACCATTATTTATTTTAATGACAATATAAAAGCGCCTGAGTTTTAATTCTATGCAAGCCGCTACTTTGAGCTCTCCTAAGCGTGTTCTTTTACATGTTACGGGGCTGTATAGGCTACCCCTAAAATTAAAAATGTTGATTTCAGAAAGGTGTGCCGTGATATGCCGCGGGTAGTAAAAGGTTGTTGATTGTACTGGTCTAGCCAACAGTGTGCTTTAAAGAAAAGATGTGTTGATATTAGTGGTTTAGGAGCAGAATTTAACAAACCTTTGAAAGACTTGAACACGAATAATGCAGTAATAGCTCATGAAATTCCTGAAGAACTGCTACAGTATCAAAGAGAAGAAGATATTAAAAATTATTCAAACTGATATCGGGAATTCACTAAACACGAGAATTTCCGTGGGATTTTTTAAAAAAGTACTCTCTCCCCACTCTCAATCTGACACATGTGATCATTATCGCACTATAAGTTTAACATTATATACTTCAAAATTAATTACTATCATAGTATTAAAGGTTATGAAGGAAAATGGAAAAGACATTGGTGAAGATTCACTTTAGTATTGGAAATAATCGGTGAAGAAGAACAGTAATTCTGTCGTTTATAATGGAATGGTTGGCAAGAAAAGCAAGGGTTTCATGGGGTTTGAGGACTTAGGAATATCTTTCGATAGTGGTGAATTAGACTTTATGTTCACAATTCGAGACGGAAGTATAATTTACAACTTATAAAAGAAACAGTGGCTATGATAAAAGTAAAGAACAAAGAAAATCTGATAAAGCAGGTAGTGTGTACGCAGTCTAGAATGTTATTGTGAATAGTTAGTGCTTGAATAGATAGTGTGAGTCCAGTATTTGTTTCATTGTTTTGCAGCAGAAGAAGGGTGTAGTAAGCAGCACGGTGCGGCAGTGTCCTAGTCTACTAGAGGGAGAACAATGTCCGGGAAGTATTACAACTGTTGCAGGGTTGTGTCGAAAGGCCTAAAATGAGAAGTGGTTTCACTGGGAACAATGTACTGGAGAGGTAAAAAGGGAAACAAATGAGACTCTCTTCTGGTACAGTCAGCTTTGTTTCAAGGATTTTCAGAGCTGGAAGCAGCGGCCAAGGAGCGGAGGAAGCTATCAGGAGGCGAGATGACATTATTAGGGCCCTTCAGCCTCAACCTATAGTGGCAGATGAAATATGGTGGACTAAGATGGAATGGTGAAAAGGATGCATGAAAGCTGGCAACAGTTTTTACGGCAAATAGGGTAAACAATATAAAGGTATCGGGCTTTTCAGTAATTGTAGGGAGAATGTGCAAGGAGTTGTGACGTCGACGTACACAATAGGAAGAAAAAGGTTCGCCATAGGAGAGGTGTAGGCCCACTTTTGCAGAGTCAATTAGGAACAGACTACCAGGTCACAAGTTTTAAAATATATATATATATATATATATCTCTAGAGCAACATTAGGTCATTTAATATGGATTATAAGATCACTTTGTAAGGGATCCATTAAAGAAGTAAGGAAATAGAAACAGTATTGACAGAAGTTAGAGTACAAAGAGAGGTCTCAGGAAGATGATTAATGTACCTGGATGGAATTCAAGCCGGTCCTAAATCGCCATGATCGGCTATAAGTAAACCCGACTGTGAGGCTAGTGAACATGAAGACAAAAGTTCTGTTTGGGAACTACATGAGGTCCGTAATGCGGGTTATGCCTGTAGACAACTATAGTAGATGTCGTATGGCTTACACCAGGAGAGGGAACGGGCAGAGAAGTCGGCTAAAGTTGTAAGGAAGCCCCTCATGCGCTGCGAGGGGTTACAACTGTGTGTTTTTTTTTTTAATTGAAGTTGTTAGTGAGAGGTGGGGGGATAGAAACATGTGAACATACGTATACCAGCTGCAGATGCATGATAGGAGAAACCATTATTATTAAACAAGTATTTGAAACTGATGGAACTGTAAAAGGGGAGGAGACACAACAAGGAAGGTGAACAGTAATGCTGAGTATATGACAAAGCCAGTAATTAGATTGTAACTGGTGTACTGTTGGAGTATAATGCGAAACAATACAGCTTGCTAACGTAATAGACACACACAAACCACAAATTTTCCGCAGAGATAGAGGAACAATTGGTGGAGGAATTTTCATACTGGGTAGCAGAGAACACTACAGATCGGTAGTGCTAACAGATCAGAGTCATGATTTCAGGGATGGTACAAAAAAGTTCTGGAAGAATGGCTGATGAAGATGAGTTGTTAATAAACTAAATTGATCTACATGTTCCGCGGTGATCGTGGAATTTCCATTATTGGAAGGGGCCTGATTTCGGCATCTGCAGACCGGGAAGGAAATAAGTTTAGGAACAACAGGGAGCAGAGATTTTCGAATTCAGTATTGAGGGTCAGAGGCAATACACAATTAGAAGAGCAGACCACAAGGGCGCATGACATGTTGGGTACCTGCTCCGAAAGCTTAACGTGACCCTGTAAAGCCGAGCGGCAAGCTACTGGGCCGTGTAAATAAAAGTCAATCCTGGAAGTCAACCACGGTTTGGACAAGAAAATTCATCAGAGGATTATTATAAGGGAAACGATTTCATGTTTACAAGGCTTATTGAAAAATATCTACACAATTATATACAAACGTTAAGAATAGAACTGAAGGGGCGCGGCCACGTGCAGACCCGACACCATCAAAAAATTATAAAGGTTTTTGGGAAAGCTCTTCAATTCTGAAATAAAATTTGTATGATTTTCACGCTAGTTGCCGCTTATACATCACCGGATTTTACCATCGTGATGCTGGTTCAAGGACTGAGAATTCCTTGTGGATTCCATGCTCTGTGTATATGCAGGACGACATCGATGGAAACCCCAAGATCTGGCCATATGTATTAAGATTCAATATGAGGCGTTCTGGTGCTACCTCCAGAACATGCAGTTATGGCATAAGAGGTTACAAGCACTGATGTTTTGTTATAAATCAATTGACTGATTATAACCCATTAATTCGAGCTTCAAGCGAGCCGTCCGTATTTAGTAATAATCCGTAGCTCCCTATCTCCAATCGTAGCTCCGGTAGAGCCACTTGCTGGGGAAGTCTAATTGCTGCTGATTGTAAGGCCTCGTTGCATGGTGTCTGTTGCAACTGCGACAGTGGTTCTTGATGATTAAGCTAGACTGCCGAATGAAGCATCTGGATATTTCTATGACTATATGTATTAAAGAACTGAAAGGAATATAGGGAATTCAGGAAACTATGGACAAGAATGGAAAAGAAGTTATCAAGAATTCCAAAAAAGCAAAGACTGGAAGTAACTAATTCAAAGAGACGATTATGGACTATCATTCCGGGACGGAAGAGGGATGACCAGTGACTGATTTTCATCACACAAATGAACAAACTGACAGGGTAGCACCATATCGAACTAAGGAATTTGACAGGGAGAGCCATAAACTTACTTACTTCCTCTTCATTCAAAGGCCAAACGTCTGTTTCGATCCCAGATCTTTTTACTATCTCTTCATGGATCTACAAATATCCGTTCTTCCTCTAGAGTGGTACTATAGGGCAAGTTTCGAAAATCTGTCACTACCCATCCTTCAAACGTGGTCCCTCCAATTTTCACTTTTTTGGTGGAAATTCTGTCATTCAGAGAGGAAGTATTCAGTTTTTGCCTTATTTCTTAATTTTTTTCTGGTATTATGCAGGGATACTGATAATAAAAACTTCATTTTTGATGATTGAATTTTATTTTTGTATTGTATTATATTTCTCCATGTTTCTTTGCCATTCATAAGACTCGGTAATGCCATTTATAAAATTTGAGTTGAGTATACTCTAGAGCTTTATCTTTCACTGTTCGTCAAATTGTTCCACATATATTCAAATGGGTAAAGTTTCTTCATCATTTCATTTTCTTTAATAAAGGATAGTTCACAGCCGAGGCGGTTAAAACTTGAGACTGGTGCTTTTGGTTGATTGTCAATTATTACTTTGCCTTTGATATAATATTTCCTTTACCATGTCACGTTTTTGTACGAGAAAACTTCAAATTGTAATGTTTACTAATAATGTTTAATATATGCACTGATTGTTCGATTCCATCTACATTTTCATGTATGACATATTGATCCTCTGCAAATTGCATAATGTTTATATGTGTGTTGTTATTGGTTTATTCTTATCTCTTCTGTTAGTTTATACCCAGATTTAATACAATTTGCGTCTTTTTATACATATCCTGAATAACTTGTATCAAATATTTTTGATATACATTCTTTTGTATAATTTTACCTAGTTGCTCCCTACTTACTTTATTGAACGCCTTTTCATAATCTACAAAAGCAATGTAATTACTGTATTTAAATTAAATTTTCCTTCAATTTCATTTACGTTAACAGTTTCCCTTTCATCTTTATTGAGATGTTTCATAAGCTTATAAACCATCTCTTGTCTACCAAGTACATACTTCATCATCTTCTACTGAACTTATTAATCTCTCCCATGACTCTTGTTTCAGGCTCTTTGTTGTTTTCTTAATAATCTCATTTTCAGGGATAGGTTGTTTTCAGATGACTTAATGTTATATAATGGGATTAAAACAGAAGAGTACTACGAACTGCCACAAAGGAAATCTTGCGGAGGTCGACATCCAATGAAGATTTATGCTAAAGGAGTCAGGTTACTAGGTCGTCTTCTTCCTACAAAGATTAGGCCTGTTGACCTGTTCCGGCTTTAGAGACTATTCCAATGCCTTCCTTAGTCTACCTATACTTTTTCTGCCTATCGGTCTATATTAATTACCTGGTTGTGGTAATGGTGCATCGCCCATTCTGTAAGATGGTCTCTCCAGTTATTCCTATGTTCCTCTATCTTGTCATTTATACTACATTTTTAATTCCAATTTATTAGTTTCACAAGTAAAAAGTAAAGTTACTAGTTGAAAGAACACGCCAATGCAACTGTTTAATTTATTTATTGCTGCGTCGTACGCGTTTCACCTCTCATCGAGGCATCCTCAGCGACGAATTATTTACATTTTTAGTATGGTATGCAGCTGCGCATCTCCGTTTCTTTATACAAAGCTTGGTTTGCCTGTATCGTATTTACACTATTGTGCGTTTTCATCATTCTGGGGCCAGCTGGTTTGTTTATCAACTAGTAATTAAGTAAGCAACTGTGGAAACATGGCCTGCAACAACATCGCATTAAAAAGTAAAGGCTTTTTGTGATTGTAGGGATGAGGAGGAATTTCTTGTTGATGACCTTTAGTGTAAATGTCTTCGTATAATACTTAACAGTAAACTCGACTAGACAGGAAGTTTTGGGCAAGTGGTAGGCAGAGTTTTGAGACGCGTTACTTTTTGAGAGGTTGATGAGGATATCTGCTACGGAAATTAGGGAACAGGCCTACAAACCCTTAATCAGACTAGTGCTATGCCCACATTTTGGGTCCCAGGTGCAGGAGAGCCGTTGTCAGGAACTGGCATGATTAACGAACTGTGTTGGGTGTTATTTGAAGGCAGGAGGCGGTGAAGAGAGTTTTGGTAATGCATAAGGCCTGTATTACTGTTGGGTCATATACGAATGTTAGTAGAAGAACTAGGAATGGAAGATGTAAGTGAAAAGATGATCGAACTCTCTCATTTGATTCCAAGCATCAGAGAGTGCGTAAAGTTACTTTCGCAGACAAGTTAGTCAGGTACGAGTATTCAAATAAATTATCGAGCCAGATGCTGAACAGTTTACTAGAACCGTTAATGGAATTTAAAATAAAACTCGAAATCGGTTGTAGTATTAGGATGGTGACATCGAAATCAAACTATGTGATAAGAAAAATAATTGGAAAGTTGATGTGCAGATAAATCGCCCCAGAGGCAAGTGATTTCAATTAAATTAAATTACAGGTAAGCATCAATGAAAAATGGAGTTAGTGAAAGTTGTTGTTTGTCCCCACTAATATTCATCGTGTATACAGAAGAAGTATTCAATAAAGTAATATCGAATTTCTGCTCAAAAAGAAACAATTAGAATGCTGCGACTTGCTGATGAAATTGTGGGTTTAGAATATGAGGGTAAATCAATGAACAGCATTAACAAAATACTGAAAATCAATTGGGACAAATATAATACAGAAAAGTAAAATTCAAACTTATTGTAAATGATAGTAATAAATGTAGATTAAATAAAACATAGTATGAACGAAGAGTAGATATGAAAACATCGTTTCCTACACACTTTTCAGGTCATCATCACAACGGTGAAGTATGTTGAATCTTCGCTGCTCGCTATGGGGTCGTTCACCTTACACTTGAAAGTAGATCTTGAGACCCTTAGATCCATGGCGCATATTTTTTTTTTTTTTTTTAATTCTAGTAAATACTGGACTTCAAAACCCATCCACGCTAGCTGTACAATATTTCCTGGTCAGCTGAGATTGTTATTACATGGTCTTCAACAAGCAACTCGACCACCGTATGGCCATACAAAATATTTATCTTTTTACCTGATAAGCTGTCTCGTTATTTTGGCTGAACCCGGTGGATGAATAGATAACGGTCGGGTCTGGTAGTCTAGTGGACCTGATGTTTTAGTGGGCCCATCCTGATTTCAATTTCTGTAAAATTACTCGTCTTAAGCATTCCCACTAGTCCGGCAAGTCACTTTAAGGTCTACCACCATTGGTTTACATCTCTAATAATGACGCTTTTATCTGCAGGAATACACCAAACACGTTTCTAATTGATAATGGATGGTGATTTGCTTAAGTAATACACAATTTATGAATTAATGTTATAAACTTACTGAAAATTTAATGTGTGGTTTTGTTGTGAAGTAAGCTGTTACTATTCCATACTGGTAATTTTATTCCATGTGCTTCACGTGTACTATTTTATCGATATTTATAAATGATAGTAATATTTCATTTATACCCCGAATTTTTTATTTTGAATCATATGCTATTTCTGTTGCGTTACAAACAATAGAATTGGCTTGTCACATAGAATTTTTTTGGAATTCTACAGACTACCCTGTGTTTATAGCGCACCGAACAATTCTGCAGAGTACCGATTTTGTGGAGAAGTTTACACAATTTACGAATTTTGTGCAAAAATTTACAAAAATTTAATAATTTCTCTTCTTTATCTCTCTCTCTCTCTTATATAATACACACTGACTCATTGTGTAACTAAGTTGCAGCCATCGATAAATTTAAGGCTCAATTCTTTAAGGTCACGACTATAAACCCAACTATTTACAGCTTACCACTCCAGGGTACATCTGTAAGACGACAATTGCTTTTTACATGACTACTTTGTACAGGCGAATATGTTACGAATCACTACTGTACACATGAACACATTTTGAAAGTTTTATACAGACCACTGTTCACATGTTACTGCTGTGCAGCCAACTTCATATTCTCGTACATATTCAAGTTTTTGTACAAACTATTATTTTCATGTTTTTGCTATTCAATCAGTAAGTGCACTCCTTACAATATAATATCAATTACTTAAATCGCAAACTATCTGCAGTGCAATGTAACATTTACACTAAAACCGAAAAGCGCTTTATATATTTTCCATTAACACGCACATTCAGGCACACTCATTTAATTATCATCCCACGTGTCTTCGTGGTAGGATTCAAATCCTATCGAAGTACATAGAATATTTATCGTCCCTACCATGACAGTCCCTGCTTGGATATCTCGACTGAATTTATGTGCCTGTTTTTGATACTGTTGTTAAAGAGACAGTCGACATGGTTAAGTATTGACAAATTTTTTCGTAACCGTGCCTGCAGGACCCTTTGCCTTTCTTGAAATTTGGTTAAACTCTAGTCGGAATGCACATATTTTCTATCTGAGACGCGCTAACTTCACTAACAAGGAGCCACTCTTGTCATTGTTCGTAACGTCGACAACTTTTTTGATACAGTGTACTAACCCGAAACGATTGTTGCGCTTTTAACCGGATCTATCGAAATTCTCCCTGTTGCATTTTATTACTTTGTATGGATCACAGGAGTTCACCAGATCGATGACGTTGCCGGTGTCCATAAGAAGAAGAGTTCACATTCGACATAGACAGGTTTGTCTAATAGCATCCGCACATTCACTAACTGCAGGGCCATAAATTTATCCTCGAAAATTGTGTCATGCTTGAAATCTATCTGATGTAGCTATAAGTTTGGAGGCACAGTGGCGGCCCGCCCAGATAATGTACAAATTCACGTTGCGGTGTTTTCTACTGCTCTCCATTGTTTTGCTGAAAGTTTAATTGTTTATAAAGGAGCGTCTATAAACTACAAAGCTCCATTTTGGTCTCTTGTGAACCCCCCTCCCGCCACCCCCCTGACGTGACTTTTGTCTCTACCCCCCTCCTACCACGTAGCACGTAGCTTTTTTCCCTATTGATTCGAGAAGACATTTTGTACTGTTTTCTCTTGTCAAACTATCGTAAATTACATACGGAAATAATTTAATTACGGAAATTACCTCATTTTAACTGTGACAAATAATATGAATGAAAAGCTACGTGGCCTGCCTTTGAAACCCCCCCCTTTTTTCCACGAAGCCCAGCGTAGCTTTCCTACCAACCCTTCCTCCCCCCCCCTTCTCCTAGACCGATCCACGTAGTTTATGGACGTTTCCTAGCTACGTAAATTATTTTTATTTTTTTTTAATTTTATGGCTTTTGGCATCTGAGGCCATACAGCCAGCTCAATGTGTTATATTAAAGCTTCCAGTGAATCAGTTAAATCCAGTGTTTTATATAGTCTTCAAAGTGCGGACGGCACAGGACGGACAGGACACACACACAGACTAGAGATGGGCAGGTCCGAGATTTTAAAGGAGTCGGGTCCGGATGTACATCCAGCGCTGCGGACCTGCATCCAGGTTCCGTGTCCGGACCTGTATGGGTCCGGCTCTACAATCGGGCGGGCGGAGTGTATGGCGGAACTGGATCTGTGCGGACCTACATCCAGTAATACATGTCCGGCGGAGCTGTATGGGTCCGGTTCTACAATCGGGCGGGCGGAGTGTATGGCGGAACTGGATGTGTACGGACCTACATCCAAATACGTGTCCGGCGGACCTGTATGGGTCCGAACCTACAATCGAGCATATGGTGGATACAAATCCTACCAAGGAGAACTGCAGTATGAGTTATATCGTGTTTATCCATTAATTTATGAAATGAAAGAAGATTAATTCTGATAATTTTGTTTGATTTTTGTCTGAAACTCACAATTGTACGTAATATTAGAAAATCACAGCATAATCAGACTTGATAATGATAAAAGTAAAAGTAAAATTTCTGTGGGCTTCTATAAGAATAAAATGAAATCATTTCTTAATAATGTTTAAGTACTACTAAAAAAAATCGAAAGTCTTTGTTAACTGTTAGTTTTTTTTTTTTTACTCAAAATGAAATTATTCAAGAGTCAACATTTTTAGATAAATATTGCCTTTCCACAATATACCAGCTTAAGAAACAGTTTATTATAAATGAACAAAAAACAAAATTGCAATTGTGAGCGAGAAATTACGCGAGATTTGTTCTTATATTATGTATAGTGTTTTGCTCTGTATACTATGTGAAACTGTTTTGATTGAGTGAATAAAACGTTGTCGTGAATGCTAAATCGAGTGCGATACAATGCATTTTAATCAAACAGTAATATTTATGTTTTGCCAGCTATCATAAAGTGTTTTTGGTGCTTTCAAAATCTTTATTTTATTTTGTGCAGTTTCAGAAACTTTTAATTTCTTTGTAATTTTATTTAAAATTATTTCCAATTTAGTTGAAAGTATTTTTAAGCAAGATTTAATTCTTAGTAATAATAACCGATTGTTTGAGCCATTGTTAGACGTTCTAGAAACGGCTGGATTATAAAATATTTCTGTAAAAGCGGCCAGCAGAGTAGCTCGCAATAATGTCACGTAATCATTTATATATATTACTAGCTGTTACCCGCGACTTCGTACGCGTGGATTTAGAATTTGTTTGCTAGAATTGGATATACAAAGCTGAAAATTATCTAAGATGTCCCAAACAACACTGAGTCGGCATAATATGACGGAAACACCATCGATATACCATTCTATCTTCGAACCTGTCTCATGACTAAAACTGTTATTCATATCGGAAAAAGTATCCTATTTCGTTCCCAAATATACAAAGTATTTCCTTGTCATCGGTATAAACATATATTCATCAAAACGTAAAAAAAAAAGATGGAGACTCACTTTCGCATACACAATATTATTAGTTTAGATCACACAAAAACTACCTGTGGAACCAGTATACCGTGAATAAAGTTAACGCTTTCTACCGCCAAAGATTTGCCAGAACATGGTATCCTTACTATAAAATCCTAGGCTTGGCTCAAACTATGAAAAACAATTCATAAAAATATTTAGACCCAATAGGATTAGTTCCCGGAGCAACACTGAAGGATTACTAAGAAGCAAACTCGTTACCACTACGCCACCCTAACATTGCACAAGTTAGGTGCGCATTACAAATATACATAAATATTATGCGTTTGTCTTTTACAGTTGAGATAGTTTTCATAATTTAATGACAATATGTTCTTATTTATACATAATATAGTATCCCATCTCGATCCTAATGTCAACAGCATCTTCCTGTCAAATTTCATCACGATCGGAGTATCCGTTTAGCCCAAGGAACGTAACAAACAGACATAAAGACAGAGTTACTTTCGCATTTATAATATTAGTATAGATATGTATAATGTTCCTTGGAAACTCTACGAACCATGTTTCTGCAATAGAGAGATGTTAAATGTATTATCTGATTTGTCCTTAAGCCATCAGAATTTAGAAAGTTAAAAATTCTAGAGACTTTGTGATCAATCAAACTGAACGTTAAAAGTTTAATAATACTACAACGCATTAAAATTACAAGTTAAATTATAAGTCCATTCTTATTTAGCACGTAAAACATTCCTCACCTTAGAAGCATGAACCCGACCAATAAAGTACTACCGGGTTTTAGCTACATTTAATAGTTATTGTAATTATCTACTAGCAGTCAGACATTAAGAAATAGTTTTTCATTTATAATCTCATCTTTAAACAGAACTGTAATCCAATCGTACAGTAAATGACATTAAACTCTTCAAAACATAGATTTCAAATCGAAACTGTAATGAAAAATTGCATTCCAGCTCCGCGTTGCAGGTCTGGCCGTGGTTCAACCTCCGACCACGCGAGAACTGTGGCGCTGTTACAGGTCCGGCTGGAAGCAGATCCGACAAGCTATCGGATGTACATCCATCCCTCGCGCAAGTGATACGGGTCCGTGGAACTGCATCCATCCGGACCTACCCATCTCTAACACAGACACACAGCACTTAACACCCATGCCCTCGGCCGGATTCGAACCGGCGACCTTCGGCACGTGGAGCTAGCACTCTAGCCCCTACGCTACCGAGGCCGGCTATACGTAAATTAGTATCAATTGGAAATAGCAGAACGCCACCAGCACATGTTAAGAGAAATGTATTGTATAAACCACGGTGACTGGTTAGTGATTATTACGCGGTGTATTGCAGGAGAACTTGTTAATGGAGAACATACTTAACCATGTTTTCCAGAGGGGAATTTAGAACTTGGACTGTCTCTGTGGTCTCGACATGACAGTAGATGCGTTAGCTGATCTCGTTCATGTTAAGGTCTATCCCTAAAACGAAATCGAGTCGGCAGCGATGCTCATGTTAGCAGTCTGTGCAACTGTTAGCCATCGAACACTCCAACATGGCCCAGGCGTACAGATTATTTAAATGATGAAACTTTCAGGCACTTCGCGGATGCAATATGCCATGTACTGGTTGTTTTCTTTCGCAGTTCCTCAGCAAAAATCTGTTGAAGAACATTTTGTAATTTAGAAGATAAAATTACATTTGGTTGTAGATGCAAGTACGATTAACAAGAGCAAAGCATCTACAACGAAAAGAGACACGTAAAAAGATTTAATAATATGGCTTCGAAATACTATTGTAAAACTAGGACAGAACTTTACGGAAGTTAATCTTGCACTTTTGTAATACCAGAA
Organism: Vandiemenella viatica; assembly: GCA_031002005.1. Classification (NCBI taxonomy): domain Eukaryota; kingdom Metazoa; phylum Arthropoda; class Insecta; order Orthoptera; family Morabidae; genus Vandiemenella; species Vandiemenella viatica. Next base: position 12,042,688 of record JARYHS010008074.1, on the reverse strand, counting down.
AAAGTGACGCAATAAAAAGATGCTGAAAATTTAGTGGAAGGGTAAAGTGAAAAATTAATGTATTGTATAAATGAAATGATGGGCGTGGAAGATTCTCAGATATTGAAGGGACAGGATGGTGTTTCATATTTTAAGAAATGGTGGATTCGTTAATTTTTTAGTGGAGAGAGCAGACCAAGGAAAGTGGAAGTCAAAGTTAAGAATAAATTAAGCAGATACTCGCAATTGAAGACGTAGCTGTAATGGGTACGTTGAGATGAAGAGATTAGCTTAAGGTAGGACGAGATTGATGATTGCATCGAACTAATTGGGAGACTGATCACGAAAAAACGTAGCAGGGATTTGTGAAGCTACATTTCAGTGACTTGTCTCCAGTGTGACCGCAAGTGCATAAGATGTACAAGCTGTCTCCCTCTCGTTGCAGTAAGCAATCATAAAGAAATTTGACAGCAGTGTTGTTGATACCACGAGTATATAAGAAGTAACGATGCTATTGCCAAATGACAAGTTGTAGTCTCGCGTGATTTATCATTGTTATTACTGCCTCACGAATGATCAGTACTAATAAAAGGCTAAGCTTAGTTTCTGTGTCATCGTTTCTGTCATGCGACTTCACGTTCCTGCCCTTCCTTGCTGAACTAACAAACAGCGACCAGAGATGTTTCTACGGAAACGAGGCTATGAGCTTTATTTACTGACAATTCTATATAGTAGAACAACTTCAATGAAATGAAGTGACAGAGTACTCAAAGTGAAGTATATATTTCGTTAATTCGACATATTAATTGTTGGTTGCTTTTTGTTTATTTATATTCGTTCCTTGTAGATGTTTTTGTTATATTCTCGGATCACTGTTACATTAAGCTAAGGAATATGGGATGCAGTGAATGTGTTAATGAGAGTACGATGGAAGCTTTCATTTTTGAGTAGGAATATTAGCATTCGTCGTTACAGCAGATGGAGTAAGTTATTCGAGTATTTTAAAAATAATTTAAGTAGCTTTTATAAGCGTCATGATATAAAATCATTATTTAATTTTAATTAATATAGTTACACGTTGATCTTGATTTATGCGGCCTGGAGCGCTATTAAAGCTAATATCACGCGGCATTGTATGATGCATAAATCTGATGTATTTTTATTAGCCATAGGTTATTTGAGAATACATTAAATAAAATACTTATTTAGTAACGGTCGCATGATTTACGTTTCACCGGAGAGCAAACTGTGCAATAGGAGTTTTGATTTTTTAGCGGCAATATTAGCGCAGTTTGTGATGAGGTTAAAATGTACCCCGGACAAGGACGACAACCGAAACTTTTTACTACAGTATAAGATACGATGAATTGCGTTGAGCGTTAGTCTATAACTGTATTTAAGGAATGACTTGCCAGAACATTCCGTCCAAGCCGTCACTACTGACAGGCATTGAGGCTGTGGAACAATAAACGGAGTGACTAGTTGAAATGAGTCATGGCTCTGAAACTCCTGTGTAAACGTCCTTGTAACTTCGTAAAGCATGAATTGGTTTTAGATTTTGTTGTTAGTGATGTGTTCTTTCTGGATCCGCTTCAGAGCCGCATTTAGCGTCTGTAGGCCCCTAGATTATAACTGTGGTGCGGGCCCTTATATATTTACATATATATTAGTTATCATTAAATTAATAAACCTTTTAGTGCAAAATATTGAGTGATGTAACGACAGGAAAAATGTTCCAGGATAACTCACTGAAGACGTGCTTTCTACATCGTTTCTCAAACTGAAGTGAACAAGATCAGCAAGTGATATCCTCACTTTCAATTTTTTGCCTGATGATTGATAGATAAATGATGCCAATTGTGTTGTTGCAATCAAACATCCTCACCAAACGCCTGCGGAATTACAAACTCAAAAGTTTTAATAACAACATATTAAAATAAAACAAATGATAAAAGATGATTAAAAACTTAACTTAGTCGACAACCCGAAGGTTGGTTGGATCCTCCCGAAGGCGGCATACTAAGCCATTGTGTCAGAGGTAGGACGGCCAGTTCCTTTCCTCTGGGACCTACAGTTTAACGTGGAATCCGAACCACGGAGCGTCCTGGAATAGCTCATATGAATAAACACAACTCTCAAAATTCCTGCGCCTGCCGGGATTCGTGCCCGGGGCAGGAGTAGGAAGCGCCTTAGCCACTGAGCTACCAGAACGCTCAAGAGATGATTAAGATTAAGATCATCAAAGCACACAATAAAGAAAGATTAAAAAAACAATATTGATTATTAACACACGTATGTCAACAGGAAGACAGTGACTAATATATTTTTATGATTATTATTTTTTGATGCGGTGCGGGCCCCTATGCCTCAATGCTGCCCTGATCTGCTTGTTGTTCCATACTGTTAACGATCCAGTTGTCATTCAGCTTAGACGGAATAGAGACTACGCGGCTGACTAGTATCTGTTGGTGGCAAACGTATTGTTCAACACTTTATTTCAGTCTGTTTGCCAATCCTTAAAGCATTGTGATTTTACGTGAAGCCTATCCGACACAATCGTAGATATAACCATAGCTGCTTCGACGTTTCGCTAAATTTTACGGAACTTCGGTAACGCCGAGCCGAGGCACACAGATTGCCAGCCGAGTCTCTAAGATAATAAAAGACGGGCAGGACGGGCGGCTCGGAGATGTTGTGCCTGGCGCGGCCCGGTTCCTTCTTGTCGTGTCGTGATTTACCGTCCATGGCACAGTCTGGTGGCACTGGGTCACAGCACGCATCTTGTCTACATTCATTAAATGATCCCGTTCACACAGAAACTGCTCCTGATGTTCAAAACGTCTTCGTTGAATGCTTCTTCGTCATTACACTCTTTTGCAAATTTAATATTAAAATTTTTATTGCTTTTCGGGTATTCTTTTCAATTTTGAATTTCACGTGTTTCAGTTTCGGACTAAAAAGATTTGTAAGGTGGCTACCAACGACCAAATTTCGGTCCCAATCTACAGGGGCAATCCGATAGGGGCCATGGACATTGCCACGTAATTTAGGTAAATTGGGTCTAATACTCCCGATATCGGGAGATTGGCAGAGCTCGACAAACAATTTACAGATTGTCCCTGCAGACATGGTGCAAATTGAGACGAGCTTGCAGCAATTGAGACAATTTCGGCTGAGTAGGCTTGGAGCAGGGAGCGAGTGCGTTTCTTGTGTGTCGTTAAAAATGTCTGAAGAGAAAGAAGTACGGACGAATATCTACGAAATTTATAAGAAAATACCCCAATTGTAAGACAAACACAACAAAAACTACATAAACCGCAAAATCGGCGAACTTAATTTCATATCTTGCCACAAATTGTAAAATAACGACTAATCGTTATCTGGCGCTTATAGTATAAGGGGTCACTAAATGGAGTATCTCTTCAAAACTTTCAGAATCTACTGTCATAAAATTTTTAAAATCTCCCGGATCTAGGTTTCTTTAAAATGTTCATGTAAAATAATTTTTCTTAATAAAAACCATTTCTTCACCCAGTATCTTCTTTTTCTTCCAGTACAAACTGTAGTACAGGTTATTGTTAAAGCGATGTCTAGTTTTTGTTGCTTTGACATACAAGGAGCCATTCTTAAGCGCTTCTAACTAGCAATCATGCGATCACAATGTAAACCAAAATTGGAGGTGAAATTGTGATGTGTGGAGGAAAGCCCCATATGATTGCTCTGCTGATTGCTCCTGCAGATTGGAACCGAAATTGGGTCATCTGTAGCCGCCCTAACTGATAGAGGAATCAGTGTCAACAGTGTCGTCGTACGGGCTCACTCCATAAGCAATGCGATGAGACTGGAATTGCACACCACAACCTCTCGCATCCTGACCCGGTGTCAAGGGGTACTCTACATAATTTCTTGAAATATCGCCACACGGAAACCAACTTAGCAGTCCCGGAAATATCTGTTTATTTACATACAGTCACATTATTTCTGTTTGACCAGAGAGCGAACTTTTGGTGCCTTCAAAAAAATAAAAATTGATAGCAGTCCACTGTTTTAGTGAAATTGCTGATGAGAAATTCTTAAATTATGTTTCTTTGCGCAGGAACCATAAAAATTCTTATTGTTTATTCGTAAGGAGCAAACAACTGAAAATCTCAGTAACTTATATACAGTATTTTCATTTCATTTAACATGCATACAAAAAAGATGATAAAATAGGCACATAAGTAGAAATGAAAACATACATTTAGAAGTAATAGCATTTAAAGACTTTTGTTTCCCGTATTTTAAAGCTACTTCTTTCTGTATTCATGAGGCACTTGTGAAAATGCTATATGAAAAATTTTTGCGCGGTTACTTCCCGACACATAAAAGCCCTTCGCTTGTTACAGATTCAAGGATTACAGTGATTTCCAATTTAATAGAGCTAAATTTAAATTGATGCCAGAGTAATTCTGTTAATCCATGGTATGGAAACGATGTGTAATAGAGATGATATATAGATGCAATTCTGAAATTTATAGTTCATTCGACATAAACTGTTGAATATTCGTTGTACGGAATTAGTATCTAGGGAAATGACACATTGACTAACTGTAGAATTATAGCATATATAGATGACACTATAATAGATGATTTATCATTAGAAGAAACTACTGCTAATGCCACTAATGAATTAACAAATTATTTTGATAAAAATGAGCTAATTTGCAATAAAAGTAAAACAAATTTAATGAAATTTGAACTTAGAAATCATAATATAGATAATAAGTTTAATCTGATTACTGATGAAGGAAACATTTATGAAATAAATGAGCATAAGTTCCTTGGAATATACGTGGATAAGTTTCTAAATTGGAAAACTCATGTTGATTTTATTTGTAAAAAAGTAAGTAACAGAATCTTTCTAATGAATCAGTTGTTTAAGGTTGTGGATAGAAATGTTTTAAAAATTGCATACTATCTATACAAGAAAATATTCTTACTATATATATATATTGGGTTTTGTTACTGATTAGATGCAATCCAAAATTTGATAACACTAATAGTGAAATTCATAAATATGATACTCGAATCAAAACTAATTTACATATCAAAAGATATAACTCCAAGTCAGCAGATAAAAGTGCGTTTGAAATGGGAGCAAGACAATATAATAAGCTACCAACATATTTAAAGTCATTGACTGGAAATGAATTTAAAACTGAAGTAAAACATTATCTATGTAATAAGGCTTTGTGTAATCTTAATGAGATGTGAACTGTATGTAATAGCATTTCTGTATTGAACTATTGTAACTTAATGTTAATTTACTTATTCGAACTTCCTGGCTTTGCTATGGAATTCATTTATATTGGAATTCATTATACTATAAGGTATGCTTGTTGTGTAAGATGTATCATTGATATTGGAATTCATTAGGCCTATACTATTAGGTATTCTTGATATGTAAGATGTATTGTTCCTTGCTAGAAACTTGTGCACACAAGTATATTGTCAATAAACAACAATATATAGACATGATCAATTGTATTATCTTCACTACTTGTTCTGAGAACAAATAAGTATTTGTTAAAAGTGCTATGCAAATTTTTCACCACCATCCAATTTATAGAAACTGCGGTTGTTTGTAACTGGAAGTGTTTACTTAATTAGAGAAATCCAGAAATGAAATGAGAAGATAACATTTTTAAATTTTAGCATCAGAACTTCGCTTTATTTAATGCAGGTTATTGAGGGAATGTAACAGTGAAAGAACGGCGGAGAAGCCGTTATTTATGTGACTGTTATTGCAAGCAATTAATCAATTAAAATTTTAGTATATTATATCATCAATACCCAGAATGATTTAACATCTTTTTCTGTTCTGAGTATCCTTTGTAACGACTACTGTCTTGTGTATACTCTTTGGTCTCTGGAGTAGGGATAAAACGATACCATTGAGGTATCGATACTTCTACTCGATACAGTATCGGTCGTAAAGTATCGATACTTATTCGGTATCCATTGAAAAGTATCGATACTTACTCGTATCGATTGATTTTTCGTAGTGAAATTTGTAATAAATAAGAAAACAGTATCTAATAAGTTTTCATAGTCTTTATTGATATAAAAGTATATATTTACTTGACGAAAGATATTTATTACATTTTCACCTTACTGATCGTTACAGGACTAATACCGACAAGGACAAAATAAAACTAATTTTATGAAAAAAAAGTCGGTTTTTGTAGTGCTCCCCAAAAATATTTGTTTTTCTAAGTGTTTACCTGTTAAGTTTAAAGTTATTTACTTGATCGATACCAGTCAATACTTACAATATGATTATATCAAACAATATCGATTAACATATCAACACAACACTATTGACAATCAACATCCAAACATATCAAATAATAATTTTGTAGATTAATAAATGTTGTGCTTACATTGAAACCTTATCGTTTCGATTAACTGGTGCAATATCGGGGTGGCTTTTTAAATGCTTACGCAAATTAGAAGTATTGCCACAAAACCGCACAGTTTTAAAGCATTTTTTGCAGCTTGCGATTTGTCATCATTTTTCTTGAAATATTGCCACACATTACACTTTGGAGATCCCATTTTCAACAGCAAATATACATAATACAAAACTAAACACAAATCAACGGCGACAGCCCTAGGTTAGAATTACGAACGCAGAACGAAAATGACGACCACAACATAAAATGGCAACTGACTGAATGGCAGAAAGTTTTTTTTTTTTTTTTTGTTTTTTTTTTTTTTTTTTTTTTTTTTTTTTTTTTTTTTTTTTTGGCCGGGCATAGACAAACAAGTTTGCCAAGAACACATATTTAGAAAAATAATGTGTTATAAAAACGCAATAATGACAACCAAAAAATATTCTTTACACTATAGATGAGCGTTTAATGTATCAATTAACGTGTTAAATAAAATCATGATATTCGTGATATTGGTATACACACCGATACGAGTACTTTTGACCGATACCTACTTGGTACTTATTTTTAAAGTATCGATACAAAAAATACTTGGTATCGGAAGGAATGTATCGAGTAAGTACTTGTATTTACTCGTATCGTTTTATCCCTACTCTGGAGCCGTTGCGTTATGCCTTGTCGACATAGTTATCATCAGCTTTAAGCTCTGAAGATGATCCTAGGTCGGTCATGACAATCATCTCCTTACACAGGGATTGCTTCTATCGCAGCCTAACAGTATCTGCTTTCTTGCGACATTTCGTCCTTTGATTTTACTCGTAGATTATTTCTGGAATTTGAATGATTTCAACTCATTTTGGTACGTTATCCACGATCAATAATATTTTTCTTTTTCCTGTGCATCTCACATTCTAGCTTCACATTTACTGCTTTATTTTCCAAGATATTTTCTTATGTTGTCTTTGTTTACTGTCCCTATTATTGCAGCGTTAATTGAAGTACGTATCTTGTTTATTTTTATTATTCCCCTTGGTTTTTTTCTTCTTGTTGACGGGTTAGACCTCTTGCCCTGTTCCAGCCCCCCGGAACACATCTAACGTGGCCTGCCTTCGTCTATTCTACCTCTAGCAACATACTTTACAGCCAGCTTTGGAAAATCGTTTGTCACTCATTCTTATTACATGTCCCTGCCATTTATGTTTTCACTCTTCTATTTTGCATTGACTGTTAAGATATTTAATTTACGTCTTATTACTTTATATGGTATGTGGTCTGGTTTCCTGCTCTCTATGGTACATCTCACGAACTACATTAGTGTGGATTGTGTTTTGCTTCACCCTTTTTTTTATAAGGTCTCATGTTTCATTTCCATAAATAATAGTATTGAGATTGCCATTATTTTATAGAAATTAAGTTGAGTTATTTTCTGCAAGTTTTACGCAGTGTTCTTTTAATCATTCAACACATCCTTGAAAAATTGTCTCTGTGTGATATTATACCCTAGACACTCAGATTCTAATGTCTGTTCCAAGCAGAAATCATGAGCTTGTTATATGCTCCTCTCTAGATATCATAACTATGGTTTTTATTTTAGTGGCTTCATAGTTATATGTTTCGTCTATAAATTTAAATGATGTGTTCTCTTTTTGCAGTTTGTTTTCTGAGTAGGTGACAATGACCTCGTCAGTACGCAAGGAATGTTAGCTTGGGGCAAGAACAGAAATCAGCTGTGGCCGAACACAGTGTCCAAGAGGACATGCATTTAATTTTTAAGATACTAGAATTTTAGCCCGGCTCAGAGATTTTTGGGACAGCGTTATAATAGAAGCTGCTGCAATATGAACAGCTGATTCTTTAGTTAACAGGAACACTGGATACCAGCTTAGTGTTGCGTGGAACCTGGATATCAAAATGTTGAAACAGCTTCGCGTCGGTAAGGAGGAGAAGAGTGGATGACGTCATCATGCTCGGTCGACTTTTTGTCTTACGCCGTTTTCGCGGCACCGCATAAGCAACAATTAGTTGAGAATGAGGGCAGAGATAGACGCCTTATTCACTGCTAGAAGCCGACGAAGAGTTCATTAAACTAGTAGCTGGTGCCCACGACTTCGTTCGAGTTTGTAAAGAACTTTTATTGATAGCTACCGACATCTAACCACCATAGTGCACGATGGGAGGCTCGAAGCTAATAGCACACACAAACGCAAGTGATCTGCGCAGGGTACTTCGGGTTGCAAAGTTAACTATAGGGGCACACATGTCTTTGGTTGAAATATGAAAATGCCCTCTGTCTATCGCTGTCAACCGTTATATCTCCGACACAGCCACAGCTACCGACATGAAACCTACATAGCGCACGATGGTTGACTTGAGGCTATGACCACACAAAAACACCAGTGATCTGCGCTAGGTAGTTGTGGTTGGAAAGTGGTATATTTGGACACACATGTCTTTCTTTAAAATATGAAAATGCCCTTCGTCGACTATTTTCAACCATCATATCTTCCATGCCCCCACAGCTACCGACATGCAACTACCATAATGTACGATGGGAGACTTGAGGCTACTATTACACACAATCACCAGTGGTCTGTGCTATGTACTTTTGGTTGCAGGGTGAAATATGGTGGGACACAAAATGCTCTCCGTGGACCAATTTCAACCACCATATCTCCCGTTCCCACAACTACCAACATGCAATCAATAAAGTGCACGATAGGAGTCTCGTGGCTACTACAAGCGCTGGGTAGTTTTAATTCAGGATGGAATATAGGGACACATACGTCTATTTTGATATCAGGTCGACCACTTTCAATCACCATATCTACCACACTCCCACTGCTACCGACATGCAATCAAAATATTGTTTGATGGAAGACTTCAGGTTACTACCACACACAAACACCAGTGGTCTGCGTTGGGTAGTTGTGGAAAGAATGTGAAATATAGTGACACAAGCATATATGGCGGGAAGGCGCTAAAATTCTCGAATATAATTTCTTTTGGTCATTTGTGAAGTTATTTCGGGCGGTTAGAGTCCTTCTGAATTAATAGTTGAGTCAATTGGCGCTTGAATTAGACATATAGCATTTACATTTTTGTATAGTTAGACATCACACTTAATAAATGAACTGTAGAAACTGCTGCAACTAAACTACAGATTTCACTGTAAGGCAGAGATGTCGTTAATGGCTTGAAGTCAATGACGTCAGTGTGTAGAATCGCGTGGCTACCGCTCGTCCACCGGAAATAGAGGGCTTTGTGTTTTCTACAACGGACCCGCCCTAATTGCCGGCGAGTTTCTCTCGGAGTAACGTTTATGAGAACAGAACACTTTAAATTCGCTACAAAGCACTCAAACCGTAACTAGAAACAGGAAGCACTCGGATGTGCGATTTAAAAACTTTTTGGCTAACGAGATTGTTTTCTTTCGGTTTTAGCCATCTAAGGACCAGGTAAAAAGTATAACGCACTCAGCTTCTAACTTCATTCTGTTATTCCTACAGTTTTCTCCATACGGATTTTATTTCTTTTACTCTACGTTCTCTGTTTCGATGCCAATTTTCTCTGTGATCCAGACCACCTCTCCTCCTGTCACGAAACAGGCCAACTCGATTTTAGGCTCTCCTTGGTAATAAATAGAAATTCCTCCAATTAATCAATGGTACGGCTATATCCCAGCATTCGATATGCGCCATGAAACAAAACAATCAGAAATTATTGCTGTGTGCAAAAATCACGTCTGTCGTTGGTCGAAACATCCAGGCCTAATCGTGCGGCTTTAACCGCAACTAACAAACAAGTTCAATTCTTGAGAATTTTTGTATGTGTCGATTTCCAAGTTTGATGACACCTCTGAAATGTTTCTTAGGAGTTTCTTCTTACACCTCCTTTATAACGTCTTCATCACCTTATTAGGTGTCTCGTGGTTTATTATATATGAAATAATTAGTTCCAGACACACTTTCAAATTTAACTTGTTTTTATTTCTCGTTAAACATCAGACTTCAGAGATACTGGTCACACGTACACACAAGTACCAGCGATTACATTCAATACTGCTTTCAAAGACAATACTGCCATACACTCCAACGTAAAACTGTGTCAATTGAGTCTCTGGCGCTCGCTTATATAAGTTCCATAGAGATTTTCAGAATATTACAAATTTATCGAACTTTAACAATACTTAAACAATTAAAAACATATTAAAACAATAAAAATCAATACATAATCATTTATAATCATTACGAAATGCTCAGAAACGAAAATTAAAGATATTTAAACACAAAATTATCCACATAAATCATCATTTCAAAGTCGTAAATCGTCCTTTTAACATCGTACCTCACCTTAATACTTGGAATTAACCTCTCTCTCTTAGATAGTTCTGTCCTTAAACATATTAAATAGTATTTACATAATTTCTTTTCATAAAACAAAGTACATTTATACCGATTTACAGTAAAATGGATGACAAACATACAAAATCATGCTACAAATGCTTCATAAAATAAAATTCCATTTAAAGCCTAGGTTTGAGGGCTGTTACAATCTGCTCCAGCTTTCTAATTTTGTGATGCGTCAGTCACTCCAACTTTTTTTTAGCGATTTCGGCTGCAAGTACGTCCTGGCATGTGCCTGGTCACGTGTGCCCTTGCATTGTAATCGCTTTGTATATTAAATATTTTCTTGAGACTCTATGGTGCTTTAGTACACCACATACTGTAGACATCTATTGGTTCAACTTCTATTACAATTTGTAGCAGTTTAGACCTCATCTGGATTCTAAGCCCAACAGATACGAATTCATAGTTTTATTTAAAGTAGGAAAATACTAAATCCAATCCTTCAAACATTCGGATTACGCATCAGACATATTCTCAAGAGTTTAGTAACCATCACTGGGTGATAAGATGCCAAAACTGCTTTCTTGCTGATGAATGAGAACGGTTCTCAGCGACTTACTCGTGTAATAATACATACGCAGTTGATGTTTGACATTTATAACAATTCCTTCAATATCCAATAGCCAATTATTAAATATTCTGAATGGAATAATGAGTTTAAACATAATTTCCTCTGAACTGCATTTGGGTTTCTGCAGTTTTCTAGTGTAAGAATAACGCTTTTGGAAGAATACTGTAAATTTATGAGACACCGGGTGCAGATGCCTTACGATTACATAACCGCCCACTGAAAGTTTTTTTACCACTATTCTGCACAAGTTTTGATTGTTAGGTTGTATATTTTCCGTGTAGCGGCTAACGATCATCTCTCCCGCGAAGACAACTCCCCACGCTGTGGAGTCAACTGAGTAGGGTGTCAAGTGCTCTGACAGCTCGATGCGCCCCCCAAAGAGGCAGTACAGGAAAACCACGCGTAACCACACTAGCTGTTGTGCTCATTTTGTTTTCTGTAGCATTTCCCGAATGGTTTTTCACATTGTAGCACACGATATGGGTTTTACATTTTTAGGCCAGCATTGCACATTAACCGTCGTCTGGAAGTTGTCTGTCAAAAATATCCAAAAAATGTTTGGTGGGAGAGAAGGTACAGGAACGCTTCCGGCTATGTAGTAGTAAAAATATACGCTGCACTGGGATTTTTCGTTACTGTCCATTTAGATATAGTGCCTATGGACTGCATCTGTTCCATGTAAATCTATTAAACATAGTCTCATTTTCATTTTTCATTTTCGGTCGTGTTAACCAAGTGTTACAGAAAGTAGTAATAGTACTTGGTTCGTTGTGTCTGCGGGAGATCCCCTTTGTAAACTACTGTTAACAGCAGAAACTTTGTTTCACCTAAACATGAAGTAAAAACTATTATAAAAACGTTGAAACAGTTCAATGATCGAGCGATCTCTTAAGAAACTCCATGGTTCCCCAAATCACTCCAGGCAAATGCTGGGATGCTTCCTTAAAAAGGCCTTGGCCGAATTCCTTCCCATTCCTTACCCCCATCCTTTCCCGTCTCTAAAGACCTAGCTGTTAGAGACGTAAAGCAGTTAAAAAAAAAAAGAACATTTGCACTTACAATAGAAACTACTGAACGCTGATTGAAGCTAGGTGAAACATTACACCTTAAATAAGTATAAGTAAAATTAACTGACATATTGTCAATGAGTTTTCAAACCCCCACTCTGACCCTCCTGCTAAGTCAAAACCAGCTCTCTCCCTCGTGTCCCTCAGCATATTTATGTTAATGAGCTACTTAAGTTTTAGTTTCAAAGTCCATTGCCAAGGTATACGAATGCCGTTATCTTCCTCTTGAGTGGAAAACCATGTTTCAGAGTCCAACCTAGCGAAACTAACTCACACCTTCCTTACCTCGTGGAACACAATTCAATGCCCGTCCTCTTTTGGTAGCGACACACTTGTTATTTTATGGCTTTATGACTCGTCGACTGCGAGGTAATTAGAGGTGAGAAAATATGGGGACAAGGAATTTGGCCATCGCATTTTGAAGGAAGCATCCCGGCATTCACCAGGACTGATTTTGGAAAACTCAAGTCCGGATAGCTGACAGTGATTCGAACCCGCATCCTCCAGAATGCGAGACCGTTCACCCATCACGCTCGGTCTGTTATCTACTTACCCATCAAGAATCTAACGTGGAAAAGAGGCTTTCTTCCCTATGTTACGCGAAAGTTCTACAGTTCTTTGGACATGTAACTCGGCGCCATAGAAGCAATCTTGGAAAAAAAAAAAAAATGTTCATTCAGGGGAAAGAAGAAAGTCAGAGATCAGGTGGAAGATGTCCAGTGCGATGGCTTGACCAGATGAGCAAGATACAAATGGGACCAAATAAAAGATTGAAAGCATTGGAGTATGTGTGTCACTTGATGGATGACTAACTTCCAACATTGAAAGACGGGCAGCAAAGGAAGACGCACCAATCAAATCTACGAGCCCTTTGCTTTATCATATAACATTCATTTCTTCTTACTTCGATGTTTTCACACCAGACTTATGTTTCACTTCCATATCCAATAATTGACTCAGCTATTAGACCGGGCGCACATTGACGCGCAGTCGACGCAGCGCAGCGCAGCACAGTTTCTGTGTCTCTATGTTTTGGGGCGGAACAGCGCGTATTGAGACGCAGGGCAGGGCAGCGCAGTACTGCGCCGCACGTGGCCTGCGCCACGTTGTGATCACGACACAGAAACTGTGCCACGCAGCTCACTCGTGCCGGTTTACAACGTAACACTTCTTGCGTTATTTATAATCTTGCTTTACTTATAATCATTTTCAACTATGGAATAATAAAAATTGATTAATCTGGTGCGTAACCAACCTGCGATTCACAATATCAGTCATAAAAAATACATAAAAATTAAATTTAAACGAGATTTGGACAATGAGCCCAACAAGTGGCGAGTAAATTCAGCATTTATTTATCATACAACTGTCCACTTACAATTTTCACATTTCTTTTCTTTTTTTGAATTCATTTTTAATAAAACTTCGAAAAAGATTGACATATATAGGCTATTATCACATTATTTGTTTTCTTATTATTTGTACTACATCAATCAATAGTGTCCCCGAGAAACACTTAATTTGTTGACACTGCTTTTTTAGTTTCAAGTGTTTATGTTCTGTTATATAGTTTTCTTAAAAATATAATATGAAATAAAAGAGAGAAACATTCTTATAAATGTCATGTACCGTCAAACGCTAAATAATTAAATAAATAACCACGAAAATACAGCGAGATTTTCTTCAGTTCTAATAGATATTTGAGCTTTGTCGAGAAAATAACAGGTTACATTATGCCGTGAATCTCCGCTCGAGTCATCCGGACATTATCTTTTGAGAATTCTCTTTTCACTGCAAAAGCCAGATGAGTTTCTTCTTTTCATATACTCATTTTTGCATAGTTTTATCTAACTCAGCTTCTGTTAAAGTAATACCAATTTTCCAAGCTCTGCATCCCAATCTGATTCAGAATTAAAAAATCGAGTTTTTGCATCGACATGTTTTTGGTTACGCTTTATTGTCGGTTTTTCGCACAACACAATGCTTTGTAAACTGCGTTCTAATATGCGCGAGTAACTGCAAGTCTGTGCTGCCCTGCCCTGCTCTGCGTTGCCCCTACTGCGCCACGCAGCTCAATGTGCGCCCCGGGTAACTGTCTAACATTTCTTTCATTTCTTGAATTGTTTGTGTTTATATCTTCTATTTATGGCCAGGCACTACGTAAACTGTTGTGTGATCTCTAATATGCGTCATGTTGCACTCTACATACTGACAATATTCTCTCTGTTCAACTTACTTTTGGTTGATATTAGATTCGTTGTAAGCCTTTGTTTCCTCTAAACAATATTATTTTAGTTTCATTTCTTGATATTCGTTGACTATATTTCTGCCATTCAGTACTAAATAATTTAACACGTCGGCGAAGAGCAAAATATTTGTCTTGTGTAATTTTTATTTGGTTAAGGGTGACGTTAATATTACGGATTGCTCCATCGACAAAAACACTGAATAAAATGGATGAATGAAGACTACTTTAGCTGACTACTTTTTTTATCTGAGAATACTTACTGTATAAATATATTACAGCTGTGTGTTTTTATGTAATCTCTCCGATGTTCTTAGAACATTTTTTTTTTTTTTTTTTTTTTTTTTTTTGCTGTCGTCAGTCTTTCGACTGGTTTGATGCAATCCTCCATCCTTTCCTATCCTGTGCTAATCTCTTCATTTCTACATACCCCATACAGCCCACGTCCTCAATTATCTGCTTCATATATTCTAATCTCTGTCTTCCTCTACAGTTCTTACCTTCGACTGTTCCCTCCACTAACAAATTAACCAATCCAGCATGTCTTAAAATATGACCTACCAGCCTATCTCTTCTTTCTGTAAGCTTCTTCCACAAACTTCTTTTCTCACGCACCATTTCCAAAACTCGTTCATTTCTTACTTTGTCTGTCCACTTAATTTTCAGCATCTTCTGTAGCACCACATTTCAAATGCTTCAATTTTCTTTATTACCGGTTTTCCTAATGTCCATGTTTCGCTACCATAAAGTGCTGTGCACCACACAAAGAGTATTAAAAAGTTCTTTCTAAATCCTAGATCAATATTTGAAACTAAAAGGTTTCTCTTTTTCATGAAGGCTCTTTTTGCTAGTGCTATTCTGCTTTTAACATCATTCCTGCTTCGGCCATCGGTTGTAACTTTACTCCCCAAGTAACATTACCAAATGGAATATACCTTTTTCGACATTTTCTTTGTGTAGCACTGCAGTGTTGTTGTTGCAGCTGCGGCAGCTGCTGGACTCGTACTCGCCGTGGGGGCGGCCTGGCGGAGGAGCTCCCAACCCGTGCGGCGTGCGCAAGAGGAAGATGGCGCTCGACGGACTCTTCCCGGACACCAGCCAGGTGCGAGCAGTAGTGAATAGTATTTAAATCTTCAATGCGATGCCTAAAAGAATTGTAGGGTACAACAAGATCTAAAAACAACTCTCCAGTAGTAAGTATTACAAAAAACTCGTAAAAAGCTTCTTTTTTTTGCAAAAATTATGCGTGATGCCTATGGTACTATCGAACCGGGAACCTTTCGATCTCGTCAGACACCTTAACCACTTCTTTAGTTGATGTTTTCTCTAAAGAGATGCTGAGATGCTAAAGAGATGCTGACATTAGTTTCCACAGATATTGTGTACCATCTTTGTAAAGAGGGTGACTTCTAATAGAAAACAAAGTTGGAGCATCAACTTTTACAACATATGTTGCTGGAGTAATTATATTTTCAGAAGGAGCTTCTACAGAAACACAAAAGACGGAGAATTCGGTTAGCGCGCTTGACTTTGTACAGAAATTAGCGTTTACCCACCGAGCTTTATTTGCAAAATGTAACCAAGAAAGAAATCTCGTAGGTTGGTCCTGAAGACACAGAAGTAGTATCCACCGGTTAAAAATACCTGCTGAGATCACTGATAGGGCTACAAGTGGTTTAGTATGCATGTTTTCCGCAATTAATATATGTCCTTAATCCCGTCCTACAACAATGTCATTACGCTCTTATTCACAGTAATGTGTGAGACAGAGAGTATTTTTCATCAATACAAAACTTTTCCATCTCCTGACATTTAAGAATTAATTCCATGCTGTGGCATGATGCAATCAGTTGCAAAAAGCATAAAGAAATGTGCAAACTAACCAATCGAATCCGGTTATTTTTAAGTGATCAAAGTTAAGAGATTAGTTATTGATATGAGTGATTCCCTGATGTATATTGGCGTACAAAGAAACCTGAAATGGGACCTGCACATAACATCTGTCGTAGGCAGAGCTGCGAATTTTGAATTATGGATTACTTTAACACACGAACAAAGGAAAACGTACCAAACTCACCTTTATATGGACTACTGTTGTACTGTGTCGCAAGGAACTGATTGACATTTTAGACAATATAAAGATAAAAGTCACTCAATTTGTGATTGCTTACCACAGTTCTTATTAAAGCATAACAGAATTGATAAATAGATTGGGCTGGGGATACCGACGACATAAGTTTCAACTTATAGGGAATAATGCAGTACTCACTTTCATTTACAAGTGCGATGAAATATTTCATAACAATTACAGGAGAGATAATATTAGAGAAATAAGGTGTCGTACTGATGCTTATACAAGTTCCTTCTTCCCTCGTGCCATTAGAGTTTGGGACACTTGTAATAAGCTAGAGAAAATAATCAAATTCATCACCATTTTTTTTTTTTTTTTTTTTTTTTTTTTTTTGCCTTTGATGAGTTTTTCTCATCATTGCCATGGTTAAATTGTATGCTTTGATTTTACAGCCTTCGTGCAAATGCGGAAACGACTTTTTCAATCTTATCACAAATATTTTCCACGTGGGTTCATGTCCATATGCCCAAGAGCTAAGTCTGGAGGGTTGGCAAATATTCTTGAAAAAATTACAGGCCGATTAGGTTGATAATAGTGGAAGGTTAATTGATGAAGAGATTGACATGTATCACATCAGAAATGTTTGTAAGGAAAGGAACTGGTTTTCAAATCTGCAACATGGATAAAGGCAATGATATTCATGTGAATCTCAGTTAGTCGGCTAAATGTGCCATACTTCAGACGAAATGGGCAATGAAGTTCAAGATAATGCCTTAACACTGGAATTGGAATGCACAGAGTGTAGATTATTTTTGCTTCGAGGGACTAATTGCTTACCTTAAGATTCATCAAGGTTACATACTCATATATCAGGAAATCCCTTAAATGCCTATTTTGAGTTTAAAAATTGGCTGATTTGTCACTGTACGTCTTGCCTTTTTCAGCATCAGAAACAACGTTGCGCCTAATTTAATACATCCTTTAAAATATTGTAATTGTAGCTGAAATTGTGAGTCATCATTAATGCTTTTAGCTATTAATTATATTGATTCATAACGAATCCAACTCTAATTGAACAAGATGTGGTTAAAAGAGTGTATGTTTTCCACATTTTCGTTGTGAATTAATTTTTAATTTCTTTCTGTTTCAATTATCGGAATTCACGCATGAACTATGGGTTTGAGTTTGATGTGATCTCGAATAATGTACAGATCCTAGTTCTGGGGTAAAATGCGATAAATCAAAAGCTGAGAAACTGAAGTTAATGTGTCTATAAATTCGCGCATAAACTACGGGTCGGATTCTGATAGACCTTTAAATAATGTACAGAGAATGGTTACGGGATAAAGTTTTTTTTTTTTTTTTTTTTTTTGTGAAATCGGAAAGTGGAGACGTTTTAAATAAATTAACATCCATATTTTGTTTAACACAATTTGAGCAAAAACCTATTGGTCGGGTTAGTTGCTTCTCGCTGTTTGCATATTTATTTGATTCCAACCAACGAGTGACCTCTTATTGTTCGAAGTTGTTGAGTTAAAGCTTTCTCGTTGGTGATGTGTTAACTGTGGCGAAATCTGTTTCCGAAGTAGGTCAGCACAGTAAACGTTCACGTGAACAAATATAATACTACAACACTTTATCCGCGTTGCGTCTCGTCAATAAATGTATGAAATTAGGCATCAAATGATTAAATTCCTCCACGTTGTCTTTTGAATTTTTTGAATAACAGGAATAACTCTGGAAAATGATAGCAGGAAGATATTTTAGAAATATAGGAACAAATTTTGGACTGTACTAACCCAGTATCGTGGTTGTCAATAAACGAGAAAAAAATTCTGTAATTGATACCAACAGAATAGGAATTATTCCTTTTTTTTTTTTTGTAACATCTGAAAGGGTCTATGTTAATTAAATCCGAGGATATTTCATAAATTCACTACACAACAACATCCAAGAGAGATACTCCTCAACGTACTACCATATCAGTTAGCTTGGTACCGCTGGTTTTTCCAACTAGGCAATTAACGAATTTTAAAAGACAAAGATATCCTTTCAAGTATATTAGTTTTGATTCAATTATAATTACTCAAGCTGGTTTTAAACAAAAATTTTAATTTTAATTTTGAAAATACTTAATATTGACGAGACATCTGCTCCTTCTAAGGTTATGATCCTGTCTACATAAATTGACATATAATAACTGTACTTATTTGGGAGCTGAAATATTTCTGTGTATCTGCAGTGACGCCAGGGATCCCCCACTAGAAAGAGATAGAAACTGTGACGTCAGTGGTCACGGCCCTCCATTTCTCATTTGAAACTCCCGCCATGCAAAGAACGTAAAACTGTGACATCACGATATCGAGTGGAATCTCTTCGGAGGCTGACTTAATATTTTTTGCACAAGTTCTATCATTATCCGTCTACTATGACTAAATTTAGTATATTTGATATCAAACGAAATTACTTATCAAACCACCTCCGAATCTCTATAAATTGGCTTGCTGACTGGAGTTGTGAACAGTTGAAATTATCTGTATTAGTTCTTGATTGTCTTGTTATCATAAAACTTATGCTTTGAAATATACTTTCGTACTCATCAGTCCATCAGTGATCTATCGAGTAGTCACTGCACCGAGAGGGGTGAGTGAGCGGTTAACTCTCTGGTCTCGCATTCGGGAGAACGGCGGTTCGAATCCCCGTCCGGGCATCCAGATTTGGGTTTTCCATAGTTTCCCCAAATCACTCCAGGCAAATGCGGGCTGTTTCCTTCAAAAGGCAATGGCCTAATTCCCCCAGTTCTTTCCCGCCTCTAATGACCTTGTCGTCGAAGAGGCGTAAAGCCATAAGTTAAAAAAAAAAACATACACTGCAGGAACACTTTTTTCGCCTCGTGGCATATCATATATCTTCCACATGGAGTATGGCCAAACAGCTAATGGTGTTTAGCACATATGGTAATTTTAATTGATAATAGGTGCTTAAATTTGCTGCAGTTACGAGTGAGGATAACGATACTTATCGAACAGGAAGACATCGTGCTGAAGGCATAATAACAAAAAAACTGAGGCTGATACCAGCTGTATGGTTCGTCATTAACATCGTCTGCAGTGAAACCAAAAACTTAAAAGCTCTGTTAGCAGTTACTACCGCTGTAAGGTTCATCACGCAATTGTGCGACTTCAGTAAGAGGCATCATATTCAGACGGTCGATATTTTTATGGCTTTAGGAAGTTGACGAAGGCGTTAGAGATTGGAAAGAACTGAACTCGAGGAATTGGAAGGAATTTGGCCATGGCTTTTGAAGGAACCTTCCCGGAATTTGTCTGGAGTAATTTAAGGAAACCAAGAAAAAGATAATTCTGTGCGGCTAGACGGGGTTTCGGAATTGCGTCCTGCAGAATGAAAGGCCAGAGCGTTACCGCTCACCGTTACAGACAGTCGAACCGCGTTTTCTGATCGTTACGTGCGTGAAATGAAATCGTCACAAACCTGATTGGTATTGACAGTCAAATTTGTGAAGTATGAGAATGATATGATATGGAAGTAGTATTTAAACTTGACTGAAGGGGTTAAATAAAGGTCGAGAAAATTTATGTGATACATGGGAGAAAAATCTCGTGTAAACAGGTTAACAGAAGTTGTTTATAATGAAAGTATTTTTCGAGATAGGATCGAACAAACCGTCAACATCTATGAGAACGTGAACGGCAAAGGAAAGGACGTTGAATAATTGTGAATGGAGTACGTACTTTATTGAAATTGCTGGGGTAAAGGTGAAACAGATTCCCCCATACGTGTCAGGCATTGATGGAGGCAGGGCTCCATCTTTGCTTTGGAGATCTAGTAGGAGTGAGGTGTTCATCAGAGTGGCGTTAGCTTCACACACAAATTGTCGGCTGCAGCTCTGGTCGTCCAGTTGGCACTCATGTGATCTGTAAAACATTACACGGCCAGAATAACATTAGATGATTGATGTTTAGGCTTTTTCTGACTTAAAATATTTGAAGTAGAAGAGTAAATGTTATTCAATCCAACATTTTGCTACTTTTCGTAAAGTATTATTTTGTAGTTTTTAAGCCATACAAAATATTGACAAAAAACCTTCTTAAATTTCTATGGCAATTTAAGGAGAGCGTTCTTACTATGAGATGAAAACGTATGTATGACAACTTTCTACTCGCCATGTAATAAAATTATTGCTGACATGACCCACTGCAATATTCATTATGTTTCTCTCGATATCACCAATTAACTGCGTAAAAATAATAATGAATGTCGTAGGCAGAGGCGGCCTTTGGGGGTGGCGAACAGGGCAATCGCCCAGGGCCTCGCTCTTAGAGGGGCCTCGCGCAGCTACCCGAGTTCATTAAAGTTTACGTTTACAAAAATTATTTTATCTTCAGCTGTTAGTGCAACAATAAACTTGTTTAAGATGGTAAAGTATATATTAATTATTAACTGATCAAAATTTCTTAATTAGATTTATTGACTTTCACATTCCTATAATAGCAGGAGAAATAGCTGATATTGATGGACTAGAACTGTATGAAGAAAGCGACGGCGGTATCACAGTGATGACATAAATAACAGAAAAACATTAACTGAATTACTGAAGTGTACCACACTATCGAAGTAGTATTGAGAATTATTGCCACCACACGTAATACAGTTGCGACCGCAGAAAGAATTTTTTATGGTTAAAAAATATTAAAACATAATTGAGGAATTCTTTCTATTCTTTGAATTGATAACATTCGTTAGTTTCTTGTGCTATTATTAAATATTTTAGTTTCAGGAAAAGGTGCAAACATCATTTTTAAATCCCTGTGCGTATATCTTCCAAGGCCTTAATGTACTTCAGTTTATGTTTAATGATCTGTCATCTTTATGTTTGTTAACTTTTAATAATTTTTATGATGTTTGCATTTACCGTTGATCATCAGAAATACCTACGATTAATATATTTTGTACAAAGGACAAGGGCCTCGCAAAGATCTACCGCCCGGGGCCTCGCAATGACTAAGGCCGACGCTGGTTGTAGGAGCAGAAATCAATGAACAGAATCGGATGACCGTGGTGAGTGTTGTTGCAGGGCAGCGCGGCGTCGCCGTCGCCGTGCAACTCGCCGCGGGCGCCGGCGCCGGCGTCGGGACGCCGCCCCAGAGACCCTCTGCTCCTGTTCCAGGGCGGCGAGGCTGGGCGTCGCTGTGTCGACCACATGCTGCGCTACCGCCAGACCCCCGACAGACAGGCCGAGTACCGCAGGCAGCTCGGTCAGTAGTCTCCCCTCCCACTGTCCTTCAAACACTATCAAACAACTAAAAACAACACTTTACTTAACACAATTAATTAACTAATTTTTCGCGAAGAAATCTATAAATATTCATCTAAAAAATACAAAATATTTGTAACGTATACCCACCTGACTACGACGTCCTATCATAATAACCTAGTGGGCCAAAAATTGTGGTCTTCATCGAAACTCCTAATGTTCCAACATCGAAGATTGCAGCAAAACAAGTACATAGGCAGAAAAGCATTAATAAGTCTTCAGACTGCAAGACAACAGTCACTCGACGTTCAGCGAATTCCTGTCGCTAGCATCAATATCACATAGAACCTTCCTCCTAGCAGTATCGTTCAGCGAACACCAAACATTTAACGAATTCATTCCCCATCACAAGTTATAAGACAAGCATGTTCATCGAATATAAACACCCTCGCGTTCACTGGCAGAGATACTTTTTATTCTTTACTTATGGTTTTACGCCTCGTCGACCTCGAGGTCATTAGAGGTGGCATGGGACCGGGGACAAGGAGCGCGAAGCAATTCGGCCATGGCCTTTTGAAGGAGTGATTTGGGGAAACCATGGAAAACCCAAATGTGGACGCCCGGAAGGGGATTCGAATGGCGTCCTCCCAGATGCGAGGCCAGAACGTTAACCTCTCAACCACCACTTTCGGTGCAGAGATATCCAGCCGTAATTAATTCCCTAGCACGTCAACTCGAACACTGATTTGCAGACTTCCGTACAGAGAGAAATACTATTCATATGAATATTTAATAGTTTTGGGGATAAAGCAGTAATTTTTCGAAGCCTCTATTTCACCGCCTTGCGAGAAGCCAGCAGGGAGATTCTTCCCAGCATGCTACTCGATAGATACCTTTTGTCAGCTCTCTATCGCAGACGAACCACCTTCCGACAACAGTGTGTCCCCAGCGAGCACAACGCTAACGTCAGCTGCACCCCAACACATTGTCGCGTAGCCAATCAGACCGTAACCTCGTACCAAAACAGCAAACAAGTATAACTAGCCTCTTTTATCCCATCCACCACGATTGTGTCTTCGGTCGCCAGTCGTTTTTACTCAGTGAAGTACAAAATCAGCCAGACTCAACACATATTCAGAATTACGTAAACGCTGTTACTACCAGATATTTGCGACTTATAATTTATACCATGACTTCGCTTACTTGTACTTCGTTGCATTTCAGCCATTCATTGATTTTAAGATTGTAGGATAACAGACAGATTATCCTCGAGTGACATTACATATTTTAATGTCATTCAATATTTTCGAATTTTGAGGTTTCTTGGCAAGGGCCAGTTGGTTTTACTCTTGGAAAGTTTCCATAGCAATAAGCAGCAACGAGTGAGTTGCCTAGGTTGGTTGGCACATAAGGACAACTTGCATATCCGAAGTCCGATTATGTAATTAATGTGGTGTGTTGGAGTTCATTAAAACTGATTTGAACTGTGCAAAGTTTATGAGTAGAATTCCATTTACTTAGTCTAACAGCACGAACAGTAAAATAAAATGAATAATACCAACAACAGTTAAACCACAAATATTAATTAATTATTAAGATTAAAGCATGGGAAATACAACAAGAAGATTCGGAAATATAACATGTTGTATTACTTCATTTGTCGTAACGAAACCTTTTATGCGAAATAGAATTTCGTGGAATGTCTTAGACTCACAGCCAGGACATTATAACTACCTACCTACTATCGTTATAAACCCGTCCAGGCGATAGCAGCGTCACCGGACAAGGAATGTCTGCTAGTCAGACACACGCACGGTGCATGTAGTATCAGTGAGCGGGCTATCCGTGTTTAGAATCTGAGTTTGACGGAGGGCAGATTGTGATGGCTCGGAGGCTCGGTACGAGCATTTCGGAAACTGCACGACTTGTCGGGTATTCGAGGAGTGCTGTCGTGAGTGTCTTCAACAAGTGGTGAAACCGCGTCCAAACTTCGGGGGTTGGGTGGCCACCCCTCATTTCAGATGTCGGACGTCGCAGGTTTGGCAGACTGGTAAAACAGGACAGGCGGCGAACTGTCGCGGAACTAATGTTGCGCAGAGTACAGGTGTGTCTGAACACAGTGCACGATAGCGGTAACTACGACTGAAATTTGCACGTGACCATCGTCACTCTACGTTGGCACAGTGGCAGAGCGTTGCGTGGTCCGATGAATCCCGATACCTACTTCATCACGCCGATGGGAGGGGGCGAATCCGTAGTTTTCGAGGGGAACAACTTCTGACACCTGTACTGTGGAACGGAGACAAGCTGGCGGCGGCTCAATTATGCTGTGGGGAACATTCTCGTGGGTATCCATGGTCCAGTGGAGCTCGTGCAAGGCACCATGACGGTCAATACGTATCGTACACTGGTTTCAGACCACGTACACCCCTTCATGACGACCATGTTTCCAATGGCAGTGGCATTTTTCAACAAGATAATGCGCCATATCATAAGGCCAGGGAGTGTGATGGAATGGTTTAAGGAACACAGTGGCGAGTTTCAGTCGACGTGCTGGCTCCCGAACTCGTCAGATCTGAACCCGATCGAAACTTTCTGGGATGTGATTCAAACTTTCGTCAGAGCTCATTGCTCCCCTCTCCGAAATTTACGGGAATTAGGGGACTTGTGTGTGCAGATGTGGTGCCAACTTCCTCCATCGACCTACCAAGGACGCATTGCTTCCTTGCCAAGACCGTCGCCGCTATTATGCGTGCCACAGGCGGACATAGCGGCTATTGGGTCATAATGTTCTGGTAATCAGTGTATTTCTCCAATGGACTTAGTGTAGTCTTTGTTACCCCGGTTAGAAAATCAGATTCAAATACATGTTGACATGTTGCAGGCAAGTCATATGCCCCACATCTGAACAAATAGTACAAGATTACGAATTATATCGACCTTCCCTCATCGAGTTTCATTATAAAATGTGTATTTTATACAATATAATGTATAGATAAACAAAACATGATAAAGTTGCCACACCAGCTATTTTTAATTAAAAATTATTTAATTAATTTTTTTTTGATAATAGCTGTCATATAGTTTTTTCTTGTATAAAAAAAATCAGCACTGACCGAGGGTAAAAGATGTAAATAAAACGCAAGGTAAGAAAGCACACTTTTGTTCAAGCAATAAAGAAAGATTGCCAGATATAAACAGGTAAGCGTGTACGAGTAATTTACCCTCAAGAAGTTTCTTTGCATTACTAGATGACCAGTGTAAAAATTTCGCGAATACAGTGAATAATAAGGTTGGTGGTTTGTGATAGGACGAAAGAAGAACAGTCTCATTTGTATCAATTGTTTCTTTGTTTTTTACAATTGACACCTAACAAAAGCGGACACCAGTGAACGACTTTATTAATATCTCTGTGATATGCGCTGCTGCTATCTAGAGGCTTGTCGTTGAAGTCTCTCATATGCGTGACTTTCACAGTTATTACTTTTGACCTCCAAGAGTCAAATTGAGAAAAATTCCTTTCTTCAGATGTGACCAAAGCAGAGACTTAAATCTTTAAAATGATAATACCTCATTTATCTATTTCGGTTAGATATCAAAGTAGATAAATGGCTCGTGATAAAAAATAAATTATGGAAACAATGGTACTTTTGCCCTCTAAGTGTCAAATTTCGCAAAATTCCTTTCTTAAAATATGATGCGACTGATGCGGAGACCTTAATACCTGAAATAATACCTCAGTTTTCGATTTCTAGTGGCATTTGGAGTGCCAAACCTACCAGTTTTTATATATTTATACGTTATATTGGATAATATATGTACCTTTTTTTATTAGGAAGGTCTATGTAACTCGTGATCTTTGGCTAAAATTATGACATTTTTTTCTCTCACTTCAGTTGAAATCCTTAGTCTGATCCAATTTTTTACATGACAGGGCCAATGTAGTTCAATTTTGCGGTAGGTTATACCTAAAAGACTTAAGAAATAGGCAAATTCTGCATCAAATGGAATTTTTCGTAAGACTTCATCAACCAATGATAACGTGTCTTGTAAATCTTACCTTGCATTAATGTTGGTTTCAGTGTACACGAAATTTATAATTATTAACCCCAATACATTCCACTCATGGTATATGATTTACTAGTGTATAACTCACCATTTGTCGTAAGATTTTTTTTGCCAAGTTTCATATAAACAACATTAGCAATATATGTGTTTGAAACTATAAAATCAATTATTTTACCGATATTTAAGTCTTTGTTTATTGTTTCCCTCTCCATACCATTGTCGGTTAATCAATTTTTTTCGATATCTCAGAAGTCACGTCGGTTCTATAACGCCGAATTTTAAGATTAATAATCGGCTAGAATTTACAACATTCTTATGAGGCTATTAGTAATAAGAAAATACAAGAAGCCATATATAACGATGCACAGTATATTAGCTCCATATCAAGCTTGATGTATAAAATGTTGTGACGTTTCAGACTCCATGGTGGCTGAGCGACGGCGTCTTCAGGCAGAAGAGGCAGCGAGACAGCGACAGGCGGACAACCACCACGTGAGTAGAAAATCAGCTGCACTGTGGTATCTGTCAAGTTAGGATATAACGCTCCACATCTTCAACGAACATTATTTCAGATTGTGTGAGACAAACACAAAAATTGGAACTACTGCATTTTATAAAAGACGTAGCAGTAATTAGTTCACATTTTCTAACTACTCATTCTAGCCAATGATGTAACCAGCCGTCGCTTTCTTTAGCCCATAACAGGTAGCCTCCGCCGTGATTTATTGTTTCATCTAAAATTACGAATGTGGCTGAGGTACGGAAAATCCTCGGTTTAAATCCATTTCTCGGCTGGAAATTTCACGCTTCACGTCTGGCAAAACCTTGCTAGGACGATACGTGTTTTGGATTCCACGTTAAACTTTAGGATCCTTTACCTGCTAAAATTAATAAGATTAGTTTAGGCAGCTACGATGGACGCATTTGATTACTGGTAAGAAATTGTTAGGTCAATGAGAATCTATAATATTATTCTTTTCCTGACTTATTAACTCAGATAAGAAATTAGCGCATTTATTTAAGATTTTTCATTTACGTTAAGTTATTAACCGACTTAGCTTGATGACTGTAATTTACACTGAACCTTTCTTTATATACACCGAAGAGCCAAAGAAGCTGGTATAGGTATGCGTATGCAAACACAGAGATATGTAAACACTCAGAGTACGGCGCTGTGGTCAGCAACGACTATATAAGATAACAGGTATCTGGCGCAGGCGTTAGATCGATTACTGCTGATACAACGGCAGGTAATCACGATTTAAGTGAGTTTCAACGTGGTGTGATAGTTGACGCGCGGGAGATGGGACACAGCATCTCCGAGGTAGCGATGAGGTGGGGATTTTCCCGTACGACCATTTCACAAGTGCACCGTGAATATCGGGAATCCAGTAAAACATCAAATCTCCGTCATCGCTGCGGCCGGAAAAAGATCCTGCAAGAGAAGGTCCAACGACGACTGAAGAGAATCGTTCAACGAGACAGAAGTACAACCCTTCCGTAAATTGCTGTGGATTTCAGTGCTGGACCATCAAAAAGTTTCAGCGTGCGAACCATTCAACGAAACATCATCGATATGGGCTTTCGGAGTCGAAGATCCACTCGTGTACCCTTGCGGAGTTCACGACATAAAGCTTTACGCCTCGCCTGGGCCCGTCATCATAGACATTAGACTGTTGCTGATTGGAAACATGTTGGCTGGTCTGACGAGTCTCGTTTCCAATTGTATAGAGCGGATGGACATGTACGGGTATGGAGACAACCTCATGAATTCATGGACCCTGCCTGTCAGCAGGGGACTGTTCAAGCTGGTGGAGGCTCTGTAGTTGTGTTGGGCGTGTGCAGTTGAAGTGACATGTGACCCCTGATACGAGTACATCTAGATACGACTCTGACAGGTGAAACGTACGTACACATTCTGGCTGATCTCTTGCATCCATTCATGTCCATTGTGCATTCCGGTGGACTTGGGCAATTCTAACAGGACAATACGGCACCCCACACATCCAAAATTGCTACAGAGTGGCTCCAGGAACACTCTTCTGAGTTTAAACACCTCCGCTGGCCACGAAAATCCCCAGACATGAACATTATTGAACATATCTGGGATGCCTTGCAACGTGCTGTTCAGAAGAGATCTCTACCCCATCGAAATCTTACGGATTTATGGACAGCCCTGCAGGATGTATGGGGTCATTTCCCTCCAGCACTACTTCAGACATTAGTCGCGTCCATGCCACGCCTTGCGGCACTTCTGCGTGCTCGCTGGGGTCTTACACGATATTAGGCAGGCGTACCAGTTTCTTTGGCTTTTCAGTGTATGTGATCCACGTTAACCACTACAGTCCCACTTGCAGTCGATTATTATTTTCCGCCTAGTGAAGAAATAATTCACAATTTGATTCTTCAAAAGTGTGGGAGTGATATTTGTGGTACACAATTCCTAAGGATCGTAAAGTAGCTACATTTCACGTAACTATGCTCAGAACCACTATGTTAAACTCTAAGCTACATAGCAACTAAAATGCACATGTACGAATTCAGAATGTTACTTATCAAGCCCTCAGAGAGCGCAGAGTTGGTGTGTCACTTTGAAATGAGACATTATTAGTTATTTCAGCATCAACCACGGAACGGAATATGAACCCGTAAACTGATGGGTGAGAAATCAGTATCTGCAGGTTAGTGTTCATGTAGTTAACTACAAAGTGATTAGCAGAACAATAGATGTTGTGTACACTAATTAAAACGGGTACTTAACAATACATCGCTCAGTGTGCATTATACGTAGGATCAAAACTAGGCTCCGAGCACGTGGTAACTGTCACATTCCAACGCACTCAGCGCACAAGATTGCACATGAACAATTGATGCTGCATATCAAATAAAGTTACAGTAAATACACTGAGCCATAACTGTATAGACTTGTGGAAACAACTAAACTTGATTCACAGCTCGTTGGATCCTTCCGAAAGTCACGCATTAAGTCATTGTGTCAGGGCTAAAACGGCCACGGTATCCGAATGACGGAAGGACCTTCGCACCTCACCTGAACAAAGCAAAGTCCGTACGAACCCCCGGCAGCACTGAATAATACCGCTCTGTGAAATTTATACACACGAATAAATCCAGTCCCTAAGCAAAGAGAACCTTAGAGCTATAACAATGTGATTACAAAACGTAAATGAAACAATGCAGTTATTGGTCATATGACCACAAACAGCTCAGTATGTATTCAAATCAGAAAGCAGAGACAGGAACCTAGCACCTCAGAAATAATAAAAAATGCGTTAAATTAGATACTCAACATCGCCATGTGAAGAATCATAGTTCCAAACACTAAATACAGGACAGGACAGACTTAAAATTCAGTCTCTGAATCGTTACCAACTTTTATATGGATCATAGCCAGTATACATAGAAATAAATTGTACTTTTAAAACGGATAGAATGCCCGTTATTTAAATTACCTGCCATAAACATAATTTGAATCTACTTAGGGCTGCTTTATAAGTGAGCAACTGGTGACCAATAAACTTATTTGTTTATTTCTCATGACGCAAGGATAACACTAACACACACAATCAATTTGAAACTGTACTAAAATTTGATTATCATAGTTTGTAGGCAGCTGTGTTTTTCTATTTGAAGTAAGTTGAAGGGATGTTTGTGGTGAGTGTTGTGGTTGGTGCCAGCTGGTGCTGGAGTCGGCGTGGGGCCGCCCTGGTCCTGGAAGTTTCCCCTGGAGGCAGCCAGCAGCCCTGGGAGAAGGCTTCCTGTATTCTCTGGTAAACAGCCTGGAGTCTGTGCGCGCGAGGGCTGCCCAACACGCACCACTCTCGCACGCTCACACACTCACATATATATGAAAGATACAGCAAACTGTTAGACCAAGTAAGAACAGAAACATGAAACGTTTTTCGCTATACTAGTAAATTATTTCGACATTTTTCCAACCACATTTACTGCGAAATATTTTCTTGTAGTTTACTTTCGGCAATTCAAACAAAGTTAATCATATTCATGTCATGTAACTACATGTACTGGGTTCAGCACGTTTATTAGCGGTTTAGTGGCTCAGTGGTTCAGGTGTCAGACTGGAGCTCTATAGATCCTGGGTTCGAACCCTGTCTCAGCGGTGATTTTTATTGGCCGACCTTCACCTCTGGCACAGGTTACTGTAATTTAGATTCCACGTTAAACTTTAGGTTCCATAAAGCTGACTACGATAGGTCATTAAGACAACATTGGTTTACTTTATTGCGTTCGTTTGCTGGTACGGAAAAAATTGCATAGGGACGTTATCTGGCTGTTTGCAGCAACGCATCGAAATTTGCTACGTCGGCAGTGACTACCTGTTGGGCAGCCCTCTGCTTGACACTGTGTGCACGCACGCTTTCACGGCACGCGGGCGCTCAGCACACACCAAGACACGCTCCACGTAGCGTCCAGACGACTCGAATCTGCCTGCACCTCTGAGAGCGGTACTAAATTGTGTTGACATTTTTCAAGGCGGACATCGCCATCTCAAGCTGAACAAATATGAGGCGTAGACTGATGAAGCCGATTGAACGCGTCAAACATTCTGTGATTTGCGTGTGCGACAGCTAGAAATACCATCAGAAAAATGAGGGCGGATTCTCGGTCTGTGAGGGTACAGCAGCCAGGGCGATTCAAGAGTGCCTGGTCCCCTTTTATTGGTGCGTCGTAGGGTTTAACAATTCCGCTATCGGCTTTGTCCCCAATAGTCAACTGCAATTTTTTTTTTTAGTGGTATTTTCTACATAGGCCATACCGCCATTTCAACGTGATTATGGACTCTTCTAGTGTTTCAATTACTCCGGTATAATGTAGATACTAAGTATGGACACATGAACACTACAGGACGGATACGACATTCACATAGGCGACCTTCGGCACGTGGAGCCACTACGCTACCGAGGCCGGCAGTCAACTGCCTTCTTGTTGCCCGGTCCTAAGGTACTAAAAACAACAAGTGATCAATCACAACAACAGCAAATAAAATTGTTATTATTATTTTATATGTATGCGATATAAATAAAGCGGCGCTTTTTATTATGGACGAGGAAACATTTTTGAAGTCTTCTTCGTCCTGCCAAAGACCATCTTTCCTGAATTTGTAACTGTCTCAATCTACGTGATTTCGACAAGTTTTGGTAACCATCTGTAAAAATTGGTTGTTACCTATGAACTCATCCTCATCTGTTGGAAATATCCTTGGTATTCTTTTTAAGCTAGCAATAAATGGTTCGGCGGAAGACTCCAGTCTATCTACATCTGTCAGAATATCACAAAATCTTCAGGGACTACCAGTATTGCCACAAAAGATCTGATTTACTTTTACAAGCATTTGAAAAGCAGTGCTGATACATACAAACAAATAAACACAATGTTGTTACAGGTAATTTTTATGAAGATGCTTACTTAATTGATTTGTTAATAAATAGCCGCTAATATATCTGTTATTATGTTTTACTACTTACGCAATCCAC
Organism: Vandiemenella viatica; assembly: GCA_031002005.1. Classification (NCBI taxonomy): domain Eukaryota; kingdom Metazoa; phylum Arthropoda; class Insecta; order Orthoptera; family Morabidae; genus Vandiemenella; species Vandiemenella viatica. Next base: position 12,011,059 of record JARYHS010008074.1, on the reverse strand, counting down.
GTCTTTTCCAGATATCATAGGCGACGAATTATTTCACCAACGTAAACAACTTATCGCTGGTGATATCTCGAAAAGGGGTGGAAGACAGTAAAACATAAAATAACAATTAAATACAAATAAATAATACTATCCCAACAATATTTATAAAATAAATTGAATTTCCACAAAATGGTTTGTTGCTGATTGGTGTTGACGTCAACTAATACTTTGAAAAAATACTGCGTCGACTTTGTGTAAAATTGTGTAGATTTACCACAAGACGAATGGTTTAGAATATGAAATCAACAGAGCAATTAACTTCAGACAGAAACAGTCTGCACGAGCTCTTGATCAGTAATTAAATAAGGGAGAGATTTAAGCGTCCTGGCGTCTAACGACAGCCAGCTGCCTCTGTCATCGATTCTAAACCAAACATTTCGCTGACCACAGCATTAAACAGCACTGTCGGACGCTCTAATGAACATTAACAAGAACTTTTTTTTAAAAAAAATTAAAATCACCAAACAGTAACCAAATATAAATGAGTAATAGTTTAGAAAATAAACCAAATAACCGCCGACAACCAGTTAATTTAATAAATTCTGCTACAAATAAAATAAAATGAAACTGCTAGTCTCATAGCACTGTGAATCGTTTTAGGGTATTGGGATATGTTGCTGCGTATAAGAAATGTCGAAAATGAACCATCATCATTGTGAATGCTATTCATCATGGCTACGAACCAAGGCCAGCAGCGTACGTAGAACACATGGAACGCAATTTAAGCCAATTACAATCTTAGAAATAGGCATCCATTCGTAAAGGCTTGGTCGTAGTGTTGTGTTCAGTGTATGCCTAATTAGGTTTCATTGTTCCTGGACAACCCTGCAGGTACCATTCATTTGAATATCGTCCGGAAGATGTTCGATTGAACTAACATCCGGAAATACTGAAGGTAACAACCACTTCTTAGATTTACACGATTTACGTAATTGCATATCATCCTCCTAGGCGTAACGACTTGACAAGAGTAGTTTGTTAACGCTATGAGATGCTCTTTGCATGCATGCAGTGACGTTTACATGACTCAAGGATAGTGAATGTAGCCATAGTGGCAAATGGAGAGCGAGGTTCTCCCAGTTCCACTGTTGCTCTGCCAACACCTGACAGTTATATGTGCCTTGGTACTATCACAACTTGATCGGAAACTAAACAAAAAAATTCAAAACCGTAATTCATCGGCCTGTTTACACATTTACCTTATGTTTATAACTGCCAAAATGTTTTTTTCCTGTGCGTTGCATCACGCTTAATGTATCCTCGTCACTTCAAGGCACGCTTCCGGCTATTTTAACGAAGCACACACATCACTCGCTGCTCTCTGTCTGTACGATGCGCACGCTTAATTTCCAGCTGCAACGCGATTGTAATTTATTTACGCCATACATAGTGGCCACATGATAGCCAAAATATTGGTACTATCCATTTGTTTGCATAGCAGGATGGTGCTAATAAAAATTATGAAAACTGAATTTTATTAGGTATTAATAAAAGAGTATTAATAACACATTAATTTTAGGTTTCTGTAAAATAACATCCTGATTTTTGAGTCCTACTTTCAATACAGTTCAAAACAGTTATTCTCGTAGGAACTGCATTTCAGATGCAGGTGATGCGGGTGTCGAAATGGTTTGGTAACCTCCAACGGCTGGGAACATGTTGCCAATACATATCTCATAACTGACGTTTTTACTGGAATCCTATTTCATTTCATGGGGATTGATGTTATGAGATTTGATGAGTCTAGAAGACACTCTTCAGGAAGGTGAACTTTATACATTCATTTCATCTGTCGAGTTATGGATTATTATACCATCTCTATCAGTCTCGCAATACTAATTAACAATCAATACATCACCCATTATTTTTACAGACAGTTATAGGACTCGATTTGACATAGTTCCGATGACCTAAATGGAAGCATGTCTACTGGTAAGGGTACTCACTTTCCCTGCTGTGAAATATAAAGATAGGTAGGAGACAGAAGAATTCAAACTATCCGAACTATAATCGCTTAAGACAGTCACATTAAAACGTGCGTCGAACAAGTTGAAAGGCATACCAAGTGAAGAAGAGAAGGAAAAGGAGAAAAAGTAAAAGAAGCTCAAGAAAAGGAAAGGGAAGAGACATGAGAAAATGGGCATGACTTGTCAGTTGAGGAATTCAGAAACATTCTTTTGAAAATTCCTGGATGTTCAGAAGTTAGTGCTGAAGATATAGGAGAGTGGGTGGTGTGTGATTCGTCAGACCCTGGGTATGAAATTCTAAACGATGATGAACGTATTGAAAGTGAGAGAGAAGAAAGTGTTGAGGAAGAAGATGACCTTAATTTCTGAACTGAAGCAGACACGGAACCATCATCTAGTCAGTTATTTCCGGCCTTGAAACTGCGTGGATGAACCGTCAGCCCTAGTGTGACCACATGCAACTTCTCACTGTCAAGCGCATGAATACAGTCAAACAGCTTACATTGACTAAGATGTTCTGCAAGCAATGACTTATTTACAGTACGGTACGCACATACTTTACTAATGTACAGCACTTGTAAATACGCTTAACATATAGAAGTGTTGCCTTTTCATTTAATTAATTAAAAGGTTTTTTTTCTTTAAAAATATTTCTTTCTCCCATTTTCAACATACATCCAGTAATTAATTAAAATAGACCTTTTTTCGGAATAAATCCAATTAACCGATTTTTTTTATTATCCGACTGGGGTCCAGTCCCAATTGAATCGGATGATTGGAGTTCTACTGTACATTTCACTGTTTCTTCCAGGCAGCGTCCATGTTGAAGTGACGGTAGCAGAGGCGTCACCAGAGACATGCCTGGCAGATATAACAAGCAATATAACAAGCGCATTGTAGCACAGCGTTACGGGTCTTGTTAAAGTCGCGCTAATATATCAATAAATATTAGCAAGGATTTGAAGAGAGCCAATATTTAATGCGTGATGTAGCGTAGCAATTGTTAACGTGGTACAAACAGTTCACACGTCCTGGACCACAGTGCGATCTGTGTTCCTAGGAGTTGCTGTCTCCCGTACACGATAACCAGGCTTAATATTTGTGAGATATAGTCACTCAATAAGTGGTCAATTAAATTTTTTGGAACAACATTCAAAATACCTTAAATTTGGTTCCTCAAGTTCTGACAGATTTCTCATATTTCTATCAAGTTGCAGTTACATTGTTCTAATTAATTAATCAGTTCCCCCAAAAAGCAACTACAGGAAGATTTCCTAGAATATTGCGTTTCTATCAGTCTATAAACAACATTTTATCGTCAAATTCTGTTTAAAAATTACAAATTTCACTAAAGCTATTAAAGAAAAAATTGTGAAGAAGAGAACTTCCAAGAAACGTATAAAATAATGCGAAAATATGATACTGTCAGGAATTCTTAGGTGCACAGTATATACTAGATTTAAGTTAATACATGGGTTAGGGATATAACTCAAGTTTGTCACTGACACACGTGAAGAAATACGAAACTTTAATAATCATCAATGAAGACTGTGTCAACTGAAACAACGCACTGATTTGTTGTGTTATCGATATTACATATAGTATATATGTTTTTCTAAAGTAATTTAAGCAGTAACAGTCAGTAGAGTTTTGCTTTCTATTTGGTTGTCATCGTTCCAGGGGTGGACAGACAACGCTACGCTAAGGACGCTCGGCAACGCTCGCAGGAACCGCAGCAGCATCAGCTTCAACAGCAGCAGCAAAACAAACGGCTACCTCAACCACAACGGATACGCGGCTGAGGTGAGTAAGAGCAGTAGAACCAATTTCGCATTGCAAGGGCGGTTCGAGTCCAGCCTACGGCATGGGTGGTTTTAACGATGTGTGGTGTCTGTCTTGTGTTGTCCTTATCAAACGGAAATAAAATAGTTGTTTAAAAAACATAAAAACCGCCTTCAAAAAAAGCACACTAAAAGTTTTAAAATAATTTTATACCTTGCTTAGATGAAAGTATATCTAAATGGACAATATTTAAAGTTACTTTTATTGAAATTTTTACATTAATTAGTTATTTTTGTAATCGGTGCAAGCTTTCACATCGCAAAGATCGAATAACTGAACTTTATTTGGTGTTCGAGACGGAATGCGGAGTACGAACAAAAATTCCAAATATTTTACAGCATGTAGTGAAGCAGCTATTGTTATTGCGGGAGACAGTTTAGGGAAACAAATTAGACAGTATTTTAATCTGTGGCTTCACCTCGTTGGTCGACCAGGCATATCTCTGGCGCTACAGTGTCAGTTGGCAGGCTGCATCATGCAGTAAACACTTTACAGTGAGTATAATATCGGCGTATCATCTGCATCTTTCAGTTTTGTTGAAACATGTTTCTAACATTAATTGTAGGTAAGTAGTAACATGATTTTTATTTATAAAAGTTTCTCGGGCAACAAACCGAGTAATATTATTGTTAATACACAATATTTCAGCGACTTTATTCTCCGTCGCCATCTTCAGGTGCAGTTGTCAGTGTCTTGAAGTCTACCTTGAAGTCAGCCTTTAGCGTGTTGTTTGAAAACTGGCATGGCAACGACAGATGTTGGTCTGTTGCCTAGCAGCATCTCAGATGTCATTAGACGCCCGCGGAACACAAAAAGTAGAGCGTTGGTGACGAGCAGCCTCGATAACAGGATTCCATGCGTCACTTATCTGGAACCCACAATCCCTGTTAACCAAATCAGACGCGAGGCGAATTTCAAATGCTTCTTTGATGACGCTGTCCCAGAAGCCTCTCGCATGTGTCAGTACCTTAGTCGCTTCGAAATCAAAACCATGTCCTTCTGTCAAACTATGTTCTGCCACTGCGGATTTGTCTTTTTGCCGCAGTTAATAGGGATTGTGGGTTCCAGATAAGTGACGCATGGAATCCTGTTATCGAGGCTGCTCGTCACCAACGCTCTACTTTTTGTGTTCCGCGGGCGTCTAATGACATCTGAGATGCTGCTAGGCAACAGAACAACATCTGTCGTTGCCATGCCAGTTTTCAAACAACACGCTAAAGGCTGACTTCAAGGTAGACTTCAAGACACTGACAACTGCACCTGAAGATGGCGACGGAGAATAAAGTCACCGAAATATTGTGTATTAACAATAATATTACTCGGTTTGTTGCCCGAGAAACTTTTATAAATAAACAACGCCGAGAGAAATTACATTCATTTATGATTTTTATTGTTATTCATTATTGTTTTTAACTTTTTGTTTTTCTTGGTTTGGCTGGCACCGACTCAAAAATTACAAATTAATGTAAAAATTTCAGTAACAGTAATGTTAAATATTGTCCATTTAGATTTACTTTCTTCTAAGCAAGGTATAAAATTGTTTTAAAATTTTTAGTTTACTTTTTTTAAACCAGTTTTTATATTTTTTAAACAATTAATTTATTTTTAAATTTTTAATAGTATTATAGTCTGTTTTGTATTTTAAATATGCCGCAGCAGTTCTCATTTTGCGTCCTTCCTGGTAGCTCAGTGGTTAAAGTGCATGCTTAGAAAAAACTTGGTCTTTATATACCTCAAAAACTTTCAGAATGAGATGAATTGGATGCTGTGTTAAGGAATGTCAGGTTACATTTTGGTCCAGGCTGTGTTTCCATCTAATCATAACATCTGTTTAAGCTGCCGCTCGATAATCAAAACATGTAACATCTGGGCATTACTAAATACCACATACAAAAATCTGTCACTGCAATATACCTGTTTGTTCCGGCATCACACAGAAAATATAGATTTTTAATTGGTTTTCACAACGTGAAAGCTTGGGGTCCAAGTTGAAATCTGAGGTACATGTTGAGACATTAGGACAAATTTATTTTACGAATAATCTACCATGACTTAAAAATAGCTTAATTGATTTTGAAGCGATTTAAAACTGTGGATTTTGGAAAAGAACATTTTAAATTAAAAGGGGTGGGCGTACAGGGGAAGAGGAATGGGGCTTTTTTATACCAAATGTAGACGGTCTTTTCTGATTGATATAAAATGTACGTGTGTAAATTTCTGTTTATATCAGATAAAAACTGTATGTATAAAAAATAAATAAGGGGAGTAAAGGCGAAGAGTAGTTGGTTTTTATAACTACCATAAACCATAGGTATACTTTGTTTTAAAGTAAACATGTGTAAAGTTCCATCGAAACCAGATAAAAATGTAGCTTTGTGTAAAGAACATTTGCAAAAATTAAATGGGGTAAGGGAGTGAGCAGTTGGGTTTTGTAAATAGAATTTAGACACTAAGTTTCTCTTATTTTTAAGTATACACGTCCAGTATTCCATCGAAATCTGATAAAAAATGTGGATACCTATAAAGAACATTGGAAATTAGGAGGGGAGGGGGTAGAAAGGTAAGGCGTTGGGCTTCTGCCACCAAATTTAAACACAGTTGTTCTGTAAGTTTTAAAGTATACATGTGCAAATTTCTTTCAGAATCGGATAGAAACTGTAGTTTTGTGTACATTAAAGGGAAGGAAAGGGGGAGAGGGGTTTGGCTTCTCTAAACCAAATGTAGACAGTATTTTTTTTAGGTATACATGTGCATACTTCCTTCAAAATCAGATAGAAACTGTAGCTTTATATATAGAACACTAGCTGACCCAGTCACGCGTTGCTGTGACGGTAATTATAGTTTGTTGGATTAATGTTATTCTAAACTTCCTAAAGTAGTCAAATTAATATTCACTAATAAAGACAAAACATTGTAGTCGATTTGGAAATTGAAATGTAATTGGTAAATAATTACGGAGAGTTGAAATTAAGGACAAACGATCATAAAAAAATTTAATTTACATTTTATTACAAACTAGCTGGTACCAGCGACTTCGTTCGTGATTGTAAAGAATTCATATTGACAGCTATAGACATCTAACCACCCTAGTGCACGATGGGAGACTCGATACTATTTACCACACACAACTACCAGTCTTCTGCGCTATGTAGTTCCGGCAGCAAGGTAAAATTTACTGATACACACAAGTCTTTGGATGAAACACGAAAATATTCATGATCGACCAATTTCAAACACCATATCTCACACACTCCCACAGTTACCGAATTTCGGCCAACGTTGTGATCAATGGGAGACTCTGTGTTACTACCACACACAAACGCCAGTGATCTGCGATTGATAGTTTTCACTTAAAAGTGATACACCGTGACACATGCGTCTTTGGCAGAAATATGAAATTGCCGCAGGTCGACCATTTTCATCCCCCATATCTTCCACACCTCCATAGCTACAGACATCTAACAACCATAGTGCACGACAACACACACGATTCTACTACCACACATACACACCAATGCTCTATGCTACGTAGTCGTGGTAGAAAAGTGAAATCTGCGGAGACACATGCCTTTCGTCGAAATACGAAAATATCCTTGGTCGGCCACTTACAACCACCATATCTACCACAGTACCACAGTTTCTGAAATTCGGCCGCTGTTGTGATCGAAAGGTGACTCTGTGCTACTACTACACACAACGCCAGTTATCTGTGATCTGTAGTTTTCGCTGAAAAGTGAAACACCATGACACTTTTGTCTTTGGCAGAAGTATGAAATTGCCACAGGTCGACCACTTTCAACCCCGATTTCTCCCACACCCCCATAGCTACCGACATCTAACAACATAGTGCACTACATGAGATACGATTCTACTACCAAACACAAACACAAATGCTCTATGCTATGTAGTTGTGGCAGAAAAGTGACAAATGCGGAGACAGTCGAAATACGAAAATATCCTTGGTCGGTCCACTTACAACCACCATATCTACCACAGTACCACAGTTTCTGAAATTCGGCCGCTGTTGTGACCGAAAGGTGACTCTGTGCTACTACTACACACAAACGCCAGTTATCTGTGATCTATAGTTTTCGCTGAAAAGTGATATACCATGACACTTTTGTCTTGGGTAGAAGTATGAAATTGCCACACTTCGACCACTTTCAACCCCCATTTCTCCCACACCTCCATAGTTACCGACATCTAACAACCATAGTGCACTACATGAGATACGATTCTACTACCAAACACAAACACCAATGCTTCTATGCTATGTAGTTGTGGCAGAAAAGTGACATATGCGGAGACAGTCGAAATACGAAAATATCCTTGGTCGGCCACTTACAACCACCATATCTACCACAGTACCACAGTTTCTGAAATTCGGCCGCTGTTGTGATCGAAAGGTGACTCTGTGCTACTACTACACACAAACGCCAGTTATCTGTGATTTATAGTTTTCGCTGAAAAGTGATACACCATGACACTTTTGTCTTTGGCAGAAGTATGAAATTGCCACAGGTCGATCACTGTCAACCCCCATATCTCCCACACCCCCATAGCTACCGACATCTAACAACCATAGTGCACTACATGAGATACGATTCTACTACCAAACACAATCACCAATGCACTATGGTATGCTATATAGTTGTGGCAGAAAAGTGACATATGCGGAGACAGTTCGAAATACGAAAATATCCTTGGTCGGCCACTTACAACCACCATATCTACCACAGTACCACAGGTGATCGAAAGGTGACTCTGTGCTACTACTACACACAAACGCCAGTTATCTGTGATCTAAGTTTTCGCTGAAAAGTGATACACCATGACACTTTTGTCTTTGGCAGAAGTATGAAACTGCCACAGGTCGACCACTTTCAACCCCCATTTCTCCAACACCCCCATAGTTACCGACATCTAACAACCATAGTGCACTACATGACACATGATTCTACTACCAAACACAATCACCAATGCTCTATGCTATGTAGTTGTGGCAGAAAAGTGACATATGCGGAGACAGTCGAATTACGAAAATATCCTTGGTCGGCCACTTACAACCACCATATCTACCACAGTACCACAGTTTCTGAAATTCGGCCGATGTTGTGATCGAAAGGTGACTCTGTGCTACTACTACACACAAACGCCAGTTATCTGTGATCTATAGTTTTCGCTGAAAAGTGATACACCATGACACTTTTGTCTTTGGCAGAAGTATGAAATTGCCACAGCTCGACCACTTTCAACCCCCATATCTCCCACATCCCCATAGCTACCGACATCTAACAACCATAGTGCACGACAGGAAAGACGATTCTACTACCACACACAAACACCAAAAGTCTATGTTATGTAGTTGTGGCAGGAAAGAGAAGTATACGGAGATAAGAATTTTTGGTCGAAATATGTAAACGCTCTGCACTGACCAACTTTAATCATTATATCTCCCACATCCCCATAGCTATCGGCATTCGGCCAACGTTGTGCACGACAGGAAACTCCATGCTACTTCCACCCACAAACATCAGTGATCTGTGTTAGGCAGTGGTGGCTGAAAAGTGAAATATAGGAAAAAACACGTCTATTTTTATATATATATAAGATTACTTAATTGAAATTATATAAAAATTGATATTTATAAAAATAAATAAATAAATTATTTTTTATTTATTTATATAATTTATTTATTTATTTATATAAACTGAAATTTCAGTTTTATAAATGAGGCCTATGAAGTTGATTTTTAAACATTTTTAACAATTATTTTCATTATTTTAAATTATTACAATTTATAATTTTAATTTATATAAGCACTAGTTTGTGCACAAAATTTTTAGTTGGCCTGTCTTTTGCTAATACAAATAGATTTAATGGTTTCCCTACACGTGAGCAGGCGACATATAGTTGCCCATGAGAGAAACACGTATTTTCCAAATCCAAGTCGCAAACGGACATTGTTTGGCCTTGTGACTTATTTATTGTCATAGCGAAAGCCAAACGAATCGGAAATTGAAGCCTTTTAAATGGTATTGGATATTCTGACTGTATCATTGGAATACGTGGGAACAGGACGATTTCTCCTTTAAATATTCCAGTCAAAATAGTTGCTTCAAGAACATTTCCGGGGATCCTTTTGATCACCAAACGTGTACCGTTGCATAATCTAGCTGGATTCAAATTATGAAGAAGAATAATAGGTGAACCAAACTTTAACCGGAGATTGTGTGGCAGCATTCCTGTTATATCCAAAGAGTTTATAAACTCATTTGGAAAATTTACGGTTTCATTTTCATCTACAATAGTATCTATTGATTTAAAAGACATCAGATCACCTGGCAACAACTGTCGTATCTGGAAGTTAATTTTGTTGACATCAACATTTTTTTCTGCCAAAATAGAACAATTACTGATCCAATTATGATCTAAGTAATTATTTGATATATCCAGGAACACACGCTGAGTTAGTTCATTTTTGAGTGAACAACAGTGCAGAATTTGTCTGGCAATTTAATGTATTGTGTATTTCGATGCAGTTCTATTTCACCTTTTCCAATATCCAGCAATTGCTTACAAAATACTTGTGCCGATGGATCATTTTGCAACTGTACTCGCATGTTCGTGGTCAATCAAAGTGTTTCGACATTTCACCATAAAAACGATTGTTTTAAACATACGTTAATCTCACCGGCAAAATTAGAGCGAGGAATCACTGGTAATGTCTGTCGGAAGCCACCAGATTCTTGCATACGACGCTCATCTGTCCTGATTCTTTGAACTTCCTTACTTGCCGCGATTTGTGTTGCTGATTGATGAGCTCTCTCGTCGTGTGTCGTGCCTCTCTGCTACACGCATTGTCGAGGTTAGATTCTTTGGCGACATTTCACTGAAAAATATTTTAATTACAACAAAAATTGCCTTTCTGAAAGCCTTAAAATAAGACACTATAATACAGTGATGAAACCGGAATTTTTGGGTCCATTGAAAAATACAGTAAAATGGAAGTTAAGAACTAATGAGGAAATATATAATAACATTGAAAAATAATAGAAAAAGAAGAATTATATTTTTTTCGATACATTTATAGCATGGATGACACCAGGCTTTCAAGAGGTTTAGAAAGATTTGAAAAGAAATAATACCAGTGAACTGTATGGAAAGAAATTTTTTTCGATAGCAGACTTTGAATATGGCAGGATTCAAAGGAAGAGAGGAGTGCGATAATGAAGGATTACTGGGGAGGAAGAAAGAAAAAACAACAGGAGAGGAATTGAAATTGACACGTGGTCTCTAGCTGAACAAAAAGAAAAAGAAAAATGATAAGCTAGCGAGAAATACTTACACGATTCGAATTTATCGTAACGTTTTCTTCAAAGTTATATTCATGTGTGTAATTACTTTGTCGTTAGGTATAATGACATACAAACGATGAATAACAATACGGTATAATTATAACACAATACACAGCACAATTAAAATTGAAGAAACTCGCACATATGGCGTGGAATAGACTGTAGCATAAATAATCGAAATACAACCCCATCTACTGGATGGTTCGATAAATTAACACACCTCCATTTGTTAGGAATAAACTGTAGCATAAATAAATTGAAACAGAACTTGATCTTATGGATGATTACCCAACCTAGCTAACTAAGTGTTGTATCGATAAGTTAACACATCGCCATCTGTTAGAAACTTATGGAACTATAATAATAATAATTTCGTGTGGTCGTAATGACCTGGTGACATGGTTTCTACTGGCTGGGAATTCTGCCACTGTCGTAGGCGCCTTTACCTAGCCCGCCCATCCTGCCTGGTACAGGGAACCTACATTTTAACGTCGAATCCGAACCATAGTACCGTCCTGGCGTATTTCACGTTACACAGCATGCTGCACCGGATATTAATGCCGGGTAAAGTGTCTATAAAAATCCGCGCCGCGACAGGGACTCGAACCAGGGACCTTTCCATCTCAAGTCAGACGCCCTAACCACTAAGCCAGCAGACCGCTCATCTTTGGTGGCTTACAAATAATTACAAACCATTGTCCTATGACAAACATTTAATGAACATTTATTTCACAAATAATAAATATTGAGGTCTATAATCCAGATGAAAACTATCCTATCTTTTAAGTTGGACTAAAATACACACAGTAAGCCAAATTTCATCTAAATCTGTTATGTAGTTTCGGAGTTCATCCCGGACGAACATCGTGACACGAGATTTTTATATATATAAAGATTGACAGTAATTAAAGCGGTAGAAAGGGGGATAGGGTTTGCATTTTTGTGGAAGTAATGTGGACAGTATTTTTCTTTTTCTCTTCGTTTTAAAGAATACGAATGCGAAGTTCCACTGAAATCGGATTAAAATGTAGGTTTGTACAAAAATTAAGGTGTGTAAAAGGGTAACTAGGGTAGTTTTTGGATTTTTTGGTATTGTCTATAAAAAATACATATATATGCCAACTTTCATAAAGATCGGTCAAATGGTGTTGACTATAGCTTTATAAAAAGAAAATTGACAAAAATCAATGGGTGGAAACAGGAAGAGGGGTTCAGTTTTTGCAAACAAAACGTTGAAATTATTTTTCTCTTTGTTTTATCGTAAAAGTGTGCTAAGTTCTATCTAAACAGGATAAAAACAGTAGGTTGGTAAAAAATTAGGCGGTTAAATGGGGAGAGGGGGTGGTTTTTGAATTTTTTGGTCAGAAACCTTCATCGTGAAAAAATACATACAAATGCCAACTTTCATGGTAATCCGTCAAATGGTGTCGACTGTAGCTTTTTATAAAGAACATTGACAAAAGTTAAAGGGGTGGAAGGAGGGAAAAAGGTTCAGCTTTTGCAGACCAAATGTTGACAGGATTTTTCTCTTCATTTTAAAGTATACATGTGCAAAGTTCAATCAAAATCAGATAAGAAATGTAAGTTTATATAAAATTAAGAGGCGTAAAGAAGGAGACGGGGTGGTTTTTGAATTTTTTGGTCAGAAATCTTCTCTATGAAAAATTACATGTAATTGCCAACTTTAATGGAGATCAGTTAAATGGTGTCGACTGTAGCTTTCTATAAAGAACATTGACAAAAATTAAGGGGATGGATAGGGGGAGAGAGATTCAGTTTTTTCAAGCCAAAAGGTGACAGTATTTTTCTCTTTACTTTTGATTATACATGCCCAAAGTTCGATCGAAATCGAATAAAAAATGTGGGTTTCTATAAAAATTAAGGGGTGTAAAGGGGTAGAAGGCGTGGTTTATAAATGAAATTCATATGGAACCACTTTGAAGGTACACTCTATCCACTGAAAAAATATCATTTAAATTGGTTCAAAATTGGCGAAGATATCATTGAGTATACACAAAGAAAACACACAGAAAATTGAAAACCTCCTCTTTTAAGTCTGTTAAAAATAAAGATGAATATGGTACGATATGTTCACACTGGAAAATCACGAATACATTGGGAGAACTAAATGGGTAACTTTTTATTATTATTATTATTATTATTTTGTCTACCAGGGTTTTATTTCTGTACGTAGAAAAACACATAACTACAAACCATATGCAATAAATCATAGCTGTTTCATTTCTTTTAATAGAATAGCAACACAGCAGGTTAGTGTAGGTTTGTTAAAATTATTATTGACTATTATGAAATAACTCTCTACTAGAATTTATAGGATGACCATAATGTCTTGAGAAGATAGAAGACAAGTACCACAAACATACTGAAATCACTCTCAGGAGTTACTTCTGCGACAGTTGAATTAGATATTCGTCAATTTCATTTATTACCGGCTGTCATGCATTAACCAACAAATCTTACAGGTCAAACCTTGTCAAAGCATATTACGACCTACTTTTTTGTATTCTGTCTTTTGATAAATGGAACCGGAACTTCTTTTTACGCATATTCGTTGTGTATAATTCCGAATCAAGTCTTGGTATTTATTTATATCTAATGTACATTCTTGTTTGTGTGTTAAAAGAATCTAATATCGTGTTAATTTGTGTTCTTGCAGGGTTTCTGTCAACATCTCAATACAGTTTTGGGATTTCTCTTGACACTTTCAGTATAAGCAAGAACTAGTCAAGAAAATGTGGAGGAGATGCTAAATAATTGACGACGAAACCTGTTCACATCACCACCTCCTGAGATTGTTATGGGGTTAGAGCTTTAATTAGGTTTTATCGCCATTTTATATATATAAACAAAAACAGCTACTAACCTTACATCATAGAGATTTTAGCAAACTCCAAATTTCCAAAGTTTTAAATAAAAATCCCTTACAATCACCTAAACGTCATTGAAAAGCTTCATAGTAATTCCCTTTGCACAAAATTTCTCTGAAGTCGTGAATGGAAACTCCTCGAATTCTTCTGTCACGACGTATTGAAACTCGGCTAAAGAATTATCTTTGATAGTGTTAACCCATTAAAAATGGCAGCGTTATCAGCGAATCTAAGGACTATGTTCCTTTATAGCAAAAATGCTACAGTGATTTAGTTGCTTGTGTTGTAGTTCCATTTTAGTTATAATTGTTTGATAACGGTATCACATATACACCGAGTAGACTTATATCTTTGATGACTTGATCACTATCTCTGCCAGCGAAGCGGTTAGTTACCATTCGCTGGTCGTGATTTGCTTAGTGTGTACGCGTCTTAAGATGGCCGTCGCGGGAGTACGCCTGTATACGCGCGAACTGATCGCTCCAATCCAAACACAGGGAACGTTATGTGACTCCGTGTATTGTGAGTGTTTGAGTTGTGGTAATATACGCCAGGGCGACGAGATCCAAAATTGTTTGGATTTGATCGCACGCGATGGATACTGTGGATGTAAAGGCGCCGACAGACCTTTTTTAACCTCCAACAATCACGGAAGCAATACTAATCGTACAAAACAATTAAAACCTGCACAAAATTACTTAAAATCATTAGGAAACGTTTTTAAATGAAACTACATACAAGCACATAACAACATATTTACGAAACCAAACCCTTCTAAATCTCATTCTAAACACTATGGCCCGCAAAACAATTTTAATTACAGTCTTCTAATATTCCATGCACTCTGTTGCTTTTAATACAATCACAACATCCATTCAGTAGATTTAAACCATTTTCATCCATCAAAACACATTCATGAAACAATTATTTCAATTTGCAATCACTTTCTTCGCTTCTCTCTCAAATACAGATTCAATTTATTATGCGGATTATAATTAATGGCGACTATTCTTTGGTACATAACAGTGCGTAAAGTGTTATATATTAAGCTTATGTTTGCTGTCGTTTCGGCAAAATTACAAAACTACTTAACATATGGCAAAATATTACGGACAAAACACCTTCAATTAATAAAGCTTATTTACAGAGTAGTTCATTTCAACTAGTTTATTTAAGGGCACTAGTTTACTCGAATTTAGCTGGTAATTATTTCAGCCGCCCTTTCAAATTACAATTTTTGTGTCCCATTTTCAAGCAATTATTTTTCTCTTAACATAAAACTATTTTTACGTGTACCATAATACTTTCAAGATATATATATATAGATGATTTCTGTTTTGAGTTGATAAAAATAAGAATCAGCTATTGGTAACGAGTCCTATTGAAGTTACGTGCATATGTTTTCCTCAAACCAATTAAAAAAAATTCTTGTCATTACTTTACACCGGTTTTTTCTAAGTAGACCGAGCCGCCAACGATAAGATGTGAGGATGGAAATTTTGCCGATCTAGGGTCTAAACAAAGAAATTTACGTTCATTTTCTTAATTAAAAATATATATTAAGGAATTATTGTTCTATTTTATTTTGCCATATTCACCGACATCAAGAAGAAATGGAAGGGTTGCGAGATACAACGGATAACTGGCGACAGAGTCGCGCTAATCTGCTTTCAGTGGACGCGACGTCTTCGCCTGTATTCGCACTATCATTTTTCGCGCGAATACGCGTCCACTGGACGGCCAGCCTTAACGACTTTGTCGCCCGGGTAGAAGTGGTGGTGCACGACTGCTAATCACTACACTGTATACCAACCACACTGGTTAAATGAGAAACCTCCGCGCAGTGTCGGTGTTGCAGGAGTCGGGCGGCGTGGAGTTGGTGCCCCTGCTAGCCGCCTCCCGCAGCAGGCGGACGGCCAGCCACGCTCTGACCTCCACTGACGTCACCAGAGTGCGCCCGGAGCCCGCCACGTAAGTACAACAGAAATCAGCCACACAACTAAAGTTTAATTTAATTTAATTTAATTTAATTGCAATGGAGCACAGGCTCCGGTGGCAATTTCCTTACACACCCATCTTCCCCCTATCCTGCACCTACCTACATTTGCCCTCTACAAATTTTATCTTTAAATTCTTTCAAAGTTTTCGGTAAATTATTCATCATTTCTCTTGGTAACTCATTCCAATCCCTGACACCCTTACCTAAAAAAGAGAATCTTTCCACACCCTTGTGCCTGAAATCGAGTGCCATCTTGTGGTCATGGTCATCTTTTCCCTTCCATGCACTACTTTTCATACCTATTGCAATATCTTTCCATGCCTCATCGCCAGTATATGCCCTGTACACTCCCATGACCCTCCTCATCCTCCTCCTGTCTTGCAATGAATCCTATTCCAGCTCCTTTATCATATCCGTCACTGATTGCATTCTGCGATAATTTCCAGAAACAAATCTAGTAGCCCTTTTTTGCACTCTCTCCAACTCCTGTATTTGATACGTAAAACCAGGGTCCCATACTACACTACCATATTCAAGAATTGGTCTGACCAAAGTTTTGTAACCCAATTCCTTGACTTCTCTCGTACATCCCCTCATCACTCTCTCCAACAAGTGCAGAACTTTGAAACCATTTCCTACCACCTGTCCTATGTGTCCTACCCAGTTAAGTTTGTTATCAAAAGTAATTCCAAGATATTTACATTTCAAGCCTTCAGCAAGCAATTCTTTCCCCACCTTATATTCATAATTAACCTTTTGTTTTTTAGTTGTGTATCTAATAAGCTGACTCTTCTTTGCATTTATCTTCATTCCATGTTTACCAACCCAATTAGATATCATGTCCAGATCACCCTGCAACTGTTAACAATCCTCTAAAGTTTTGATTCTTTTATACAGCATTATGTCATCTGCAAAGAATCTAATTTCAGATGGTAAACAATCAACACAATTATTCATTAGAATAATTAATAGCAATTGTCCCAATACGCTACCCTGTGGCACACCCATTTTTACTTCCACTTATTTTGATACCACAGTTCCTACCCTAACTTTCTGTTTTCTATTTTGACTTTAGGATTAGGCCTTCCTATTTGGGTTAGGTACTACACAACTCTTTGTGTGCTCTCACTAATCAATATTGAAAAATAACCTACATTTTCCATGTAAGTTCGCTTTGATCAAGGATTAAAATTGAAATTTTCTCTCTTTTCTGCACCTTATCCACACAAACCATAAATAGCGGAGAATATTATTGATTTTCGTGTATTAGATATTTCATGTGAAGATCACCACCTTATTAAGCATTTGCTTAGCGTACATATATCTATATTATGCACACAGAGACACGTCCGTATAAAGTTAATCAGAATGTAGTATAATGTATTTATTGAGCTGGCAACACAAAGCTTATGGCGACAACAAGCTAAACTGTTTATTTTACTGAAATATGAGTTTCGTCCAGTTTAAATACTTTCTCTACTACTGCTGTACCACAACTAAAAAAAGCTCACCACACCAACTGTCTTTTTTAAATTACACGTTTCTAATGTACATTTATGTAATTTTTTTTTATTACAGTCTTTTCTGTAATAAATCACAGCATAGCTTCCAACTATATAAAAGAAAAAAGACTTACTGTGTAAAGAAATGTCAAACGTATAGTGATGTATAGTAAATTACTGCTTAAAATTAATTAAAGTATTTTCGCTTTGACTTTTCCATTATATTTGTTTAATATACCTCCCTCGTGCATGACTTTTGCCTTCAGATCAGATGTGATAGTTTCCATAATGTGAATTTCATGTCATCTTCTTTTATATTTGTTGCATAATTTAATTACTTGTTGAGTTTAACGCATTTTTCAATAACTTTATATCATAATGGTTAATATATGCTGATAACACTTCAGAGAATTTTATAACTCTGGCATTTATATGACCCCAACAATCATATTCTTGGTGTCGCATTTGTTAGCAAACTAATGCTCTTATCACATGTATGTCAGTAGCTACTGAGTTCTTTTACTGTACCTGTTAGTGTCCGACACAAGAGTTTCTTAGTTGTCCGCTACCATAGCCGTCTATGTTTCATGAAACAGACTGGTAGGTCATATTTTGAGACATTCTGGATTGGTTAATTTGTTAGTGGAAGGAACAGTCGAAGGTAAGAACTGTAGAGGAAGACAGAGATTGGAATATATGAAGCAGATAATTGAGGACGTGGCTTGTAAGGGGTATGTAGAAATGAAGAGGTTAGCACAGGATAGGAAAGGATGGAGGATTGCATCAAACCAGTCGAAAGACTGACGACAGCAAAGAAAAACCCTGGTATAATTAGTATTTAAGTTTGAATTTGACAGATATGAAAGGTGGTAAGAAAAGTATTCTAAATCTAAAGATAAAATAAGGGGCGGGCGCTTATTACAAATGGCGACAGCAACGCGCAAATACATTATAATTAAAAAAGAGAAACTGAAATTTCATTGTAATGTTGTTGTCAATATAGTAAAATTATGTACACTGGACGGAAGACACCTAAAATGGCCTCGCATTCGAAAGGACGCGGTTTCAAATCCCCCTCCGGCCATTCCAAATCTGGGACTTAAACATAATTGATTAGTATCTGAATCTTATCCCAGTTTCAACATAAGCAGAAGAACGTAAATTAGTAAAGCTAAGTTGAAATTCTTAATAACATTAGCTGAATCAGATGTCATTTCCAAAATAAATGATCATCCGATTAAAAAATATTCTCTCACGATATAAATTTTCTTTCCATTGTTACTAACAATTATCAAGGATAATCATCAGATGTTGATCAGAGTAAATTTGTGTTTTATACACGAAATATTCGTGTTTCGTTTCAGTGCTACTCCACGCTCGTGGCTGAAATCAGGGTCTGAATATATCCAGGAACTGTCGAAACAGGTGAAGGACAAGCAACAACGCACACAGGTAAGATTTACAAACCAACAAACTGTGCCAAATATGGATTTGTATTTCTATTCATTATCTAATATGTTAGTAAAATGGAAGATATGAAACAAAACAAGTTATTTTGTTATCAACCTCCTGAATGCGTTTAAAAGCACGATGAGCAGTAGTGAATTACTTCGTTAATTATCAGCAAATATTTAACTAGAAAACAGTTGGTTGTGGCAGTACGAATTGTGACTTCACTATCATTAATTCTACTCATAATCACGATTATAAAATAGAATGTCAAGTAAGCTGACTGAAAAAAATTGAAAAAATCATTAAAGTTACAGCTTCAAAAAAATTTGATGAAACAGAAATATGCAATAAATTATTATGTTTTAAGAAACCGAAACTCTATTTTCGTACACCGATTTAATTGTAAGGCCAACCAAGAAGACCACAAACGTTGGGGTGACAGATTTTTTTTTCTTTGTTTTTGTGATACGTTTCATTTCGTATATACTGTCATTAAAATATAACACTTAATGTCTCTCAATTTTTGCGTTGATGTTGTTTTTCCTTCTTTCTTCAAACGTAAGGGGATCTTGCTTAATACAATTGACGGTAATTCATTCTTTCCTATTGAAATACTTCATTTGTCGATAAAAATGGGCAAACTACTTAGTCAAGTAGATAAATTCTGTTAGGGTTGGAATATTCCATCCGCGATTTTTGTTACAAATATTTGTTTAAAATGTTTCTTGATCGGACTTTCTGGTTTGTTAAGAAAAGCTCACTTATCAAACCGTAACTCTAACAGCGAGACCATGGTGACTTTAATGCCACGTTACCATTAGCTATATAAATGCAAGTCGAATCTCTAAAACATTTGGGGTCAGTTTTTTAAAATCCTCTAGCTCTTACACTTTAAGTATACTACACCCCCACAAAATTTAAGAAAAATCAGTCGGGTAGTTTCTTTGTAAATTAAGTAACCTCTGTCAAAAACATCTTGTTAATCATTGACAGTGACGGATCTACGAATTTTCCAAGCTGGGGCAAAAACTTGAAATTGTTACACGAATTTCGCCGCCCTTTCACACGTAATGTTGCTGTCGCTCGTGAGCATCAGTAGGGCTGGTGAATAAGGTCGCCCGCCACACGAATTTGCCGCCGGAGCCCCCCAGATACAGCACTGGTCAATGCACTAAGCACCACGTACGGTTTACTCAAATCATACTGTACACAGTAACCTCTGAGACCCTATAGTTTCCTTCAGTCTGATAAAATTCATACGGAGATAGTTTCAACACTCAACCCTCCTTAAGTCTCATATCTTTACGGACTTAATGGCTTACACTGCTTGCAGACAACGGTGCTGCCCAATTCTCTGCTTTTAATGATTAGTAATGGCGGTAACACTTGTAAAATGTTTATTAGGATCTTTTGACAAAAAGTTTAATATGAGGCTTTGCATGGATCTAATAAGATGGTTGTTCACTATTTCTCGAAATCTTCATTATTATTCTGCCATTGAATTTTCTTTAGAAAATATCTTGTTCTAATGTGATAATCCTAAAATTAATTTAGAAAGTCCTGCAAATATGTTTTATTTTAAAGCATGATTTTATAGTATTTATACAGACGTGTCATGGCCGCACCTGCAACTAGGTTAATTTTCGATATCCTGAGTATCCTTTCACTTCTCTTGGGCTTGAAAAGGATTGCCAAGTAACACAGAATTTTTGAATATGGTATCAAATACTGGAGTTGGAAGAAGTGCAAAGTACGGCTGCTAGACTTGTATCTGGAAACTGCCGCAGTAACTGATATGATAAGAGAACTGCAATTGGATTCATTGAAAGGTAGGAGGAGGGTGAGGAGATTCATGGGAATGTGCAAGGTGGTGATAAGGCGTGGAAAGATATTGGTGGAAGAATTAAGAGAAGTGCATGGAAGGGACAAGATGATCACGACCACTTTCAGGCACCGATTGTAGGCACAGGGGTGTGGGAATATTTTCTTTCGTATGTAAAGGAGTCAGGGATTTGGTTAAATTATAAAGAGAAATGATAAATAATAATTGAGTAAAATCACTTAAACTATTTAAGGTTGAGATTCGTGGAGGGCAAAAGTAGGCAGGTACAAGAAAGTGAAAAACTGCCACCGGAGGGTGCACTCCGTAGCAATTAAATTTGTCAGCTTTAATCTGATACCTGCGAAGATTATTTGGTGAAAAAATTTTCATTCAACCCGCCACTAAATTATCTACAATTATTTTACATCCCAATATTTTTCTCCAAATTTTACATTAAGTCGAGCTGAAGTTTGTTATATCGGTAATCGTTAAAAGGGTTTAGGAGTTATTTTATTACCGATAGAGAAATGAGTGATTCCATAAGGGTACAAACACAAAGGACGCAGGTATCCTGCGTACCGGCTGCCGGCGCTCTTCCGCCGGTGCGAACACACAGAAAGCAGGTAAAGCAGCCAGTTGCCAGTAAGACGTCGAACTCATCAAAGGAGAAGTTTTTCTCATGGACAAATTATGAAAGAAAAGAATTGGTATTCATGCAATAAATTGTGGTAGTGAAAGTTTAGGTGAATATCATCATTTGTTTAATGAGCTGAAGAAATGTGAACAAAGATATTTTCAGCATACTAGAATGATTTTTGAACCTTTTACTTCATTTTATGTTAACTGGAACATTGTTTAACGAAAACCTGGTGTAACAAGGATCGCCAGCCTATATTTCCACAAGAGAAATTGGTAATTACTACTTTCTAAAAAAATATGGCTTTACGTCTCGTCGACTGCTTAAGTCATTATAGGCGGGAAGGGACTGGGGACAAGGAACGGGAAGGAATTCGGCCATGGCGTTTTTGAAGGAAGCATCCCGGCATCCGCCTGGAGTGATTTGGGAAGCGATGGAAAACCCAAATCTGGATGCCCGGACGGGGATTCGAACCCGCGTCCTCCCGAATGCGAGGCCAGAACGCTAACCGTTCACCCACCACGCTCGGTGTCATTACTATCAGACGAGTAAAGTTATACTAATTAAATAAATATATACACAAAAATTAAGTACTTATTACTTTACTACAAGGTATTAGATAATTAAATATTTCATTATTTATTAATATATAACTCAATTACGAGACACCTTAATTGTTGGTATCAACATATTTGTAATTATAGGATTTAACTGGCAGCATTTAAGACAAATGGCTTTAGCGGGAACATGCTTTGGGGAAAAAGCAAGATGTATGGCTACGAATCTGATAACACCAATGTAAATAATTCGCCGCTGATGATTCCTCGATGAGAGGCGAAACGCGTACGGCATTAAATAATACAGAAACAGTTACATTGGTGTTATTTATTAACAGTTAATAAACAATTTTATTCGTTTTTGCTGCAAGGTATTATCGATACTAATCATGGATTTATATCAGTTGAAATTGGAGATTATGGTAAAAAGAGCGATAGAGGTACTTTCAAACCTGGAGATTTTTACCACTGCCTGTACAATGAACAAATCAATATTCCAGAACCTGATGTTTTTCCTGGGTCTCATGTGAAAGCTCCAGTTTTGATTTTGGAAGGTGAAGCATATCCCATTCTCGCTAATTTTTTGAAACTTTTTGGTGGACATGGTTTGAAGCTTGAGGAACTATGCTTTAATAAATGTTTATCTCGAGTGAGGGAAAGAGTAAAATGTGCTTTTAGAATTTTGTTTTCAAAATAGCGTTTGAAACAGACGTAAAATTGGTTGACAGTATTATAAAATGTATGTTTGTTTTACACAATACAGTTATTGAGAGAGAAGGCTTTGAGAATAATTTAACTAAGTTTTGTATTTAAAAAAAACCTACAAACTATAACAAAAAGCGGTAGGACGACTATCTAATGCAGTGAAAAGTCAAAAAATATTTATGTATCATATTTTTCATATAATCCTTTACAGTACATAATTGAATTCAACGAAACAGAATATGACTCTTGGAAAATCAAATAAAAATTATTTCATGTACCGCCTTCTTTAATTTCAAAACTTATTTCCTTACAGCATCTTTCGACGATATTTCTGTTGCTGTACAACTTATCATTCTTGTCCCATGTCGGGAACTAATCAAATAGGGCAGAAGTTAATATTTCAGCATCCTTGTTTCCGCAGAACCAGCGCCAGCCTGCCCACCGGAATGATCTGTTCATTCCGGTGGGCAGGCTAGCGCGGGTTACAAGCACCCGCAAGCAGGTAGCTGCCGCTATTGTGAACGCGCCCATTTGATAACAAGGAAACATTCTTTCCGCCTGCCGGTGCAGGTTCGCGCTGGCAGACTACCTGTGTCCTTTGTGTCCGTACCCTCTATAACTGATTGTGTTTTCTATAGACTATCAAAAAATAGCTAGTTTCCCATTTCAAATTTTATTATAGAATGGTTAATGTGATTAACTGTTTTGATTAGTTGTATCGTACGGCATGTGTTGCAGGTGGCCCGCCAGCAGGAGCTGGAGAGCAGCCGGCGCCACCAGGAGACGTGGTGCGGGCTGTGGGGCCGTCCAGGCCACGGCGCACCCACGCACGTCACGGGCAAGCACAACATCGACGTGCTACTGCGCCAGCTCACCGTCAACTGAGGCCACGACAAAGCCAACACCGATACTTATTAGCACAGCTGGGCACAAAACCGTTAATCCGTTAATTAACGAAGTTAACAAAGTTGCAAAAATTTAACTCTAAGTTAACCCAGAAAATCGTTAACGGTCTTCTTAACTTCCATTAAATTGAACTACCATTAACTTTAGTCCATTGCATTGGTAGTTGATGTATTTGGTTCGTTTGAATTAAGTAGGTAACATGAGTGCGAGTGTGATGGCGAGGTGTGAGCAGGAAAGCTAGAGTTTTGCAGCGTTTCTACTTTACGTCTATAAACCTGCGCTCACTACTCGTTTCTAATTCGATAGGTAATTGATTTTGATATTTTTATAATATAACTTTTTTTTTTTACTGCCAGGAAAATTTCACATTTTAGTTGGTTTGGTGTTCGTAGATGAAATAAATTAAACTGACAGTCGTTACATGATTACGTCATGGAAATTGAACTCTTGATTCCATCAGTGTAAACGTTGCTAACAATAGCAGACGAGAATATTAAAAACCCTTGACCACACTTATGAGATTATGATGCATTTATATCAAGACTGGGAGAAAAGTTGATTTATGAATGCAAATGTATTGCCTCAACTTTCTACAATCAAGGCTCACGTGTGTAGCCTTAATAATATTAAACAACATATGAAGAGGATGCATTTAACCAAATATGAACAGTTTGAATAAAAAGTAAAAGGTGGACCAACTCATGGGAAAAAATAATTCAAAGCTGGGGCTTCTTCTGATGCAGATAGCAGCAGAATTGATTTGGTTTCATCTCCATCTGCTAATAAAAGTTTACGCCAATAAAACATTTGGCATCGTATTTCTCGGCACACTCGTATTCCAAGCTGGTGTGGACCGATTTATTGTAAATGTGATTCCTCTGCATATCCGATACGTTCGAGAAGCTGGTTATTGCGTTGAACGCCGGTAAAAACTCAATTTGCAGAAGGCCATTTACATTACCGTATGTAACACCTTGGTAATGCTTGCAGTAATACCTATTACAATACACAAACATCTGTTCCACTTTTGGATGGTTAACTTTTAAAGGTTAACTTTAACTTGCGTTAAATTTTCAAAAAAATAACACTTTAACGTTTATCGAAGTTAACTTTTTTAAGTAGTGGATTAACGATTAACGAAGTTAACTTTTCGATTAACTGTGCCCACCTATGCTTATTAGTATAAGAAAATCTATAATATTGTACTAATAAGAGAAACAACAATGAACCGCTGTGTTGACGCGGATTAGTTCATTGATACTTTGCACTCTGTCTTCCAGCAGACTGAGATTAAAGTGATTCATAGATCACTCCAGTATAACATATTGTTAGATGAAGAGAACGCTTAAATTGTCGCCCCTAATTTCATGCTTATGCTGTGTCCTCAATTTTTAAATATGCACAAGTCCATCATGCTCAAATGTATGAGTCAGTAGAATTACGCGATAAACAGACTGGATTAAAATCATTAATTATTTAATACCATCAGCAAATAACCTTTAATTATTAAGCAATTTAATCACACGTCCAGTTCAGCCACTAATGGGATGAATTCTTCTCGCATTTTTTCTATAGACGATATGTTTATCATATAGTAAACCGATCGATACTTTTTCTGATAGTATTATTGACTCAGCGATTGTAAGGAATTATTTTTGGTGCAGAGCAACCTCTTTTAACGCCAAGTGTTCATGTTTACCACACCTTTGAAAACTATGCTATTTTTTTTTTTTTTTTTTTTCGTCGTGTCACCCTACAGATCGACAGTTAAATGCGGTTTGGAACAAGCCAAATGTGACAAGCATATTGTTAGTTGATATCAATATTGTTCCTTCCCAGTTCCTTCTCGTATGGTGAAACCAGTGTTTGCAAATACTTCGCGGAACGGGGCGTAATGTTTGTGGCTGCACTGACTTTGTAGCGAAAGTCATCTTCAGCCGAAATGGGGTTTAATCAGTACATGGCCGTTATTTAAACATAACACGACGCGAATAATCATTATCAAAACAACAGTAAATTCTGCAGACCTGACAGTACAGATCTCTAAGCAATAAAAGCTTACGATTCAAAAGATTATTTATAACGCAATTGTACTTCTCGGTTTAAGCAATTCGAATACAGCATAACCAGCAATCATAAATCTAAACATGAAGCAGAAATTCAAACATTTGAAATATTGGTCTGAAATTATTCCAAATTTCTTCAAGGCTGATAAATTTAACAAGGCATTGACAGGCCCTAAATAGTGAATAATCTGTAATGAGCTGTAAAAATTTTTAGACAATTATTGTGTACTAATTTAACAAGGAAGTTAATTCTTAAACTGAGAGCTTAGGTAATGCACGTATGTACATTTTTATCGGTTAGGCCGCAACTATGGAGCGACAGTTATTAACATTGTTCTGTCAACTAACTTACCACAGTGTTTGCATGCCCTTGAAGCTTATAGAGTACAACCAAAGTTTCATGTGAAACAATAAGACTTCGTGAACAATGGAGAGCCAAGTTCATATAACCTCAATTCATTGAATAATTGGAATGGAGCAGACGCGTAGATGGAAAATTCCCCACTCAAGAATTCCACGAATTCTTTCTCTTTTTTCAGATAAATTTTTCGGCAGTATTATTTTCTATTATTATAACATATATACTATTTTTGACAAAAAAACAGAATTCCAATTATTGTTCTCTTCTGTTTGTTAGGAATCAACTATTTCGCAAAACTGAACGTAAAAACTGTAAAGTTTAAATCGGTGGTTTCCAAGAAAAATTTAGGGGGCGTTGAGAAACAACCACCATATTATTTCTGGCTTTAAGGGTTTCATCAGAGAATTTAATAGCATTCCCACGATAGAATGTAGCCAAAAGAAGATGTATTGTAACCAGAAATTTATTGGCTTAGAAAAGAAGCAGATTTTTTAATAATGAAACAGGGTGATCTAAGATTGCTGATGACAAAAAAGGCACAAATTAGTTTCATTTCACCCAGCTCAACCCTATAATTAATAATATTTTTTCATACTACGTATTTGTTAATCAATCTTATTTTATCTTTTAATAAAGTAAATACGTAGCAAAACATGGACATGCTTCGCCTACGAGGGGTAGCATCGAATCACTGTTTTTTTTAAAAAAAAAAATGATTTTACGAGCCAAAAAAATTAGAACACTATAGGTTTACATTATTCATTAAAAGAAGGGTAGTCGGTGTGTTTTTTATATGAAAATGAAGCGGTGAGTAATTTTTATTTCGAAAAAGGGGCGGTAGGGCAAAAGAGTTTGAGAACCTGTGAATTAAAAAAATTTTTTCTTTTTTTCCCCCTGCTGCCATCAGTCTGTCGACTGGTTTGATGCAACCGTCCATCCCTTCCTATCTTGTGCTAACCTCTTCATCTCTACATATGCCTCATATCCCTTGCAATTCACGTCCTCAATTATCTGCTTCATATATTCTAATCTCTGTCTTCCCCTACAGTTCTTACCTTCGACTGTTCCCTCCACTAACAAATTAACCAATCCAGCATGTCCCAAATATGACCTACCAGCCTGTCTCTTCTTTCCGTAAGCTTCTTCCACAAACTTCTTTCCTCATCCATCATTTCCAAAACTCGTTCATTTCTTACTTTGTCTGTCCACTTAATTTTCAGCATTCTTCTGTAGCACCACATTTTAAATGCTTCAAGTTTCTTTCTTTCCGGTATTCCTAAAGTCCATGATTCGCTGCCGTAAAGTGCTGTGCTCCATATACAGATTTTTAAAAAGTTCTTTCTAATTCATAGATCAATGTTTGAAACTAAAAGGTTTCTCTTTTTCATGAAGGCTCTTTTTGCTAGTGCTATTCTGCTTTTAACATCATTCCTGCTTCGGCCATCGGTTGTAATTTTACTTCCAGAGTAACAGAACTCACTTACTTCTCCTATTGCATTCGATCCTATTTTTATATTTAATCTACTAGTATTGGTATCATTTCGGCTACATTTCATCACTTTTGTATTGCTTTGATTTATATTCAGTCCAAAATCTTCCTTCAGTATTTTGTTCATGCCATTCAGTAACTTCTCAATATCCTCAACCAGTTCTGCTAAAAAGACAATGTCATCAGCAAATCGCAGCATACTGATTTTATCTCCTTGAACACTTATGCCACATGAAAATTTTTCTTTTATTTCCTTTATTGCTTCTTCTACATACAAGTTGAATATTAACAGGGATAGACTACAACCTTGTCTCACATCCTTTTTAACTGATGCTTGTCTCTGATGGTTCTCTACTTTTATTACAGCCAATTGATTCTTATATAGTTTATATCCTTCTATCTCGATATTTTAGACCTGGCTTCTTTAAAATTTTGAACATCTTGTCCCACCTAACATTATCAAAAGCTTTTTCTAAATCAACAAATGCCATAAAAGTGTCTTTGTTTTTCTTGATCCGCCCTTCAAATATTAATCTTAAAGCCAGAATTGCTTCCCTGGTACCACGATTTTTCCTAATCCCAAACATCTTCACCTTCTATCTCTTCTACTACCCTTTTCCTTCTTCTCTATATTATTCTGGTCAGTAATTTTGAAGCATGTGATGGTAGACTAATGGTGCGATAATTCTTACATTCTTCGGCTTTTGCTTTCTTCGGAAGTGTGAAGATGATATTTTTTTAAAATCAGTTGGAATTTCTCCTGTTTTGACAATTTTTTGATGTCATTCGATTCCTTCTTCTCATAGGGATTTAAGAAGTTCTGCAGGGATCTCATCAATAAACAAATAGAGGGTCAAAAATATGATTCGACTTGCCTTGATAAGATCTGACTGACGAGATCCTGGCTCGTAAAACGACCTGACCTGAATTGATCGCTAGTGTGAAACGGCCTTTACTCTTCTACGTTCAGCAGTCCCCAATACACACCTGATTTACTCACAACATTCATTCACGCGGCTTCTGTGTTCCAGTGCCTCTCCACACAGCTCCTACACCATATCAGCTGCCCATTGTATTCTGTTGTAATTTCCACAAGCAGATCTTGCTGCCCTCCTTCGCACCCCATTCTTGAATTTGATACCAACGATGCGGTTTCAAAATCGCCCCACTTAAATTTAATCAGTGGTATCACATTTCCCTTACTTATCTTTATCACCCAGTCAGGAAAATACAGTATCTTGAAACGTATTCATTCCACCTCTCTAATTGGTCATGTCAAGTGTGTTTATCATGAAATTTTATGCCAAGAAATTTATACTTTATATTCCAACAAACAAATCCTCTACATTATAATCACAGAAAACATTTTTTTCCCCATCCGTATACATAATAAGCGATTCTTTTGGCATTTGTCTTGTGTTATATAATATTGTTGTTAGCAAACAATATAGCTTCTAACTATAAACCGTAAAATATCTTAGTATTATCAGCATTTCTCTCAAAGGCAGGTATGTAATTGCTGCCTACAAACTGTTCCTTAAAACATTATCGAAGATCACTCATTTTGCCTAATTTGTTCTTATTTATTTTTTCCATTCAGTGTTATATATGATTTCTGGCAAGAAAGGAGAAGCAACTAGGTCGTTTACAGTATCAAAGGGCGATCTATGTATCATTTGGGAAACACATTTAGAAAATATAGTATTTAGGGCAGAACTGTAATTTGAATCGTGTTTTCGGATATATGGCCAGAATATTACAAATTTCGCCTTTTAAATTATAATCTAACTCATCCAACCCTCCAACGCTTTCTACCCTGTACCAATCTCTTCATCCCTGTAAACTCACTACAACAAACAGCCCAAGTTTTTTGCGAGTATATACTCCACACTTTGTCTTCCTCTATAGCTGTTTGATATGCCACTAACATATAGCAACACATAAACTATTCGGATTATGTATCAATCTCTCCTTTTATAATATTCTTCTATACACTATTCCTTTATTCATCAGTTCTAGAATCCATTATGATTGCTCTTTATCAATACAAACAGATTTCAGTATCCATATACAGTGTTCTGGTGTTATCCCTGTGTAAGCTGCTCTTCCGCAAGTCTTCCAGATCTAATTTTAGATAATTAATTATGATTTTCGCCATAATCTTTAACAGTAAAATGATTCTAAGTTTAGAATTGCTCCTTTTTTTTAAATAATGATATCACCTTAGGTTTGTTCATCGGTTACGGTTCTACAATTCCAGTAACAGTACTTCCTTACGTCTTCTGTTACAGCTGTATGAATTTTGTTACTTAGTCCAATGCTGTGCTGCACTAAAAACCAACTGCTGGCGCCGTTGGAGAATTAAAAGATGGAAGCTGATTTAACTAACTCAATATTAACAAGCAAAGAGTAGTCGATATGCAAGACATTCAACACTGAACTCTTACTTCCGTTACGTATTGTTCTAATTCGAATATGAAAAATAAACCACAACCATTTCTTCATGCCAGAATAAGTTTAAATAGTGCACCGAATCAAAATTTTCACGATATGTTGATCTGCGGCTTAGGTTGTACCGGGTTTGTAAGTATATACTTTCAGAAAATCTTTTATTACGCATTCACCACAAACAATAGAATCAGCTTTAGTGTGGAAACAGAGGAAAAGATGTTATTGTCAAGAATGTAGTGGAATTTCGAGTCAACAGTCTCTCTACACCTTTTCCTTCTTGCCTAGTACCAACGTCTACAGGATCAATTTTTGTCTTCACGTACTGTTGTTTCAGAAAGTTAACTGGTGCTGTACATCATGTTTAGGAGAATAACCTATCAATTAATTATATGATATATTCGTTTTTGACACCTGTTTTTAATGCAGTTCTGCAGCCGAGCATTTCTATTTTCCTCCACCTAGCTTTGCGAACCCCCACCCCAAGCGTTCATGAAGTCTACACCAGTAGGAATTTCGTTTGATAAGGTTCATGTAAGTAAGCTATATTAAAACGAGTTTCGAAACGAAATGGAAGGAACTAAGAGTACCATCTTTGGGTTTATTCCATGATTTTAGGCAGCGAAAAGTTTTTTCAGTACTATAACTGTTCGAATTTTGAAAGTAAAAAGTTAAGTGTTTGTGCATTTTTACAATCAAGTTTCCGTAACAAATATATCATTAAAGGTTGTTTGCTACCGATCACTGAAGAATGCCACATTTTCTAATTTACTGCTTACAATTAATGCGTTCAATAACGTTCCGATCACAGCAAATGAATAATTTTCTATATGTGCATATCTTTTATTTTTGAAGGAGTATTTAAATGAAATTCTCCGCTAACAATTTTACCCCCACTTGCATGAATGCTGCGCCTCAATATACTGATTCTTTTTCGATCTTCAGAGCCGAGTTGTTTTAACGATATTCGGTGTTCATGCAGCAAAGTTAATTCACTTAGTTAGCTATTTACTTTCACTTCGTTTTATGGAAAGAAGGATTGGTTATTCCCAGGTTTAGCTTTATACGTGGCAATAAACCTGTAGTACGTTTAGCTACACTACTTAGATCATTATTTTTCAGACAATTTTACCATCCGACTGAGTATTATCTTCTCTGATATTTGCGGAGTATCAGCATAACACTTTCTGTCTAACCTAGAACGGGAAGAAGAATCAGAGATAAATTGTAAACGTTGCATGAAATGTAGTATCCATCCAAACTTCCAATTCAATTGATTGCCAAATTTTTCCCCGATGCAAAATTGTTACAATAAACAAAATATCAAGTTTGTAGAGATTATACAGCTATATCACATTGTGAGATTTGTACTTACAATAGATTAACTCAAATTTATGAGTACTTTTAAATATTAGGCTGTAGTTATATGATGTTAAAATAAAGCTATGGAAATGTTTGTAAGAATTACTTGTACATTTTAGATGACATGATAATGAATAATATTAAAAATGTAGTGACATCATTCATTTACCACTCCAATTTCCGTTATTGCAAAACAGATGAAAGAAGCTTGGCCGTTTTATGCACAAAAATGTTTCTGAAAGCATCTAACAGATGCCACAACTGCACTGAAGTGAGTCAAAAATAAAGTTTTTCAAAAGTTTACCATCGTCCAAGTGTTTAGTGTCTGCTAACCATCTAAGCCCTTATCTCCTAAAGAAACAAAATTATAACATAAAATTATGCAGGTTCTGTTTAAATACTGCGGTGTGGCAGCGCGAGTGAATCGAGGAAGTACAACAGAACCAGGTTCGAGTCTTGCAAGGTTTCCCGTGATTGCGCAATTATCTAGCCGAATGCTGGGGCGGTCTCCAATTTCCGCCTCATAAGCTACACATTTCACAAACAAACAAACAAAGAGGACAAGTTTAATGTTTCTCAGACAAATGGCAATGCATCTGCTCCCCCGATAGAATGAGTTCTCCCACGGAGGAGAGATACGCGAGGATAAGACTCCGTCTCCAAGGCGAGCCTGCTATTTGCATGGGTCTCCCGGAAATAAAAACCATACGCTAAAACAAGTTCACAGAAAAAGGTGACAAGAAATATGATCTATACACTTACATAATTTGAAAACCCTCTGACAAGTAATCTGCGATTTGGTTGAGAAATAGTAGGAAGATAAGCCGATTGTTTGGAGCCGTTCGGTTTAATCGTTTTGAAAGATGAACATCTTTGTAAGGTTACTGTCTCTGTGTGATATTTCTTCAGTGAAGTAGGAGTTTCTGGTGCAGTAATTCCTTTGTGAGGTCCTAATTAATTACCATTTTCTGCAAGCAAACTAACATTAGAATTACAGTACTAAAACTTAGGATATTGCAAATACTCACTGTGTTACAACGATATGGTTTTGTTTAGTGAAAAAAGGTTTAGAAACGATAGAGTAATTTGTAAGTGTATTACAATTCATCTTAAGCACCGACATTGATAATTGTGCTAAATAGCTGTTGACTCAGCTGGTCAAATCCATATACAGGCTAGAAATTTGACTGGACCCCAGACATAATTCGTGCATTTCCGACCGTACACCCACATACTCCTTAGTCAAGGAAACATTCGCCTCGTCGTTCACAATTCCGACAATATTCTCGCTATGGGACGCTGTCCCGAACCGACTGCCGATCATACAACAGGACTATCAGATTACTTCTCATTGTGTCTAATTACTTAACAGGGATCAAAGGAGTCAACCAAATTGACGAAACGTCCGTGGCCATATAAATCATTTTGTGGCTCTTAAACTGTGGAATAGCGGAATGGTAGTTAAAATTTTATATCCAGCGTTTGAAGATGTCAAGAACGTGATATCTAAACTTTCTGCATCTTCATATCTACAAAATCTTCATTTGAAATAGCGACGCGATGGAAGTTTGATAAAGGTACGTGTTTGAGGGCTCCACAGCAATCCACCTGACTAGTGCACATTTCCACGTCGTGGTGTCAGAATTTTCCCCGTTTTTTTTCCGAAAATTAAATTGTTCATAAATTTTAATAGATATCTGTAAACAAGAACCAGCTGAAGGAGTAATTGCTTGTTGACAGAAATATATTATCACCGGAAGGTGTTACGTGGACTAGGATCCCAAAATTATTCCACCCGTTTAAACGATGTTGGAAAACGTATGTACTCTCCAGTTTAGTGATCAGTTTGGTAGAATTGCGGGAGGCTTTATGGTCTTGGCATGGCGGGAATTCCGTTGGATAGTTGTTATATCCTGAGGATTCGTTAAATCTGGTTCTAGAATAAATCCCTTACTATAGTCAGCTGCTGAATATTATGAAATCTTAACTCTCTGTCTGTGAACCATTAATCTCCTCCAGAGGATAGACACTTTCTTGTTTCCCAGCCGATAAATTGTTTACATCGTAATAAATTATAAATATTTTGGTGCATTGTGCTTGTGTTCCGTCATTTACGGATCATTTGCCTTGGGGAACTGATGGACGTGATGCAAATACCTCAACAAAAAAAATCTGGTTCTAAAATAAGCAGCACGTCAGCAGTAGGAGGAGAACCTGTTTTCTGGAACAAAAGATCTTAAGCCGGCCCCGGAAGAGACTCCACTCGTCCGCGTGACGTCACAGTTGGATGGCGGGAAATTCTAATGGACCAATGGCGGCCAAGGTCGTATGACGTCACACGTTAGTTCTTTGGCCGGCCCCACAGATGGCGGTAGCTGTCGGGCTTGCGCTGCACAGTTAGTTCGCCGATCGGCGGCTA
Organism: Vandiemenella viatica; assembly: GCA_031002005.1. Taxonomy (NCBI): domain Eukaryota; kingdom Metazoa; phylum Arthropoda; class Insecta; order Orthoptera; family Morabidae; genus Vandiemenella; species Vandiemenella viatica. Next base: position 11,977,240 of record JARYHS010008074.1, on the reverse strand, counting down.
GATGGCAGCCTCCGTTAGTTCATTTGGTGGCGGCTAGATGGCGTTCGGTGGCAGTATTTTCAGCGCGCTTTGCGAAATGTGTACAATTCCCACTCGGCTGTTATCTCTGTTTACTAAGCGTGACGAAATATGTATTCCTAGCATCCTGTTAAGCAAGCGCTGAACATCTTGGCTACTATCGACACACAGTAAAATATTTTGTATCGTGAAAAATACTAAAGTCCACATCAACGGATATTACGTCGGTAGCGTAGGGGTTAGAGTGCCGAAGGTCGCCGGTTCGAGTCCGGCCGCGGTGTTTTAGCCGTTCCAACTCGTCAATTTCCAAATCAAAATTTTAGTTTCCATACCTAGAGAGGATACCTGCCTTGAATAAAAAAAGCATAAATTTTTCCTTTTAACGTTCGATATAAAACCGAGTAAGAATTCTATGTGTACCTGATTTCATGAAATTATTTAGCGTTCTTGCCTCGCATTCGGGAGGACGGAGGTTCCAGGCATCCATGGTTTCCCCAGGTGAATGCCGGGGATGCTTCCTTCAAAAGGACATGGCCGAATTCCTTCCCATTCTGCTCCCATTCCCATCTCAAAATGCCAGGTTGTTAGAGAGACGTTAAAAAGTTTAAAAAAAATGAAATTATTGTGATAAAGTATAGCAATACCACACATACGTTATTCCTTTCAAAATTCGTAGCCTCAAAAACCCATCAATGGTGAAATCCTTTCATTGAAACCGAGAGACATTCACCGATGAAGGTAGGGAAAACCATAAAAAAATTCCGTTCATCGAAGCAGGCAGACATTAAAAATTAATACACCGACGAAGAGACGGGAAACAAACTCAATTAGTCACATCATGTTGGATTCGTTATAAACAATTTAATATAGCTCGCGAGTGTCACCTACATACCGTGTATTTTAAAGGATGTATTAAATTATGTGTAATGAAACACAGACACTTTTTGGACTCAAAGAGGCATTGAAGGGGTTTACTGATGGATGTAAGTATAACCTCGATTGGTTGAGAGCCTCTAAACTAAAGCAAAGTTGTCGATTTGAAAACCAGACTCGTAATTGTTGCCATCCAGGTCAAACCTTTGTCGTTTGTCTATCCAGGCCAATCTATGTATCAATTCTGTTATGCTTTCGTAAGCAATCACAAATTGAGTGTCCTTAGCTGTACTTTGTCTAAAATTCCAATAAATCCCTTGTGACACATCAGTGATTGACACCTTTAACTGTATTTTACAGTACAGCACTTATGTTCCAGGAACGAAATACCGTCTGTTAATCTTACTAATTTCACACCTGTGGAATCTAAGTACGCCAGTCCTATGTGATAAAAAAATCGAGTCACGCTAAGCACAGAACATGCCTGAGACCATCGCCTGTGACCAAGGTGGAGATATAGAAGATTTACACACTCCCTTATAGAAGAAATCCAGTGCACTATTCCTAATTCTTTCACCAAGATCCACCTCTAGCCTCATCGCCAACATACCCACAACACTTCCCCAAACTTCATTCTGTTTTCCAATGATTCCCACTCCAATCCCTGATCAGTTACCTTTTTTTTCGTGCGTTAAAGTAAACCAAAAATTCGCAGAGTCTTCTGCTAATCAGTAGCCAGGTACCAAAATGTCCATTTAAGGTCGTTCTACTGCAGTTTTCCAGGAAAATTCTCCCCTTTTCCAGGAAATTATTTTTCAATAAATCAGGACCCAGGGGAGTTCTCCATTCGGTTTAAAATGTTCCCATCTAACGCCAACCTTCGGATTCAGGACCAAGTGTGACATTTGTTTATAATTGCATGCTTCATCCAACTAACCACGATAAAAGTGACATAATGCCCTTAGCTAACTTGGTCATCAAACAGACATCATAACCCACATTTTCATAGAAGACCCCCACACATCGACAAGTATCCATAGGTGCAGACACTAGTTCTATTGCGCCGAAGATAGTACCCACGCTTGAATTGTCGTAAATTGTTAGGATCAAAGTGGGTGTTTGGATATTTTATCCACTCAGGCCTCATCATCTAAAGTCTAATGCCAGATTGTGGTCATTGCCAACTTAGGCTCCATACACCACTCAGAATTATTCCTCCAATATCCATTCTAACAGCATTATACACCACATACAGCCCCTGACACTCTTCCAATCTCCCAATGACATCCAGTCCAGTTCCTTTATTAAGGCACTTGTTGAATATTTTCCACTAATAAATCTAGCTGCCATATTTTGCACCTTGCATTTGATGTACTAAAAATGTGGACTCCATACTACACTATTTACAAACAATGGTCTGATTGTGGGTTTGTATCCAAGTCCTTCGCTTCTCTGGTACATTCCCTCATCACCCTCTCTGTTAAATGATTTTTATGTAGTGAAAAACGTGAGAAACACAATTCGTATGCCAACACAACCGGCAGTAAACTGTAAAGAGTACAGTCAAATGGGAGATTGCCTAAGCCCTGAAGCAATGGTTAGAAGCACACGTTGATGGTGAGCATAATTCTATAACCATATAACCGAGCGTGGTGGTGTAACGGATAGCGTTCTGGCCTCGCATTCGGGAGGACGGCGGTTCGAATCCCCGTCCGGGCATCCAGATTTCGGTTTTCCATGGTTTCCCCAAATCACTCCAGGTGAATGCCGGGATGCTTCCTTCAAAAGGCCATGGCCGAATTCCTTCCCATTCCTTGCCCCCATCCTTTCCCGTCTCTAAAGACCACGTTGTTAAAAAGGGACGTTAAACTGTTACAAAAAAAAAAAAAATATAACCATATATTTTAGACTCAAATTAACAGAGGAAGTAGACACACGCACACACTTGTACATACATACAGCGAGGTCGACAGAACTAACAGCAAGCATCATGGAAACGATGAAGTGGGGGCAGAATTGTCGTTACCACTGATTAACTGGACAGAACTATCGTTACCAAAATCATCAGACAGACGAGGTATCACCATACTTACGCTTACATGCACAAAGAGAGACGCAGATACACATGTCCAAGACTACAGAGAGTTCAACACAACTACCGGTACCAATCATGGAAACAAAAAAGTGGTGTAGTACTCTCTTGCATCATGACTGGCTGAAAAACAGAAGTCTCCTTACATATCATCAGCCTGGCGAGATAGAAGGTGTGCAAAAGATGGCATGTTTTCACAATAAACCTAAGTGTTTATACCATAAATAGTGTTCATCACGCCCAGTTGATTACATTTACCATCAACACGTCTCTCCCACACCGCAACCATTTCTACCATTCAGTAAAAAAAAGTGACGCAGGTACCATGAGTTGCAATAGACACTTGACCATCAGGTCGCACCCACAAATCCATACATCTCAATACACTAGCACAAACAAACATAAGTGGAGGGACAGCAAAATCATTCGTCCAGACAGACGTGTTTATAGAAAGTATCACCATATTTACGCATACAGACACAGAGAGAGACGCATATTTCCATGCCTTCAGCAAGCTAGACACAACAACCAGCCCAATCATGGCGACGAAAAAGTGGGGTAGAACCCCCATGACTCATAACTGACCAAAAAATCATCAGTAACATATGTTCCAGGTACCATACTCTTCACATCAGCATCATCTCATTTATCTCACACTATAGACCTCACTATCATCCAGTATCATGTGTGCTAGGTACAAAACTGTTTATATCAGCACCACCACGTGTATCCCACACCTAAGCCTTTTCTGCCATTCAGTAACATGTACCACGCGTAGCAGTAGACATCTGGTCATCAGACAGATATCATAACTCCCATATTCATACTAGGTCTCAACCAAAAATCTGTACGTCACCTCACACAAGCAAGGTATCACCACATTTACGAAAAAAACACACAGAGATAGAGACGCATACACACGTTCATTTCCAGGCCTACAGCGATCTCGACTCAACAACTAGCCCAATCATGGCAACGAAAAAGTGGAACAGAACACCCATGACTGGCCAAAAATCATAGAAAGACACACATACATACACACTAACATGTCAATGCATTCAAACAATTCCATTCATCACCACACATAACTGGAGGAAAAACTGAAGAGTTACAGGATGTGTGAAGTTTGAAATCACAGCCACATCTCTCCCACACCGCAACCCTTTCTGTCATTTAGTAACATGTGACCCAGGTACCATGAGTTACAATAGACACTTGTCTATCAGACAGATATCATAACCTCCATATTCATACTAGGTCTCACCCACAAACCCATACGTCTCCACACAAGCACAAACATATGGGAGGAACAGCAATTCATACGTCCAGATAAATGAGTTTAAGGAAGGTATCACCATACTTACGCACACAGACACATATATCCATGCCTACAGCGAGCTCAACACAACAACGAGCCCAATCATGGAAAAGAAAAAGTGGGACAGAACCCCCATGGCTCAAGACTGACGAAAAAAAATCATCATTAACATGTGTTCCAAGTAACAAACTCCTCACATCAAAATCATATCATTTAACTCACACTACAGACCTCTCTGCCATTCAGTATCGTTGGTAATATGTACAAAGCTGTTCACCACCTCTATCCCACGCCACAAGCCTTTTCTGCTATTCAGTAATATTTGCCCCACGTACCACGAGTATCAGTAGTCACATGGTCATCAGACAAATATCATAACTCCCATACTCATACTAGACCTCACACACAAACATAACTGACCAAAAAACCATCAGACAGACGTTAGAGTGTGTGCAAAGGATGACATGTTTTTGCCATACACCTCAGTACTTATCACATTATCAATTAATTACATCAACACATAGGTAGCCAGTCATTGTGAAATCTCAAAGTCGAATATAATCCTATCGTGATAGACACACAGCCACATAGAAAGACACACAATCACATGTCCATGCATACACACAGTTACCATACATCACCACACACATACACGTAACTGGAGGAAAAGGACTGAACACCATAGGTCCAGACTGAATAGCTACAGGATGTGCGAAATATTTCATTTCTTTGCCACAAACCTCGGTGCTCATCATACCCAAATGATTACATCTACATAGGTGGCCACTGATGGAAAAATCTCAAGTAGACTCCTACCACCATAATTACACACATAACCACACAGGAACACGCGCACACACACATACAGTATGTCCATGCATATACCACAATTTCATAAGTTACCACATACATACAAGTAACTGCAGGAAAGGGACCCGACACACGACGTCCACACCGAAGTGTTACATGATAGGCAGACCATAGTATGTCTTTCCAATGCACCTCAGTGCTCACCACATTAACTTGATTTTTAATGTGCCATCAGTATACCTGGTGGCTGGAACTAAGCTCTTGGCAATGTTTGGCCAAAAGTCATTTGTTAATAGCAGCTCATCAAAGACAAATTTTGGGTCAACCTGCCCGGGCGGGCGCGGCGGGAGGGGGCCACCCTTCCCCACTGCGGACCGAAATACCGCAATTCGCCGACCCTTCCCCACTGCGGACCGAAATACCGCAATTCGCCGGTCTAAAAGCGCGGACCGCGTTGAGTTACCGGAGTTTCCCGACCGGGACCTATTACCGGTAACCGCATTTTTAGGACCGGACTGAAGACCGGAATTTCATTGCGCTAGTAAGCGGTTATATCCGCCGGTATACCGACCTACATGATGTACGCGTCCGCTGTGAGGAAGGGTGGCCCCCTCCCGCCGCGCCCGCCCGGGCAGGTTGACCCAAAATTTGTCTTTGATGAGCTGCTATTAACAAATGACTTTTGACCAAACATTGCCAAGAGCTTAGTTCCAGCCACCAGGTATACTGATGGCACATTAAAAATCAAGTTAATGTGGTGAGCACTGAGGTGCATTGGAAAGACATACTATGGTCTGCCTATCATGTAACACTTCGGTGTGGACGTCGTGTGTCGGGTCCCTTTCCTGCAGTTACTTGTATGTATGTGGTAACTTATGAAATTGTGGTATATGCATGGACATACTGTATGTGTGTGTGCGCGTGTTCCTGTGTGGTTATGTGTGTAATTATGGTGGTAGGAGTCTACTTGAGATTTTTCCATCAGTGGCCACCTATGTAGATGTAATCATTTGGGTATGATGAGCACCGAGGTTTGTGGCAAAGAAATGAAATATTTCGCACATCCTGTAGCTATTCAGTCTGGACCTATGGTGTTCAGTCCTTTTCCTCCAGTTACGTGTATGTGTGTGGTGATGTATGGTAACTGTGTGTATGCATGGACATGTGATTGTGTGTCTTTCTATGTGGCTGTGTGTCTATCACGATAGGATTATATTCGACTTTGAGATTTCACAATGACTGGCTACCTATGTGTTGATGTAATTAATTGATAATGTGATAAGTACTGAGGTGTATGGCAAAAACATGTCATCCTTTGCACACACTCTAACGTCTGTCTGATGGTTTTTTGGTCAGTTATGTTTGTGTGTGAGGTCTAGTATGAGTATGGGAGTTATGATATTTGTCTGATGACCATGTGACTACTGATACTCGTGGTACGTGGGGCAAATATTACTGAATAGCAGAAAAGGCTTGTGGCGTGGGATAGAGGTGGTGAACAGCTTTGTACATATTACCAACGATACTGAATGGCAGAGAGGTCTGTAGTGTGAGTTAAATGATATGATTTTGATGTGAGGAGTTTGTTACTTGGAACACATGTTAATGATGATTTTTTTTCGTCAGTCTTGAGCCATGGGGGTTCTGTCCCACTTTTTCTTTTCCATGATTGGGCTCGTTGTTGTGTTGAGCTCGCTGTAGGCATGGATATATGTGTCTGTGTGCGTAAGTATGGTGATACCTTCCTTAAACTCATTTATCTGGACGTATGAATTGCTGTTCCTCCCATATGTTTGTGCTTGTGTGGAGACGTATGGGTTTGTGGGTGAGACCTAGTATGAATATGGAGGTTATGATATCTGTCTGATAGACAAGTGTCTATTGTAACTCATGGTACCTGGGTCACATGTTACTAAATGACAGAAAGGGTTGCGGTGTGGGAGAGATGTGGCTGTGATTTCAAACTTCACACATCCTGTAACTCTTCAGTTTTTCCTCCAGTTATGTGTGGTGATGAATGGAATTGTTTGAATGCATTGACATGTTAGTGTGTATGTATGTGTGTCTTTCTATGATTTTTGGCCAGTCATGGGTGTTCTGTTCCACTTTTTCGTTGCCATGATTGGGCTAGTTGTTGAGTCGAGATCGCTGTAGGCCTGGAAATGAACGTGTGTATGCGTCTCTATCTCTGTGTGTTTTTTTCGTAAATGTGGTGATACCTTGCTTGTGTGAGGTGACGTACAGATTTTTGGTTGAGACCTAGTATGAATATGGGAGTTATGATATCTGTCTGATGACCAGATGTCTACTGCTACGCGTGGTACATGTTACTGAATGGCAGAAAAGGCTTAGGTGTGGGATACACGTGGTGGTGCTGATATAAACAGTTTTGTACCTAGCACACATGATACTGGATGATAGTGAGGTCTATAGTGTGAGATAAATGAGATGATGCTGATGTGAAGAGTATGGTACCTGGAACATATGTTACTGATGATTTTTTGGTCAGTTATGAGTCATGGGGGTTCTACCCCACTTTTTCGTCGCCATGATTGGGCTGGTTGTTGTGTCTAGCTTGCTGAAGGCATGGAAATATGCGTCTCTCTCTGTGTCTGTATGCGTAAATATGGTGATACTTTCTATAAACACGTCTGTCTGGACGAATGATTTTGCTGTCCCTCCACTTATGTTTGTTTGTGCTAGTGTATTGAGATGTATGGATTTGTGGGTGCGACCTGATGGTCAAGTGTCTATTGCAACTCATGGTACCTGCGTCACTTTTTTTACTGAATGGTAGAAATGGTTGCGGTGTGGGAGAGACGTGTTGATGGTAAATGTAATCAACTGGGCGTGATGAACACTATTTATGGTATAAACACTTAGGTTTATTGTGAAAACATGCCATCTTTTGCACACCTTCTATCTCGCCAGGCTGATGATATGTAAGGAGACTTCTGTTTTTCAGCCAGTCATGATGCAAGAGAGTACTACACCACTTTTTTGTTTCCATGATTGGTACCGGTAGTTGTGTTGAACTCTCTGTAGTCTTGGACATGTGTATCTGCGTCTCTCTTTGTGCATGTAAGCGTAAGTATGGTGATACCTCGTCTGTCTGATGATTTTGGTAACGATAGTTCTGTCCAGTTAATCAGTGGTAACGACAATTCTGCCCCCACTTCATCGTTTCCATGATGCTTGCTGTTAGTTCTGTCGACCTCGCTGTATGTATGTACAAGTGTGTGCGTGTGTCTACTTCCTCTGTTAATTTGAGTCTAAAATATATGGTTATATTTTTTTTTTTTTTTTGTAACAGTTTAACGTCCCTTTTTAACAACGTGGTCTTTAGAGACGGGAAAGGATGGGGGCAAGGAATGGGAAGGAATTCGGCCATGGCCTTTTGAAGGAAGCATCCCGGCATTCACCTGGAGTGATTTGGGGAAACCATGGAAAACCGAAATCTGGATGCCCGGACGGGGATTCGAACCGCCGTCCTCCCGAATGCGAGGCCAGAACGCTATCCGTTACACCACCACGCTCGGTTATATGGTTATAGAATTATGCTCACCATCAACGTGTGCTTCTAACCATTGCTTCAGGGCTTAGGCAATCTCCCATTTGACTGTACTCTTTACAGTTTACTGCCGGTTGTGTTGGCATACGAATTGTGTTTCTCACGTTTTTCACTACATAAAAATCATTTAACAGAGAGGGTGATGAGGGAATGTACCAGAGAAGCGAAGGACTTGGATACAAACCCACAATCAGACCATTGTTTGTAAATAGTGTAGTATGGAGTCCACATTTTTAGTACATCAAATGCAAGGTGCAAAATATGGCAGCTAGATTTATTAGTGGAAAATATTCAACAAGTGCCTTAATAAAGGAACTGGACTGGATGTCATTGGGAGATTGGAAGAGTGTCAGGGGCTGTATGTGGTGTATAATGCTGTTAGAATGGATATTGGAGGAATAATTCTGAGTGGTGTATGGAGCCTAAGTTGGCAATGACCACAATCTGGCATTAGACTTTAGATGATGAGGCCTGAGTGGATAAAATATCCAAACACCCACTTTGATCCTAACAATTTACGACAATTCAAGCGTGGGTACTATCTTCGGCGCAATAGAACTAGTGTCTGCACCTATGGATACTTGTCGATGTGTGGGGGTCTTCTATGAAAATGTGGGTTATGATGTCTGTTTGATGACCAAGTTAGCTAAGGGCATTATGTCACTTTTATCGTGGTTAGTTGGATGAAGCATGCAATTATAAACAAATGTCACACTTGGTCCTGAATCCGAAGGTTGGCGTTAGATGGGAACATTTTAAACCGAATGGAGAACTCCCCTGGGTCCTGATTTATTGAAAAATAATTTCCTGGAAAAGGGGAGAATTTTCCTGGAAAACTGCAGTAGAACGACCTTAAATGGACATTTTGGTACCTGGCTACTGATTAGCAGAAGACTCTGCGAATTTTTGGTTTACTTTAACGCACGAAAAAAAAAGGTAACTGATCAGGGATTGGAGTGGGAATCATTGGAAAACAGAATGAAGTTTGGGGAAGTGTTGTGGGTATGTTGGCGATGAGGCTAGAGGTGGATCTTGGTGAAAGAATTAGGAATAGTGCACTGGATTTCTTCTATAAGGGAGTGTGTAAATCTTCTATATCTCCACCTTGGTCACAGGCGATGGTCTCAGGCATGTTCTGTGCTTAGCGTGACTCGATTTTTTTATCACATAGGACTGGCGTACTTAGATTCCACAGGTGTGAAATTAGTAAGATTAACAGACGGTATTTCGTTCCTGGAACATAAGTGCTGTACTGTAAAATACAGTTAAAGGTGTCAATCACTGATGTGTCACAAGGGATTTATTGGAATTTTAGACAAAGTACAGCTAAGGACACTCAATTTGTGATTGCTTACGAAAGCATAACAGAATTGATACATAGATTGGCCTGGATAGACAAACGACAAAGGTTTGACCTGGATGGCAACAATTACGAGTCTGGTTTTCAAATCGACAACTTTGCTTTAGTTTAGAGGCTCTCAACCAATCGAGGTTATACTTACATCCATCAGTAAACCCCTTCAATGCCTCTTTGAGTCCAAAAAGTGTCTGTGTTTCATTACACATAATTTAATACATCCTTTAAAATACACGGTAATGTAGGTGACACTCGCGAGCTATATTATAATTGTTTATAACGAATCCAACATGATGTGACTAATTGAGTTTGTTTCCCGTCTCTTCGTCGGTGTAATTAATTTTTAATGTCTGCCTGCTTCGATGAACGGAATTTTTTTATGGTTTTCCCTACCTTCATCGGTGAATGTCTCTCGGTTTCAATGAAAGGATTTCACCACTTGATGGGTTTTTGAGGCTACGAATTTTGAAAGGAATAACGTATGTGTGGTATTGCTATACTTTATCACAATAATTTCATTTTTTTAAACTTTTTAACGTCTCTCTAACAACCTGGCATTTTGAGATGGGAATGGGAAGGAATTCGGCCATGTCCTTTTGAAGGAAGCATCCCCGGCATTCACCTGGGGGAAACCATGGATGCCTGGAACCTCCGTCCTCCCGAATGCGAGGCAAGAACGCTAAATAATTTCATGAAATCAGGTACACATAGAATTCTTACTCGGTTTTATATCGAACGTTAAAAGGAAAAATTTATGCTTTTTTTATTCAAGGCAGGTATCCTCTCTAGGTATGGAAACTAAAATTTTGATTTGGAAATTGACGAGTTGGAACGGCTAAAACACCGCGGCCGGACTCGAACCGGCGACCTTCGGCACTCTAACCCCTACGCTACCGACGTAATATCCGTTGATGTGGACTTTAGTATTTTTCACGATACAAAATATTTTACTGTGTGTCGATAGTAGCCAAGATGTTCAGCGCTTGCTTAACAGGATGCTAGGAATACATATTTCGTCACGCTTAGTAAACAGAGATAACAGCCGAGTGGGAATTGTACACATTTCGCAAAGCGCGCTGAAAATACTGCCACCGAACGCCATCTAGCCGCCACCAAATGAACTAACGGAGGCTGCCATCTAGCCGCCGATCGGCGAACTAACTGTGCAGCGCAAGCCCGACAGCTACCGCCATCTGTGGGGCCGGCCAAAGAACTAACGTGTGACGTCATACGACCTTGGCCGCCATTGGTCCATTAGAATTTCCCGCCATCCAACTGTGACGTCACGCGGACGAGTGGAGTCTCTTCCGGGGCCGGCTTAAGATCTTTTGTTCCAGAAAACAGGTTCTCCTCCTACTGTCAGCGTCTGTTAGTAGTTTCAGCTGTACACGCCTGCTCCTTAACTTATCCTATCACGGAAGTCCCATTGGGGAGATGGTGTCGATCGAGACCAAGTTTAATGTCACTATACAGATCTGCAAGTAGTATCCATATACAGACATGAATTTTCACCCAAAGTTTTGATCTTGTGTGCGTGTTCTTGAGCAGCGTGCTAAATTCCAGATTCTGACACAGAGGTGTAAAATGTTGGCTTTGATGGAAGCGTCGGTTAGTGTGCGACTTCGTTGATGATCGTCAACAGGTGAGTGGCGAATTCGAAGGCGATAGATTGAGGTGTGACGCCACACCACATTCAGTCGGAAACGAAGGTCTACCATAATGTTTCGAGAAAACAGTCCGATAGATCTTCTTCTGTAGCATAAAATAAAAATTATTTAGTGTTTTTGCAAAGAACAAAGGTTATAAAAAATGTTTTTCTGACGAAAATGTTTATACAAACCAGTAAGCTTTCTATGTTTAGAGAATTCATTGGCTTTCCTGATAAACTATCACTAAACTGAATCAGACATTTCTGTGAGGAAATTAAACTGACTTTCAGAGACCAACATTTTGGCAATCAAATACAGGAGTTTGAGAGTGTACAATGGAGAGCAACAAGATTTGTTGCGGAAATTGCCGAAGAACTCAGTCAATAACTAATTCGATAGAGGAACTGGACTGGGATCCATTGGAAGACAGGAGAACGTGAGACAGGGCTCGGAGGGATATTGGTCACAGAAATGGGAATTAGCAGAAATGCATGGAAGGCAAAGATAAATGATTATGTCCACAAGTCAGCAGTTCATTTTATGCATATGGGAGTTGGAAAATTTTCTTTTGTTCTTAAGGGTATCTGGGATTAAAATAAATAACCAATGGAAAGAGATTAATAATTTACCATAAAGGAATTTAAAGTTAAATACGTAAATGGCAAAAGTAGATGGTTCTCTCACAGTATATAACACTCAAAGAATATAAGATAATAAAAAATAAGAAAGGAGTATTAGATGACTAGTTGTCACCAGAGCAAGCGCTCCATCGCAATTAAAATTAAATTCAGATAACTGTCATTTCATGGTATGCTACCGACGATGCAATATTCATCAAATTACCCAAAACCAGTGGTTCTTTTATAAACAAACGAAACAATTTTAATTTAATTTAATTTAATTGCAATGGAGCACAGGCTCCGGTGTCAATTTCCCTACACACCCATCTTCCCCCTATCCTGCACCCACCTACATTTGCCCTCTACAAATTTTATCTTTAAATTCTTTCAAAGTTTTCGGTAAATTATTCATCATTTCTCTTGGTAACTCATTCCAATCCCTGACACCCTTACCTAAAAAAGACAATCTTCCCACACCCTTGTGCCTGAAATCGAGTGCCAGCTTGTGGTCATGGTCATCTTTTCCCTTCCATGCACTACTTTTCATACCTACTAGACGACCCGTGCGAAAATTTCGCGAATAAAATGCGACGAATAGTGAGGTTGAATGCTTGTAATATAATGAATAGTAGAACCGTAGTTTTGTAGCAAATATTTTTTTTTAGTGTAATAGGTACACAGCAAAATACTCACAACATATTATGAAAGAGTTAGGAAAATTTAAAACACACTTTATTTATGACAAACTGTCACTGACCTTGGTAGAATAAAACCAACCTTAACAAACTGCACACAACATATCAACATCTCTGTGATATTTGTTGATGAGCGAATAAAATGATTACATTGGAATTGTACAGTAAAACGACAGTGTTTCCGTAAAAGAAAAAAATATTTACGAAAAACTACTTATTGAATAAAAAAAGTTTATTGACTTCTCTGTGATATCCGCTACTGAAATATGGGGACTTGGCTCTGAACAGTCTCATACGCGCTACCACTTTTAGCACCAAATTCTGAACATTTTTTTCTTAATTTATGATTTTACCTAGCTGGAGACCTTAATTTTTAAAACGATATGTCATTTATCGATTTCAGCTAGGTATCGAAGAAGATAAATGCCATATAATAAAAAAATTAAAAAATCAACACGTTCTATAACTAATATTGATACTTTTGCTCTTTAAGGGTCGAATTACAAAAAAAAATTATTTTATAAAATATGGTGCCACCTTGGTCTTTAAAATGATACCTCATTTATCGATTTCGGTTAGTTATCAAGCAAGGTAAAAAAAAAAAAAAAGTTTTGAGAAATGATGTTATTTTTGCCCCTTAAGGGTGTAACTTGGAGAGAGTTTTTTCTTAAAATTTGATGTGACGATAGTGGATAATTTAATATTTAAATCGATACGTCATTTATTGATTTCGATTAGGTATCAAGGGAAATAAATAGCTCATGACAGAAAAATGCGTTGTAAAAATATTAATACTTTTGCCCTCTAAGGTTAGAATTTTTAAAAATTTCTTTCTTAAAATGTGGTAACGGAACCGAAGACATTACGAAGACCTTAATATTTTAAGTGACACCTCGTTTATCAATTTTATTTAATTGTCAACGAAGGTAAATGACTTGAGACGCAAACAACGCATTTTAGAAATACTGATATTTATGCCCTTTAAGGGTCCAATAAAGAAAAATTCTTTCTTGAAATATAATGTGACTATGGCGGAGACCTTAATCTTTACTATGATACCTCATTTATCTATATCGGTTATATATCAAGGGAGATAAATGGCTCGTGACACAAAAATGCATTATAGACAAATTTATACTTTTCCCGTTAATGATTGAATTCCAAAAACATTCTTTCTTAAAATATGATGTCACAATGCTGGGACATTAATCCTTATAACCCTACTTGATTTATGGATTTTGGTTAGATATCCAGGGAGATAAATAGCTGAAGACATAAAAAATAACGAATTTTAGAAAAATTGACATTTTTGCCTTTAAGGGTCCAATTACGAACAATTCCTTTCTTAAAATATAATGTTACCACGGCGGAAACCTTATTCGTTAATATGATACCTCATTTATCTATATCGGTTAGATATTAAGGGAGATAAATCGCTCGTGACACAAAAATGCGTTATTGAAAAATTTATACTTTTTCCCTTTAAGGGTTGAATTCCAAAAACATTCTTTCTTAAAATATTATGTCACAAAGCTGAGACATTACTCCTCATAATCCTACTTCATTTATCGATTTTGGTTAGATATCCAGGGAGATAAATGGCTCGAGATACAAAAAACGCATTTTAGAAAAATCGACATTTTTGCCCTTTAAGGGTCGAAAAACGAAAAATTCTTTTCTTGAAATATAATGTTACCACGGCGGAGACCTCGATATTTAATATGATACCTCATTTATCTATATCGGTTAGATATTAAGAGAGATAAATCGCTCGTGACACAATTACGCATTGCAAAAATATTGATACTTTTGCCCTTTAAGGGTCGAATTCCGAAAAATATCTGTCTTAATATATGACGTCACTAAAGCGGAGATCTTAATCTTTAAAATGATACTACATTAAACGATTTCATATACGTATCCAGGGAGATAAATGACTCGTAACACAGAAAACAGCATTTTAGAAAGATTGACATTTTTGCCCTTTAAGGGTCGAATTCCGAAAACTTCATTTCTTAAAATATGATGTGACCAAAGTGGAGACCATAAGCTTTAAAATGACACCTCATTCATTGATTTCGGTTAAGTATGAAAGAAGATACAGGCTTGTGACAAAAAAATACCTTATAGAAATAATATATACTAGACGACCCGTGCGAAAATTTCGCGAATAAAATACGACGAATAGTGAGGTTGAATGCTTGTAACATAATGAATAGTAGAACCGTAGTTTTGTAGCAAATATTTTTTTTTAGTGTAATAGGTACACAGCAAAATACTCAGAACATATTATGAAACAGTTAGGAAAATTTAAAACACACTTTATTTATGACAAACTGTCACTGACCTTGGCAGAATAAAACCAACCTTAACAAACTGCACACAATATATCAACATCTCTGTGATATTTGTTGCTGAGTGAATAAATTGATTACATTGGAATTGTATAGCAAAACGACAGTGTTTCCGTAAAAGAAAAAAATATATACGAAAAACTACTTATTTAATAAAAAAAAGTTTATTGACTTCTCTGTGATATCCGCTGCTAAAATCTGGGGACTTGGCTCTGAACAGTCTCATACGCGCTACCAC
Organism: Vandiemenella viatica; assembly: GCA_031002005.1. NCBI lineage: Eukaryota > Metazoa > Arthropoda > Insecta > Orthoptera > Morabidae > Vandiemenella > Vandiemenella viatica. The sequence continues at coordinate 11,961,645 of JARYHS010008074.1, read as the reverse complement.
TTTTAGCACCAAATTCTGAACATTTTTTTCTTAATTTATGACTTTACCTAGCTGGAGACCTTAATTTTTAAAACTGATATGTCATTTATCGATTTCAGCTAGATATCGAAGAAGATAAATGGCATATAATAAAAACAAAAATTTAAAAAATCAACACGTTCTATAACTAATATTGATACTTTTGCCCTTTAAGGGTCGAATTACTAAAAATTTCTTTTATAAAATATGGTGTGACCAAAGCAGCCACCTTGGTCTTTAAATTGATACCTCATTTATCGATTTCGGTTAGTTATCAAGCAAGGTAAAAAAAAAGTTTTGAGAAATGATGTTATTTTTGCCCCTTAAGGGTGTAATTCGGAGAAAGTTTTTTCTTAAAATATGATGTGACGATAGTGGATAATTTAATATTTAAATCGATACGTCATTTATTGATTTCGATTAGATATCAAGGGAAATAAATAGCTCATGACAGAAAAATGCGTTGTAAAAATATTAATACTTTTGCACTCTAACGTTAGAATTTTTAAAAATTTCTTTCTTAAAATGTGGTAACGGAACCGAAGACATTACGAAGACCTTAATCTTTTAAATGATACCTCGTTTATCAATTTTATTTAAATTATTGTCAACGGAGGTAAATGACTTGAGACACAAAAAACGCATTTTAGAAATACTGATATTTATGCCCTTTAAGGGTCGAAAAACGAAAAATTCCTTTCTTAGAATATAATGTTACCACGGCGGAGACCTTAGTCTTTAATATGATATCTCATTTATCTATATCGGATAGAAATCAAGGGAGATAAATGGCTCGTGACACAAAAATGCATTATAGAAAAATTTATACTTTTTCCCTTTAATTCTTGAATTCCAAAATCATTCTTTCTGAAAATATGATGTCACAAAGCTGAGACATTACTCTTCATAATCCTACTTCATTTATCGATTTTGGTTAGATATCCTGGGAGATAAATGGCTCGAGATACAAAAAACGCATTTTAGAAAAATCGACATTTTTGCCCTTTAAGGGTCGAAAAACGAAAAATTCTTTTCTTAAAATATAATGTTACCACGGCGGAGACCTCGATCTTTAATATGATACCTCATTTATCTATATCGGTTAGATATTAAGGGAGATAAATCACTAGTGACACAAAAATGCGTTATTGAAAAATTTATATTTTTTCCCTTTAAGGTTTTAATTCCAAAAACATTCTTTCTTAATATATCATGTCACAAAGCTGAGACATTGCTCCTCATAATCCTACTTCATTTATCGATTTTGGTTAGATATCCAGGGAGATAAATGGCTCGAGATACAAAAAACGCATTTTTAGAAAAATCGACATTTTTGCCCTTTAAGGGTCGAAAAACGAAAAATTCTTTTCTTGAAATTTAATGTTACCACGGCGGAGACCTCGATCTTTAATATGATACCTCATTTATCTATGTCGGTTAGATATTAAGGGAGATAAATCACTCGTGACACAAAAATGCGTTATTGAAAAATTTATATTTTTTCCCTTTAAGGGTTTAATTCCAAAAACATTCTTTCTTAATATATCATGTCACAAAGTTGAGACATTACTCCTCATAATGCTACTTCATTTATCGATTTTGGTTAGATATCCAGGGAGATAAATGGCTCGAGATACAAAAAACGCATTTTAGAAAAATCGACATTTTTGCCCTTTAAGGGTCGAAAAACGATAAATTCTTTTCTTGAAATATAATGTTACCACGGCGGAGACCTCGATCTTTAATATGATACCTCATTTATCTACGTCGGTTAGATATTAAGGGAGATAAATCACTCGTGACACAAAAATGCGTTATTGAAAAATTTATATTTTTTCCCTTTAAGGTTTTAATTCCAAAAACATTCTTTCTTAATATATCATGTCATAAAGTTGAGACATTACTCCTCATAATGCTACTTCATTTATCGATTTTGGTTAGATATCCAGGGAGATAAATGGCTCGAGATACAAAAAACGCATTTTAGAAAAATCGACATTTTTGCCCTTTAAGGGTCGAAAAACGATAAATTCTTTTCTTGAAATATAATGTTACCACGGCGGAGACCTCGATCTTTAATATGATACCTCATTTATGTATATCGGTTATATATTAAGAGAGATAAATCGCTCGTGACACAATTACGCATTGCAAAAATATTGATACTTTTGCCCTTTAAGGGTCGAATTCCGAAAAATATCTGTCTTAATATATGACGTCACTAAAGCGGAGATCTTAATCTTTAAAATGATACTACATTAAACGATTTCATATACGTATCCAGGGAGATAAATGACTCGTAACACAGAAAACAGCATTTTAGAAAGATTGACATTTTTGCCCTTTAAGGGTCGAATTCCGAAAACTTCATTTCTTAAAATATGATGTGACCAAAGTGGAGACCATAAGCTTTAAAATGACACCTCATTCATTGATTTCGGTTAAGTATGAAAGAAGATACAGGCTTGTGACAAAAAAATACCTTATAGAAATAATATATATGATGATTGCAATATATTTCCATTCCTCATCGCCAGTATATGCCCTGTACAGTCCCATGACCCTCCTCATCCTCCTCCTGTCTTGCAATGAATCCCATTTCAGCTCCTTTATCATATCCGTCACTGATTGCATTCTGCGATAATTTCCAGAAACAAATCCATTAATGTGAAAGATCGGTTTGAAAAAGATTAAGTAAATTGACAACAAGAGTATTAAAAATTAATCTAATTATTGTAATTTCTGTTATCAGGATCAACCAAATTTTGTTCTACAAGATCCATTTAGTACAGTCTTATGACATGTGTAAGGTGAATAATGTGAAGCATTTGAAGCCAACTGTACGAATAAAATCTTACCAGGAGGCGGAACCTTTTTCTAAGCCGTCAATATCTTAAGCATGGGAGGAGAAAAAGTTTTTGAATTGACACTATCTGCATAGGTGAACACAAATCGAATATATCTTTCCCGGCGGCAGCTGCTTCAAAGAAGTATTTCAGATATATACTTGTATATACGGTATCTTACACTCTAAGATACTTTACAGCTGTTGATTTTTGTATTCGCTTTCGTGACAACGACACTAAAATTAAGAAACTATTGTTTGCATCAAATTTTATTCACTTTATTTTTTTTTTAAAATTCCTTTAGTTGTTTGCCTGTTGGGATAATAAGGCCGATGAATCATTCCGTATTTCAAGCTTCGGCCACATCGCGAACATCATTGAAAGTGTTGTGGGGAATGATAAATAGCAGTATGGAAGGATTGGAACGCAAGCAAAAGGGTTTATTTGTATATTTACAATGTATTTCATGTCGGAACTGCGGAATTTCATAACGGTGTACGCACTCTGAAATCCTGTCCTCGTAATCACCATTCAGAATACTTGACTGTTTGGCAGAGAGAGTGAAGTATAATAATAAGTTATGAGTAATGGTGAATGTAGAAGAGACCCGCCATGTCAGGTGAGTAGTGAGATTGACGAATTACATAGAAAGCCGCAAGCGACGTAAACAAAAGAGTTTTTATTCTTTAGCAGGTGCGGAATTTCGCAACGGCGTCCGCCGAGATTTATGCAAGGGGACTTACTAAGCTAACCACGTGAAGACCTGCTATCAAGAAAGAGAGAAGAGGCTAGTTCCTAAGGGAGTGCTGTCCTTGTGTTCATTTCTTTTAAATAATTAATAATGCCATTGCATTCGGCTCTATTAATCTCCGGCAATATCACTTCCTGCAATAGTGCTGTATTCCAATACATGTCTTATGGAGCGTGCATAAACCACGTAGCTCCATTTTGGCCTCCTGAGAACCTCCCCTCCCCGCACGTAGCCCTACGTGGCTTTTGCCTGTACCCCCCCCCCCCCCACTTAGCACGTAGCTTTTTTCCCTTTTGATTCCAGACGACATTTTGTACTGTTTTCTCTTGTCAGACGATTGTAAATTACATACGGAGATAATTAACTGAGGGAAATGAATATTCACATGATGTTGTGAGTTCTGTTCCTCATTTTAACTGTGAAAAATGTTATGAAAGGAAAGCTACGTGGCCTGGCTCGGAACCCCCCCCCCCAACGTAGCCCAGCGTAGCCTACCAGTCAACTCCCCCCCCCCCCTTGGACCGAGCCACGTAGTTTGTGCACGCTCCCTTAAGGACGAAATCGGTAAGGCATTGTATTTTTAAAGGCGTTTTTATGCGGTTGATGTTTACTGTTAAGTTGCTGTTGCTTTGAAATGAATTGTTTGGTATTTATATAGAACACAGTTTTCGACATCATCATATTATAATATTAACTTTGTTGTAGGCCATGTTCCACAGTTGTTGCATAAATATTTTTGAATAAAAATCCGTCTTCTAACAACTGTTTTTATTGTTAACTTTCATCTACCAGACGCGTTTCGCCCTTCTGGAGTGGGGCATCGTCAGTGGCTATAAATAACATAATATTTTGATCATATTTGTGTATGCCAATCTAGTACATTAATTATATACAAATATTCATGCTGCAATATTGTATCATCTGTAGGTTCAGTCTGTTATAATTATTCTATATATTGTTTTCATAGTATCTGTGTTCAAACATAAATTCACTTCTTATTTATGTTTGAACACAGATACTATGAAAACAATATATAGAATAATTATAACAGACTGAACCTACAGATGATACAATATTACAGCATGAATATTTGTATATAATTAATGTACTAGATTGGCATACACAAATATGATCAAAATATTATGTTATTTATAGCCACTGATGATGCCCCACTCCAGAAGGGCGAAACGCGTCTGGTAGATGAAAGTTAAAAATAAAAACAGTTGTTAGAAGACGGATTTTTATTCATATTATAATGTTTGTTGTTTTCCACACAGATTGGATAATAATTTGTCCACAAGTATCTTGTATTAGCTAGATAAAAAATGCCACATGTATGCACATTTCAGCATTGGTGTTGGATAAGGTCCTGTCCTACCGAAATATTCCCATGTCATGCCACGGACTTTGTTGCAATGGTTTTCGGCACTTATATTTACACTATTCTTGTATGTGTTTTACTTTCTTAATTTTTGGTACAGCGCAGCGTTTTGTTTCTTTATTCTTCGCCATCAGGTGTTACATCTATAACTTTTTCCATTAGCATTGGTTGAACGTTTTTTTTTTTTTTTTTTTTTTCTGCTTGCGACTTTACGTCTCGTAAACATGTATTCTTGGCCGCTTGCCACAGTCGTTACGAGAGGGTCACAGAATTAATACTTCGGGTGGGGGTTGTCTGGAGGTCCCACGAGGTAGGTGTGTAGGTGTGGTTTAAATTTGTTGCTAAAAATGCGAACAACGCCTTTCGCCTACGATTGTTATTAAATATTTCGTCCATCTCCCTACTTGTGTCACAATGACAGGAGAGAAATGATTAGACAAATTGAGTGCTGTAGTGATGCTTTTATTAATTCCTTCTTCCCAAGTGCTATTCGGGATTGCAATACACAGAGTTAGTGTTCGTGGAAAGTAACCTCTGCCACATTCCACTTTCTGAAATGCAGAGAAAATAAGTAACAAAGTACAATGAGGACGTCATAAGAGACTTTTATGCTATTATGCTTCTCCATAATAGATCCACTAAAAACTTAGTTGTATCATAACGGAATACTATATATGCTCAGAAAATAAACTGTAGTATTCATGTCCTTAATTTTCTACCTATTGTCTTCTATACAGAAATAAACTTTCAATATTTAAACTGGTAAGACCTACAAAAAAAATCAATTTTTAAGATTTGTGTCTGTCTGTTTCGATGAACGCATATACTACGGGTAGGATTTTGATGGAAGTAGGAGGAGAAGGTTGGAGTGGGCTCGTACCCTGAACTAAAAAGACCACGCCCCCTCTGTTGTTATGCAAATGAGCAAGGTGAATTCGGCTACCTAGTTGGACCCCCCCCCCCCCCCGGAGCTGTTGACAGCTTCGATGGATGACATTCACGCCCCCTTCCCTAGCCTAACTTTGGTTGGCAGTCTATCAACAAAACCCCATCCATATGATAGCACAGGGGACCGCCAATTCGGCTCCCTAATTAAGCAGGTTGAGACTTGCGTGAGCTCACACCGTTATCCATGAGATAGCACAGAACTCCAATGGCTAACTATACATATAATTTACGTACCTTTAATAATTTGATTAACGTTCAGATCAATGGGTTATTTTATGATTTTTGACTAAATAATAATTGTGATTAAAACAGGTAGATTATTTTGTAATTCAGTTACTGTTTAATCGAACACAGCGTGTATATTTAATCCAAAAACGATTATTGATTAGAGGGATTCAGCTAATTTCGAAACGTAATAATTAAATTTTACATATTCTACAACTGATTAATCCATCTAAATGTTTTATTTATGTATCTGATGAACAAAAAATTCACAGATTGTAAACGCATTCAAATTTTCAGGGTTCGCAGTCAAGGGAATATGAGTTCATCCCTAATGGCATCAAAAAAACTCCTTTTCACCTCAAATGTGTTTTGTTTAATATTGCTGGAAAGCAAATGTTCTAAAAATAATTTCAAGTAATAATTTAGTTTATGTGAATGGTTAAACTTTTTTCTGAAAAGCAGCGTTTGACGGTTGACTAGGATGAAAAGGAGTCTCAACTCCCCGGGGAAGGGTGGCCACCATCACTAATTCACAATGAATGCAAGCGATTCGCTTCACCTTTAGACCTGACACTTTTACAGTGGAAAAATAAGGTCGTGGGTGTTAAAACTTGATCTAACTGTATACAGAAAGACTTCTCATGATTGTAATTCTAGAAGCTATATGTTACCCACGCGAAACTGAGTTATTGCGGTAGGGTGAAATGAACAAGATGAGTTCGAGCTGATAGTATGGAACTCTCATATATAGTTTGCATCGACCGTACACATGAACTCGAACACATTCTTACACGAATAACTTCTACTAGTAATAGTAGTGCACGCTTTAGTTGCTGGTATTTTGGTTGTTAAATAGATATATGCAATTGTCATTACTCTGATTAATTAAAATTTAGTGAATATACTCTAAGTTCATGTTTTTCTCAAGACAACGAAGACCAGTGTTCGTCAAGTCATTGGATGAATATGCAAGTCTGTACATAGACACAGATGAGTTTGGATAATCCATTCATCTCTGCTGAACATCGTTTTTCTCTTCTTTTTTTTTTAGATTTTACATAATTACTTAGTGCAATAGTGGAACAGGCACGAGTTCTGCATCAGTAACTATATAAACTAAATAATTACGGTTGCAATAACACTGTCCATAGGCAGGTAACGATATTTGTATTTCACCAGCAGCCGACGATAGGTCAACAGAGCTATGCTGACGCTGTAATAAAAGCGAAAATGCTAGAAGGAAGCTTAATAAAAAAAAGACCGCGCGTCTTGAGATGATGTGCAACACATGCGACAACATATGCTGCAGGACTCGGCTGATTATAGGATGTAGCATAGTGAAATAGGCACTTTATTACAATTCTTGTGTTCAGGTCTGTAACATCTATGAACTTCATCGCAATACTTTGTGGATGGTGTTTCTAGCTAAGGGTGTTATCATTGATCACTTCGCTTCCGAGATCACGAGGCAGGGACCACTTGCTGCTAGACAGAGGGTTCGGTGTTTAAATCGGCTGAACAGGGATTAGATGGTCTCCTGTTCGAATCCCATTCTCGCGTAGGATTTTTAAAGAGCTTGTTTCAACTATGTGAAGTACGCCAGAACGCGGTCCGTAGGATTTCACGTTAAACTACCATATTAGGTTAGACTGCTATGACAGAGGTGAGTTTCGCAGCCGGTATTAAACTCTGTCACCAGACTATAAAGACCGCACGAAGTTATATTTATTTGAAAGTACAGAGAAGCCAGGATTTGTTGTGCTGTTTAATACTTTAGTCCAAAGTCAAAAGGTACATGGCTGTTAGGTATGTGTTCAGTCACCAGCGTTGTTTCTTTTTCTGATTGAGATGACAGAAGGGTGAGGGTGAGGATGAAGCCAGATGCCAGTCAATTCATACCTACTCTGCCAAAAGTCAAACGAGGGGCAAATGCCATGAGAACTTGGAGTTTACCAGAACATAAAAATATATTCTCGAGAAAATAGGACCTTTTCTTTCTTGCGCTGTTTTTTCTACACCACACTAGTTGTTGTAACTGGAGTTAATGATGAGCGGTAATTACGCAGATCCTAGCGATTTTTCAGCTAGCGTAGATAATCGAACAAGGAGTTGCATACTTCATGACATGATGTAAAGTGATAGCTGTAAATTTGTCCAATCAAATAATTATGAAGAGTTATGCAGTCTCTTAATTATCAACAGACGTTCCACAATTTCATGAGCTAGCTGTCAGGTCCTCATCTGTTCCTGTGTCTCGCATATTTTGATAAGGTGTGTAGTGAGCAGAGGCGGCCTTTGGGGGTGGCGAACGGGGCAATCGCCCAGGGCCTCGCTCTTGGAGGGGTTTCGCGCAACAATCAGAGTTTTTTTAAAAAATATTTTATCTTTAGCTATTAGTTATAACAATAAAACAAAGTTCGTTAATTGATACTAAATTATATATTAATAAGTATCCAATCAATATTTCTCATTCAATGTCACATTCGTATAACAGCAGGAGAAACATTTGATATTGATGGACAAGAATTGTGTGAAGAACTGGGTGTATAAGAAGAAAACAACGACGGTATCTCGGTGATGAGATACATAATAATAATAATAATAATAATAATAATAATAATAAAAAGTTAACTGAAGTGTATCCCACTATCGAAGTTGTCCTGAGAATTATTGCCACTACACCTAAGACAATTGCGTCCGCAGAAAGAAGTTTTTTATGGTTTCAAATTATTAAAACATATTTGAGGAATTCGACGATACATGATCGGTTTTCAGCCCTTTCTGTTCTTCGAGTTGAAAATGACGTAGCCCATTCGTTAGATTTTTGTGGTTTCATTAAATCTTTTAGACTTTGGTAAAGCCCAAAAATATTTTAAATCTTTAAAGCCACTTATGTACTTCCCTACTAATTTGTCGTCTTTATGTTTGTTAACTTTAAATAACTTTTCTAATATAATATTTTAAAACTCAAAATTAATTTATTTATGACTTTTGCTTTTTTTGTCGATCGTCAGAAATGCCTACTTTCGATTCACATACTAAGCACAAAGGGCAAGGGCCTCGCAAAGATCTGCTGCCCTGGGCCCCGCAATGGCTAAGGCCGCCGCTGGTAGTGAGCATTCGCCTAGTGTGATTTCAGGAACCATGGAATAACTGGAATATGGATGGTTGGACGGGGAATCGAACCCGCGTCTTCCCGAATGAGAGGCCAGATTGTTATTGCTCGTTCACCAGACCCTTGTAAGGTATCCCTCGTTCTATTTTCAAAATTTAGTTAGAATCCGGTCAAGTTTTAGGTTAACTTCAATACCTGATACCACAGTTAAAATAGAGATAACCACACTTTGAGTACAATAAAGTGAATAAATAACACATAGCAACCATAAATAAGAAGTTTCGGGTAAAATAGAAGCAGTAAACTGACCTAAATGAGCGTAATCAGTAATAATCCATGAAGCAGAAAAAACAGGTTTATTTACACGACTATAGCACTAATATTCCACTAAATTAAACACTGTAAAACACTTTCATAATTAGAATTTCACCATTTGATATTAAACTCACTAATAACTCGCAGCTCCAGACCTATTTAAAGTACCAAATATGGAATTTAATGCATCTCCACATGGGAGCTAGTCAACAATTAATTCCACCACATCTAAACAACTTCAGAGCTTTAAAAGTAAATATAACCAAGTAAAAATAACCAGCCAGCTAATATTTTGTAAGTTTCCGGTAAAAATCAACCAATAAAGTGAAAATATAAGGGAATAACAACCAACCTGTTATGGCGCCGAAAAATCGAGACTTTAGAAATTAATAACTCATAAACTAACATGTTTAATAGGCTAAAAACTTCTCTAAAGTGCTTAAAATAAATAAAGGTTTAATTTAAATTTAGTCTCAGGACACAACCGGCTATAAATAAAAAGCAGAATATTTGGTGGCACAAAGGAAAAAACAGGGAAACTTAGGAATTTCATAACTCCCGATAGAATTAACTGATTTGGAAGATTATTGCCCTGTTGAGCTCAGCAGAGGCCAGAGAACGATTTAAAAATAATATTAACTTCAGATTTTAAGGTCTCGAGGTGAAGAATTTTTCCTATGACGTGGCATGACGTCAACAGTACGTGACTCAAATGTTCTTTTAAATTAACCAAACTTAAAAATTCATTTTCACTGGTCTGGAAGCTTTAAAACTTTAACTAAACACTTCACGAAACTTGTCTCGTTACGCTCTTCATTCGGTGAATTTCTGGTAGTACACAGTTGACAGGTTCTTTTTACAGATAGACTATTGTCTCAGCCAGTAGGGCAGTTTGATAAAAGAGACAAGTCCGCCATTTTTCACACACTCGGCCGAAACATCTCGTAGTGATAGCATGTAATCTCTCGCGGAGCGAGTTCAACGGTAGCGGCTTAGAGCGCGGTGGATTGTGGGAAGTTTGACGCCATGGTGTTAGGCGGGAAACGAGTCTACAATGTGTCGGGCACGCTTAGCGACAGCCATCTTCGAAATTTGAAACAACCTTTCTTTGGACTAACAGTTTCTGGACATGTGAATTTCTAACTTTCGTTTTATTTTCCTTGGGGGTGTGCGGTTTTTGCTCTGATTCTCAACCTGTGATTTTTGGTGAACGATATATCCGATTGCCTTGCTAACTGTGAACCTGTATTATTTACGTGAAAAATTTTGAGAATATAATCCAGTGATTTAACTTGTGACTTTCATTTCTACAATAGTACCTTTCTTGCAGTAGGTTAAAACTGTAAGTGGCGACTGTGGTCAATTTTAACAGTTAGCATAAAGATTTTAACACGGTAACAGAACTTTTTTGGACTTAGAATATTTTGGAAGACGACTGGTTCAGGTGAAGAAGCAGATACCAACCCCCGTATACCGCCTTCGACCCTGACACCCTATCATCGTTAACCTTCTACTATGAACTTAGCCCCGACTTTTTTCAATAAACCATTCCGGAATTCGCTTGGAGTGAATTAAGGAAACTATGGAAAGCAAAAATTTGGATGGCTGATAGGTTTCGACTTCCGAATATTTCAACGGCGCTTCTTAGAGTTCTTTTAAGAATGTGCGAAAATGTCCAATTGGAATCCAGTTTGAGTCCCTGCCTTTAGCACCCACAAAAAAATACGCGGCAGTGTAAGGGTGGCGTGCCCGCTTTGCGTTGCAGGGGTTTGAGTCCGGCCTAGCGCCTAGATGGTTTTGATTCAGTATCTGTCAACGAAAAGCGTAATTTAATTGAAAATCTTCGAAATCACGCAGATGTGAAAGAAGCATAGAGAGGTATGAAGCCTCAAATTAGAATTTTTTATTCGGTATCTGGTTCCTTTTAAGGTCTTACATCGGCGTCGAGTTGATTAGAACCAGGAAAAAGCGTTATAAAGCTGCCTCTTATCAAATTGTGTTTGGTTCCACAGAATTCTGGATCATTCACAGACTGAAGATTTTTATCCAGTATTCGGTTATTTTTAGTATCAGTCATACCTCCATAAGAGCACGTGTTACGAAGGAACATGACCTAACGTAAGCACATTAATGATATAGTATTCCTCCAGACTGACTTCTATAGTTTATGACGTGGAGCATGACCCACAAATGGCCAGATTGTTATCGCTCGCCCAACAGCCTCTGTACCCTATCATCATAAACCTTCTAAAATGAATTTAGCCACGACCTTTCTGTAGAAACTATCCCGGAATTTGCTTGGTGTGGAAACAAAAATTTGGGTGGCTGGTAGATTTCGACTTGCGTATATTTCAAAGGCACTTCTTAGAGCCTCATGTTACCAAGACTCTAGTACATGAAGGCAGTTGTCATTGCACCAGATATAAGGCAATGGAGACCTTTTCTGTTGGACTGAATTTAATAATTATGACGGCGTACTGATTCGTCTTGCTGATGATTCAGTAACTGTTTTCTACTGAAGGGTGAAGGTATGATCTACTTGCATCCAAACAATGTTCTAGTAGCGAGGAAAGGAGAAGAAGCAGTCTGGTTTTACATGAAGTAAGCAAACTAGCCAAAAAAAAATTCTAATACATATCACCTGTATCAAGGTCCCTACTGCAGCCCAGATAAGATGGCTCAGATAATCTCGACAATACGAGTGAAGAGGCCAGTGCTACCTGTTGCAGAACTTAAAAATGCTGTGCACTTTTCGTTGAGTTAATGTGATGGGGTTTGCTATACAGACCCACTTAAGATGCATCATGTAATATTCAGTTAATTCTCTCCACCGCTACAGATTGTCGCGACACTGTATGTGTAGCCAATTGCTGCTCAGATTGTGAAAATGAATGTCCCCTGCACCCAATAACTTTGTACATTCAGAATCTATAGGAGTTTACACATCCAACTTCGTGGGTGGACTCTCAAAAATATGAAGCTTAAGGCATAGTTCCGTTGACAGGATGGTGATTTCACTCTCCGTCATCGACCACCAGTGTTGAAACTTGTAAAAATTACACCTACTTCCTCCACGAAATAAGTCATTTGTCCGTTGCGTTTGACAAAACAGTGTTCAAGAATAATGATGACCTATACACCCCATACTGCTAGGTTCGCTTCACGCGACTCACATTAAATGCCAGATTCCACAAACGGGATTAATTATCCCCAACCCTCATCTCACAGCATGTGCCGTTGATGGATTGTGGAGCAGGTGTCCAGGATACAAAAGGTTTACCCCAACCACTCGAACATACATGATGGAACATGTTTACCCCCAATACTTGTCCCAACCGACCTGCTAGTGTCAGTGTTCAGACATGGCCTGTAGGATACTGTTGTTCTTATCGGTGTATCAGCTCAACGCTGGTGATCAAAAATGTTTGATGGTAGGTTTACCATTCAAGCACGATTTTGAAACGCTAGTGGTGCTAGAAAAAGTGGGGCACAGCACTAAAGTTACACTAACGTATAAAGAATGGAACGTGCTGATCCAAGTATTTGATGTAGTGTCAGATTTATTCAATTCAGCCAGCGTCCAGACCGATGTTCCTCTCGGCAAGCACTCCGTCTCCTGCCGAATGGTGGCTGGGATAAATACTGTGTGTGTTTATCACAATTCCTATCCTACCAGCTACCTGTTATTTAGAGAATCGACATGGCAAAACCTCGATGACGTGCAGCCTGCAGTGACTGGTGCCTTGACAATCAAATAGACGTGGTTTCACCAAGTTACAAGACATTATAAGGAGTTTATGAACATCTTAGCCAGTAAATTGCTACACGACTATCATACGGCTAAGGTTCAACACCTGTTAAATGTAATTGTTAATAAGGTTTATGTGACTCAAGTGACATACAACCCCATTTCATCATTGGACTATACACTACTCAGAAATGAAATAATTACATATAAAAATTTACTAGTATTGTATAATGTTAATGGTAAATGAGGATTATGATCCTAGATATGATGTTTGTGATAATACATGCATGGAAAAAGTATAAATAAAAAAACGTTGTACATGATTCATTTTGATTTATTTCTCATACCTTCCTTAAAAAAAAATCCTTTATCAAATTATTTTTCACAAGTTCTAGTAGTGGTATATTGCTTCATCACCTGCATTCAAGTCTTGAGACCAAATTGTAATGGGCACCAATGCTCGCTGAGACATAAATTGTGTTTGATATAAAATAATATGTGTCACTCTCCATGAATTTCATAAAAAAATTGAGAAAATACACAAATGTACAAAACTGATTAAAAGAAATCATAAAAGCTAGTCAAATATAACAAAAATTGGAATGGTCACTGAACTGTTAAAGTGCAGTCACTAGCGGATACTTGAACCAAAAGGATACAAATTATGGATGTTATCGATCAAAGATATAAACGGTATATACACTGAAACAGAAGCTAGCACTAACACAATATTGTGCAGCTGAAACTACCACAATCAGCACACTTGCGTGCACCACTGAACATTTGATGTGTGCTCATTATCACAACATACTATAGAAACGCACGCTGTATGGAGAAAAAAAAAAGTTTTGCCATCATGGCAGCCTCTAGAAAGTCCTGCATTGCCCCTCACCACACACGTCACTTAACCATCATGAGAATGTGCAAAGTAATACACCTATAGATACTAGCACCATACAGATCAATATTATTGATCAATGGTGTTGAGAGTATGCACAAAGAATCTAATATTACCATAGCAAGGCATAGACAAAACTACTACCATCAGTAGGTAGACGAAACTAATGGTAAACTCAGGTTAATGTAGAATGTACATTAATAGCTTATGTGATCGGATATGTTCTGATAGCAATGCCTAAGAAAAAGCAATTTATGTTGTTGTTTTTTTTTTATATATAATATCTAAACGTTCACTTTTAATTAAATCCCAGTACATTTCATAAATTCACTACGAAACCACTTCCAAAAAGTATCCTCCTCGATGTACTGCCATTTCAAATAGCTTAGTTATACTGGTTTTTCCATTTAGGCCCTTAACGCAATTTAAACGAAAAAGTTACACTTTCGCATCGTTTGTAACTTAATATCTATTAATCTGCAATGCCCCAAGATCCTTTTCTGTTCTCTCAGCATACAAGCAGATGCATGTAGCTGACAAGGCGTGAAACTATCTTTAGAGAAAGTTACTTCTTACTCTTACCTATAAAAATTGACCTACTACAACTATGTTTAGCTCTTAATTAGATCTCCTATTACTGTTTTTTTTTTATTATTATTCTTTTAGCAGAGTTTATTATGAATACTTAACTAGAGTGACAATCGACCAACTGTGCGTACTAAGATGAAGAGCCAAGTATATCTAAACATTAGACACCAATCTCTGTACTCTCCTAATGTTTTAGTGTTTTACGAACACACTGATAAACTGAAATTTGCATGGCCTGACACAGATTCGATCTTTGCTCGATCATACAATAGTCATATATTCCTCAGCTCTTCTTGAACCAAAGATATTATTTTAGTGTGGTTGGTTGGGACCTGAATTATTTCTGTGTACCTGCTTGTTTGTCGCACCGTAATGACTGTATCTGAGAAACTTATTACAAAGCTATGCCTCAGGTCGCATTACTTTACCGCTTTCACCTAGCGCGTACTTCAAAGAAGGGGCCATATACCAGAGTGCTGACATCATGAGACACTTGTTCAAACACGTCGAGCGGGCACTTTCACATTGTGACGATTATGGCTCGCGTCTGGTATATTCTAAAATAGCCGCGTGCCACATTCCACACCTTTCGAAATATGTCTGTGATGTCAATGAGAAATGGGCATTCACCTGGAGCTCGGAAAAAACCCAAAGAGAGAGAAGAAACACTCCCTCTCCCAACATTGTCCTGCGACATCACTCTCTCTCTTGGGCTGCAATTTTCTGTTCCCATCACTGGCCTGGGCTGCCATTGGACCATTTGAATGGGTCACGTGTGGCGTCTAATGACCTTGTCCTCTGATTGGCTGAATTAAAAAGCCTACCATGCAAAGAACTTTAAACTATGACATCACAAATACAAATACAAATGGAATATCTCTGCAGCATGTTCAAAGAGTAATTGGCCAAAGTCGTCCTGCCACATTGGATGGGGAACATACATTAAAATGAGACTAGTGCTGAACGTCACATCTCAGATGCACTGATGGTGGTTTTTAGGTAGTTTCCTGCTGTCACCAAGTGGAATACTAGGATAGTCCCCAATCTCCGCCTCAAACTTAATAATTTACAAACATTTTTGTTATTAATATAATGGCTCTTCAGAAGCACAAGGGTTTATATTTAATTTTGGCTCAAAAGCCACACTTTTGCATTAATTTGATCTCATTCTTACCTGGAATGGACAAAGTTCTTATCAGGGTTTCCATTTGGTTCGTATTCAGGCAGTCTTCTATCAATTATTTCCTAATTGTACCATGAAGCCTGCAGCTTAGTGGTAAATGTTTTCCGCTGTGTTGCAATATTGGCAGACAGGGGCAGATCCAGGATTTTGTTTTTGGGGGGAAGGGGGGGGGCTTGGCTTGAGTGAATTTTGGTTCAGAGTGCTTGCGTTTCAGTGAATTTTGGTTTTGGGGGGGGGGGGGCTTGAGTCGGGAAAAAGGTAGTATTTATAGCCTCCTCGGGCCTCAAATCCGTAGAGCTAAAAAAAAAAAAAAAAAAAAAAAAAAGTCTCGAAACTACAATGTCAGGGGTGGACCTAGATACGTTTGGGGGGGCTTGAGCCCCCTAGCCCACCCCCCTGGATCTGCCCCTGTTGGCAGAGTGAGCAATGTTCATGATGAACTATTTGTCCCTTATTAGTGGGTGTCTAGTTTGTAATCGAATCATCTTCACGATTATGTTTCTAATTATCTATATTGGCCATAACATGGTTTATAGTCTCCTACATGCATGACAGCCCTCTAGTATGGCATTTACTTCTTCCATTCTTCCCTTCTTTTAGCTATCTTGTATTTCATTGTCTATTCACTATTGCAAGCCTGTAATCTGATTAGGAACCTAAGTGGCACGGGACCCTTTGGAGCTTGATTTCTCATTTGAGAAGTTATCTGCTACCTCATAGTTTTTGCATCTATTTGTAATTTATTCGATAACTTGTAAATCACTTCTGGTATCAGAGTAAATGACTGCCTTAGACTAGCTACTGTGTGTGCTGTATAGCTTTTAGTAATGCAAACTGATCAGTTGAGACTTGAGGTCAATATGCATTGAGCATTTCTTGCTCTATCTCCACAAAAGCCAGTGCACTGCAGATTCATTATTGATCCATCCGTAAATATTTGCTGCCATTCACTCCATCTCATGTTCAAGGTTTCAAGTTATAATTGCTTAAACTTCTTAACATTAGGTCTTTTTCTTTTCAGATCATTGCATATATTGTGTTCGAAATTAGTCCTTTGCTACATTTATCCTTCATTGGACGTCATTATCGTAACATTATGGACATTGTGTGCAGTTATTTCCAGTAAGTTGACCAAGGCTTTTCGCTGCGTATTCATGAGCTAAGAAGTGTACTTTTCTCCATAGAGGATATCACCTGTTGGACTTTTATGCAGAAATGTAGGTGATTTCTTCCCTCACCAAGAATGGCATTGCTGAATCCGCTTCCGTCACTGACTGGTGTGGTTCTCAGGAAGCATCTCAAAGCAACAGATTGGACAATGCCTAATTTTTTAAGAGTAGGGCTGAGGCAGTATCATATTAAAAGTCTCTACCTTTAATTATGGATCACCATTGGCGGATTAAGTACACAATAAACTATAGATTAAGATTATAAGGTTGAAAGAATTGCTTGTTGAAAACTTTAAATGTAAATACCTTGGCATAACATTTGGTGGGGAGGACTCATTGGATAGGTAGTAAGAATAGGCTTCACTAATTGGACAGAATGATGGGGGGATGTACCAGTGAAGTAAGGGAACTGAGTTACAGAACTTTGGTCTGATCATTGCTTGAATATCGTAGTGTAGTGTGAGACATACTTTTTGGTATCAAATACAGTAGTTGAAGGGGGTGCAAAGATGGGCTGTTTGCGTTCTGCGGTAACAGACACTAACTATCAGTTACTGATTCAATAAAGGACCTGAAATTGGACACACTGGAAGACTGGAGAGGGGTTATGAGAGTCATTGGAGCGTATAAGGTGTATATTGATGATGAGGCAAAGAAAGATAAGAAGAATGGAAGAAGATGGAAGAATTAGGAGAGGTGGATGGAAGGGAAAAGTTGACCATAACCACAAATTGGAACTTAATTTCAAGAATAAGTGTGTGGGAAAACTTTCTTTCATAGGTGAGGAGGTAGAGGATTGGAATAAATTACCAATATAAATGATCAATAATGGTGAACCAAAGTGGTTTTAACTTTATTTGTCTTGGTTGGAACTATCATTTACAAATTATTTGCGGTCTCGCATTCGGGAGGGTGGCAGTTTGATTCCCCACCCAAATCTGGATGCCCAGACAGGGATGCAAACCCACATCCTCCAAAATGAGGCCAGGGCATCACTGCTCACCCCCATCATGCTTGGTACTTTTTGTCCTTTTTAAATCATTATTTCAATATTAATGGGAGAATCAAATAGACTATTGTGTCAAAATTCATTTATTGGTCTGGTTTGCACGACAGTGATGTACAATGTTGAATCAAGTTTTTATGCCTTTCGACTAGGAATATATATAATTTTACTTCTAAATTTTGTGTGTTTTTGTATTTACAATTACATACATTTCAGTAAAAAAAAAATTATCCTACTTACATGTACATACTCTCATATTGATGATTTCAGTGGTTCCCAAATATATTTTGCCAAGTACCACCACAGTAATTTTTTTTTTTTTGCTTGGGCTTTATGTGTTGCCGATGGCATGGTCATTAGAGGGGGGATGGGAATGGGGCAAAGAATGGGAAGGAATTCGGCCATGGCCTTTTTGAAGGAAGTGTCCCGGCATTTGCCTGGAGTGATTTGGGGAAACCATGGAAAACCCAAATGTGGATGCCCGAACGGGATCCGAACCCGCGTCCTCCCGAATGCGAGGCCAGAGCATTAACCGCTAACCCACCACCCTCGGAACCTCAGTAATGCTCAACTGCGCATACCCCTGTA
The DNA here is from genome assembly GCA_031002005.1 of Vandiemenella viatica. Lineage (NCBI taxonomy): Eukaryota > Metazoa > Arthropoda > Insecta > Orthoptera > Morabidae > Vandiemenella > Vandiemenella viatica. Next base: position 11,942,866 of record JARYHS010008074.1, on the reverse strand, counting down.
CTGCTGCGTTCATCCCACTCAAGTGTTCCGCACAATAGGATTACAGTAATATAATTCACACACTCACACAGTTTGTCTTAAAATGAATTTTGGTAATAGTAATATTCGCATTTTTTTTTAATTATCATAGTTTTTACCTTACCCAAGAGATTATTGCATGTACCTCTTGAAGCAGCCTTGTGCCCCCTTGGGGGTACCTGTACCACTAATTAGTAACCACTGGATTACATGATTCATTATGTCAATAGACATCAACAGCACTGGAGTAGAAGTTAGCATACTAGGTGCACATGACGTCTTTAGGGGTCATTTGCTATTTTTGGTTGTATTAATGTTTTTAACTAAAAAAAAAAAAAAAAAGTAAATATAATGCTAACAACAAAGTGATATACTGCACGCAAGGAAATGAAAAAAAAAATCATTCCAATCTGGTCTCAAGTATTTTAATATTACTTCTGCAGGAATAGAGTTAAAACCTCTTACCTTATAATAGAACTATCTTGTCTCTCCCAGTGCTGGTTGCCAGTCAGTACAATCACTGACACTAAATAATGTGAACTTAGAACTTTGTATAGTATTTAAGCGAATTTTATTCAGAAATGGGAGGGAAAAAAATCAGGAGGAGGAGCTTCTCCACATACATAGATATGAAGGAACGAAGGAAGTCAAAAAAACCAAAATGGGCTGCTGTGTAAAAGTCATGGTATACACACCGATTCACTGAATTTTTATTTAGATAGAGCCTGGTGAGCTTGTCAAAAAACTGGAAACGTGTAGCATTATTATTGATTCACATAGAAGGTTAGGTTGAAAATTACAGGTTAGTTTGACATCAGTGGTAGTTGATGGAAAGGCTGGCATGCAACTTAATATCTGGTTTGCAAAATTACAACAAGGGTTTACAGAAAGATGTTCTACATGTTAATTCAGATGAAACAGACAAGATTCTGTGGCTAAATAATAGTCATAGGAGAGAAGTAGATCCATATTTACAAGATCAGATGCAAAAAGGCTACAAGATCATAATACTTGGTCAGATGATATAGGATCAGTTTGTGGTTGTTTTACCATTGAGAATAGAATAGGACAGTGGAAACTGCAGGAAAATAAAATGGATAGAAATTTGGGTTGTAGCATTGTATATCAGGTATTGTTTATGGAGGGTCTTAGTTGCCACAATTAGTCAAAGTTAAAGCCATTTGTGAAACATGTGAGTCTGTTGAACGAGGCACTTCTTGTGAAAGGCTAAAGATTCATTACGCCAGTTATATCTGTGGACACCCCTGGTTGGTGTGAATTCACTAGACACTGCATACAGCTAAATAAAAAGTGGAAGCCACTTCCAGTTATGATGGCTTAAGACTGTCTCTTTTAGGATAGATGTTGCTAGTCAGGGGAAAAAATTAATCAACCAGAGGAAAAATGAACATAAAGGCACATCTTGAGAAACCATAAATACTAGAGAAATAGTTGAAGCTGATAAAAAAAAAAAAATTTAACAGAAGGAAGGTAAAAGAGCAAAAAATGGCAGTATACCAAATCCATTAATAGATACTAGTGAAAATAGGCACTGTACATTAAAATTATATGGATAGTGTCTTGGTTAAAAGAGGGAGTGCTAAAAAATGAGAATTTTCATAGAGAGTATAGAGTTTACTGCACAAAAGAAATTGCTGAAGGTTTATTCATACTGTTTGGCAAAGACTACTTCAGCTTGCTGGTATTAATAGATAATAGCACTCAGTTTTTTTGTGTAGTTGGAAGCAGTGGCAGCTAAAGCAATTTGCTCAAGTAATAAAAACAATGAAATTTTTTGACGGATTACTGTTCTTCATTGAAGTGAAAGATGCCTGGAAGAACAGCTCAGAGTTTACTAATAATCTCACAACTTAAAAATTTGCAATTTAAGAATATCATTACCTGCTTGTACTGACACATTGATTACTTAAATTTCAAAATTGTTTATTTAATGATAAGTGCTTAAAAATTAATAATGACTTGTTAAACAAAAACTGACGAGTTGACCTATGAGCAATGCTGGGTTACCCAACAGGAATGACCTGGCACCACCATGGGGACTTCGATTTTTTAGGAGCCCCTGAGAGTTAATATTATTCATTAAATAAATAAAAATTATCAAAATTCAAAATAAAACAAAGTAATATGAAAAGCATGAAAATTATTTATTTTTTGTTCTCATTGTAATAATGAAAATAAAAGTAGTTTCTAGAATATCATAAACCATAAAATTTGTTTTATTGAATAATAAATATGATCTATTCAATCAGTTGTCTAAGAAACCTTATATTTGAAAATAAGATAGGATAGGGAAAATAAACAGTTACCCGTCACTTACCACAGATGAAGGCAGGAGGGCGAAACACGTAAAAACACAAAAACAAAAGAATTACACAATATTTCGACTTTTCAGTCTTACTCATGTAGGAGGCGAGACATATGGCAGGGGGAAAGATGTGGTCACATCCGAGCCCGCCACATGAATGAAGCACAGGCGGAAAACGCGTGGTAGTGGAAGAATTGTCGAGAGGGGGGGGGGGGGGGGGGAACAGGCTTGACCAGCGATACAACGGAAATACGCATACGTTTAAAAGGCATGTGAATGTTGTGGAAAAATGTACATTAAAACGAAGTTCTAAGGACGGAATACGCAAATACAAGTACACAAAGAGCAAAGATGGAAATAAAAAGACGGAGAACACCGAGATAGGAACAAAAAAGGACAAAACAAGAAGGAAGCCGTAAGGCAACAATTGGATAAAGGAAACAAAGAAACTGCCGCGAGGCAATGAAAATAAGATAGGATAGGGAAAATAAACAGTTACCCGTCACTTACCACAGATGAAGGCAGGAGGGCGAAACACGTAAAAACACAAAAACAAAAGAATTACACAATATTTCGACTTTTCAGTCTTACTCATGTAGGAGGCGAGACATATGGCAGGGGGAAAGATGTGGTCACATCCGAGCCCGCCACATGAATGAAGCACAGGCGGAAAACGCGTGGTAGTGGAAGAATTGTCGAGAGGGGGGGGGGGGGGGGGGGAACAGGCTTGACCAGCGATACAACGGAAATACGCATACGTTTAAAAGGCATGTGAATGTTGTGGAAAAATGTACATTAAAACGAAGTTCTAAGGACGGATACGCAAATACAAGTACACAAAGAGCAAAAGATGGAAATAAAAAGACGGAGAACACCGAGATAGGAACAAAAAAGGACAAAACAAGAAGGATGCGTATTTCCGTTGTATCGCTGGTCAAGCCTGTTCCCCCCCCCCTCTCGACAATTCTTCCACTACCACGCGTTTTCCGCCTGTGCTTCATTCATGTGGCGGGCTCGGATGTGACCACATCTTTCCCCCTGCCATATGTCTCGCCTCCTACATGAGTAAGACTGAAAAGTCGAAATATTGTGTAATTCTTTTGTTTTTGTGTTTTTACGTGTTTCGCCCTCCTGCCTTCATCTGTGGTAAGTGACGGGTAACTGTTTATTTTCCCTATCCTATCTTATTTTCATTGCCTCGCGGCAGTTTCTTTGTTTCCTTTATCCAAACCTTATATTTGTATTTATAAAATATAAATATTTAAAAAAAAATACAGGGCCATAAAAATTTTTGAATGCCTGTGGTCCCAGACGTACTTAATCCAGCGCTGTCTTCATTGCACAGCCACTGCCTTCATTGATGATGACAGGAGTGGCACACCATTTCCGACAGTGGAATTTACCTTGAGAGTCGCTTTCTGCTACATGCACGCAGACTTGTTTCTATGTATTAGTTTCTTTGAAGGAGTATGGCACAACATTGTCTCCTCACATGGAGAAAGCTTCTAGGAGACATTGTTGAATGTGAAAAATCACTGCTGCTACTGCACTCTACCAACATGTTACTATTTTCAAGCTCCATAATATTATGGAGCACATGTGTCTACCCACTGTCAACTGCAGTTTAATTTCGGGATGGAGTTTTCACAATTGGCCACTTGCAAAGCAGTTCCCCTCAGTTCTAAACTTCTGTGAAAATTCCAGTGTGCGGGTGCAATTTACACCATTTGGAATCTGTCTTGATGATGGTGTGATAGTTCACTGATATGGGCACCACATGGGGTTCAATATTTCCCCTAGCTGTCATAAGTTATCTTGTATTGGAATGCTGGATATTTAAATATTGGTCTTTCACTACATTTATTATTATTATTTATTCTTGATTAATAAGTGATAACATGTCAGTGTCACCACATCCAGAGCTGCCCCTGGATGGAATTATGTGGAACAGATACAACAATATGTCAATATCGAAAATGCGAAGTTAGGACTAACACAGCAATTAAACTGGAGAAACTTCGATTATTAGGAGGAGATCACTAATTAAAGATATTGAAAAGCAAGAAAGGAAAAAATGAAAAGCAAATCTCATGAAATATATTAGCATTATGAGAAAATAACACATTCATGAGAAAAGATGAATGAAATTCTATGACCAAATTATCAGAATGAATTTGTTTATCAATCTTGTTTCATGGATCTCTGCTGAGGAAGGACCTCTGGAATGTGAAACATGGCATGGTTAATACTCATACATACAACATGAGTCATAATCATAGTAAAAACAAGTATATTTTCCAAAGACAAATAAAGAGAATAACAATAAACATTAATTTTTACAACTGAATTTTGCAAAAGTCATATTGCATACAATTAATTAATTTGCTCAAATCCTTGAATGGAGTAGAAGGAGTTGCCAATAAGATAAAATAAGTTTTTCTTTAAATATGTCTTTATTATCTGCAAACTGTTTTATACTCTTGGGAAGTTTATTAAACAGATGTATACCAGAATAATTAACTCCTCTTTATACTAATGACAGATATGTTTGTGTTTTGTGCAAGTTATTTCTTGTACTGAAATTGTGTTCCTGCGAATTAGAAGTAAACAGGTTAAAATGATCTAAGACAAAGCATATGAGAGAATATATATACTGAGAAGTCATTGTAAGAATATCGAGTTTTTTAAAAAGTTGTCTGCAAGTAGTTACTGATTTTACCCTACACAACATCCTAATGGCTCTTTTCTATGCTATGAAAACTTTACTTTTCACTGAAAAATTATGCCATATGACATCACAGAATGAAAATATGAGTAGTACGCCTATTTCGTTAGTTCTAGATCTGCTGTTAGAGAAAGTGCTCATATTGCAAAGGTGGCACTACTTAACTTATTCAGTAGTGAAGTGATACGTTCGTGCCAACAGAGTTTCTAATCTATTTTAATACCAAGGAATTTTATCCTCTGTTTCTAATAGTGTTATTTTTATAGCTTAGTTGTAAATCTGGCTCTGCATAATGTTTTGTTTTAAATCTAATATAATGTGGTTTTTTCCCAAAAATTAACTTTAAAGAATTTGCCTTAAATCAATAGCTACTTCACTAAGTACTTCATTTAGATTAAATTCTAGATTGCTGTTTGATGTCTGAGATACCATTTATTACTGGAAGTATGTTGTAATTACTGTACTGAGAAATATCCATAAAAACATTATCAATTGCAGTCCTCCGTTAAGTTAAAAGACAACATCAAGGCATCCATATCTAGCCACTCATTGCTGTGATTGAGAAAGTCAACATTAAAATCTCCACATAAAACTATTTGTTTGTTATTTTTGAAACATAGTAGCAAAGACTGAGATAAACACAGTCTAAAATTTCCTGAGGGGGCCCTGTAAATTGCTATTACTCTGAGATCTTCCTTACCATATTCTAGTTTAGTAACACAACATTCAAAGTGTTGTTCTATACCATGTATGGACAACATTTGCTTAGCTAAGGGCATAATTTCAGAACTTAATCAGCTCGTGATAAAAATTCACACATTTTTTTATATATCATATAGCATAATCAAACATACAAAAAGCAAATTAACAAAAACAGATAGAAAAATCAAAGATGTTTCTTGCATAACACGGAGTGACCATACCTCCCATGGGCTCCACCTGAATGTTCGGGGCAAGCAGAGGCTAACGCAATTGATTGCCAGTAGCATCAGGAGAGGCAAGTTGGATGTGAACCCCATCCCAGTTGTAATTGGTGGTAGGACTCAGTCTTTTTTGGGCCAAATATCAAGAGTAGGAAGAGTTATTTAAGAAATGTACATAATATTACAGTCAAAAATAAAGAATGTTAGTCTAAAATAGATTTGTTCCATCAGAACATTAGGGGTATCTCAAGCAAACTTGATGAGTTGATAATATCTATAGAAGAAACCCAAAAATCATTGAATCTTAACATAAATATCATGTCTCACAGAACATCATCTGAAGAATTCTGAAATATATTTCCTCCCTTTTATTGGATGTAGATTAGTTACATGTTATTGCAGGTCAGAGATGAGAATGGGTGGTGCAGCAATATATGTAAGAGAAAATACTGAGACAAAATCATTAGATGTAAGTAAATACTGTATAAAACAAGATTTTTAATGCAATGTAGTCTTCACGGGTCTACCGCCGGATAGTGTTGTGGAAACATCAAGATTTTTAATGTTGTGCAATACAGTTAGAATTAGAAAACAAATATCTTATAGTGCTGGCAGTTTATAGGGCTCCCACAGGAGACTTCAGTAAATTTTGTAATAAACTTGAAGCGGTTCTAATAAATTTATCATGAACTAAAAGGGAAATTATCCTCTGTGGAGACTTCAACATAAATTTTGCTGTAGAATGTAACCAGACAGATTATCTTCTAGGAATGCTTAGAACATTCAATCTCTATCGAACTGTAAATTTCACAACTAGAACACAAAAATATAGTAGTACCATTATTGATAACATTTTTATAGAGCACAATATATTAGAAATACATAGAACAATTACAAGGAAATTGGTTTGTCAGACCATAATGCTCAAATAATTACTTTGAATGTTGTGGGAAATGAAAATAACAAAAAGAAAGGATTTGTCAGAGTTAGGCCACTAAAGAACAATTCAATAAAAACATTAAATGATGAACTTCTCAATGAGGACTGGAGCACTGTTTATAAATTGAAAGGGGTAAACAATAAATTCAATTACTTTCACCAAAGGTTTTTGGAATTTTACGAAAGGTGTCTCCCTACAAAACTAGCTCCAATTGGTCAAAAATGAGTAAACGAAAATTGGGTTACAGTTGGTATTAAAACATCTTGCAGACATAAAACGGAATTATGTGTAAAAGTTAGGAATACTGATAATATGCTTCTCGGACAACATTACAAAACGTACTGTAGAATTTCAACCAAAGTAATAAAAGAATCTAAACGTTTGGCCATAAACGATGAGATTAGTAGTTCAGATAATAAGATAAAAAGTGTTTGGAACATTATTAAAAGAGAAACAACTGTATCATCCCTTGAACATAAACTTATATCTATAAGCGTTAATGATAAACTTGTAAATGACCCCTCTTACGTAGGAAGTGCTTTCAATAACTACTTCTTAACAGTTGCTGAAAAAAAAAAAAGGAAAATATAATGGGAATATGGATGCTATAGCAATACTTAAATCCTTGTCACCGAAAACAGCACCTATGTATCTATTTCCCACCAGTCAAAATGAAATTGAGAAAATTATTTAATCCTTCAAAAATAAGAAGTCATTTGGTTATGATGAGGTTTCAACCCATGTAGTGAAACAATGTAACACCAGCATTAGTAGAGTTATTAGTCATATTTGTAATAGTTCTTTTGAAGAAGGTATCTTCCCTGACTCACTCAAGAAGTCAATAATCAAACCGCTTTATAAAAAGGGTGATACCTCAAAGATTGATAATTACAGACCCATTTCACTTCTACCAGCATTTTCAAAAATCTTTGAAAAAGCAATGTACAGAAGGGTGTATGCACATCTACAAAAGAATGTGCCTACTCAGTAAAGTACAGTTTGGTTTTAGACAAGGCATTTCAACAGATTCAGCAATTTTTGCTTTAGTAAACAACATACTGGAATCAATGCATAAAAAATTAAATTCCCTAGGTATATTCTGTGATCTTGCTAAGGCTTTTGACTGTTGATCATGAGATTCTACTAGGTAAATTAGACCACTATAGAGTTATTGGTAAGCCAGGACTTTGGTTTAAATCATACCTGGAAAATAGAAAGCAATGTGTATTACTGAAAGATGCTAATACAGGAAATGTTATACACTCAGAATGGGGTATAGTTAAATGTGGTGTGCCTCAGGGTTCAATTCTTGGCCCTCTGCTGTTCTTAATCTATATAAATGATCTCCCACATATACTAGGTGATAATGATCACATGGTGCTCTTTGCAGATGATACCAGCATATCATTGAAAGACCCATCAGCACAAAACCTCGAAAACACAGCAAATGATGCTATAAAGAAAATTAACAGGTGGTTTAATGCCAAAAAACTAATACTTAATGTAGAAAAGACACAGTTACTTCGGTTTGTCACAAAAAATAAAACAAGGGACAGCTATAATGTGATATCAGAAGGAAAAGCAATCAATGAAAGTAATTTCACAAAATTCCTGGGTGTATGTATAGATAACAAATTGAACTGGAAACAGCATACTCAACAACTTCTTAAAAAACTGAATTCTACAACATTTTCACTTAGGGTAATATCTAGAATAGCTAATATAGAAACCAGAAAGTTAGTATATTTTGCATATTTTCTATACCCTACTCACTTATAGAATCTCATTCTGGAGAAACTCGTCTCAAGCACAGAGGGTATTTAAATTGCAAAAACGTGCTATAAGAACTATTTGTGGAGCAAGCCCACAGATGTCTTGCAGAAATCTATTTAAAAACCTGGGTGTACTAACAATGCCAGCACAGTATGTATACTCCGTACTATCATTTGTAGTGGAAAATCCTGAACACTTCAATCTTAATGCTGATGTACATAGCCATAATACTAGGAATAAATATAATATTCACAAGGATTACAAATCACTGTCAATTGTACAGAAACGTTTAACATTTACTGGAACTTCCTTATTCAATGTCTTACCAACAGAAATTAAATGTTATCTACAAAAACCTAACTACTCTAAGTCCAAACTGAAAGAGTTTCTGCTTCAGAACCCATTTTACTCTGTGAAAGAATTTTCTTCTTGGAATTTGGTAACTAAGAATGACTGATAAAATAGTGTATATGGTGTATGGAAGGGGAAGGTGACAAAGTAGTCCACAATTACTAAAATGATATATATGGTTTTTTTATTCTTTCTGTTGAAACTTTTGACAAATGATGTAATTACACTGTATACAAAATTTCACTCATATAGTGACTAACATGGGATAGCATGCACTCAAAAACTGCTGTAAAAAATTATGATACTAACAGGTTTTTAAGTAATTGACTGCTTATGACTTGTGGTAACTGATTGGTAAGAAAATAAATGGTTGTTAGATGCTGGTAACAAGTGTATACACTGTTCCACATAAGTATTAATTAACTCGGGATTGTATTTGTAGATTACAGGAAATATTGGTTATACTAATGGGTCGTAACTAACTTGTTGTCAATATATAATAATATTATCAATTATATAGTAATATTGACATTACTAATAAGTATATACTGTTCCACATCCCCGAGATTATTCTCACATGGGATCAAAGTGAACATATCTATTTATCTAAGAAACAAGTTGATTGACATTGGGCTCAACATCACTGGTGCACAGGCGCAAAGTGTTTTCTAAATTAAAATCTGTAAGCCGAGAACAATGCTTATTTTTATTAATTTTCATGACTGAAAAAGAGCTGCTCACATCTATACGTGCTTCCAAATGTGCAAATTATTTTTCATGTGAAAACTCTCAGCTGTGGATATTTTTCTTTGGAAAGGCATGTTCAGTAAAATTTGCTTAGTTCCACATTATTAAATTTAGACTTCAAATATGAGTATTCTCGATGCTCGATCAACTCAGTTTGTAGGTGAAGCAGAGCATCTTCCACATTACCCTTACATGGATTTGCAAAAATATTCTTAAAATTGGAAAACCGATCAGTGAATTGCTCTGACAGTAGTTTCAATTCTTCAACGTAGCTACTGTATTCAATGTTTCTCGTGACTGGATAATGTTGAAAAATGAAAAGTTTTTACTTCTCATTTGTGTTTCCCCACAAGCGAATTTTGTTTTGAAAAGCTTTAAGATGACTGTACAGCTGATTTACTAATTGCCCTTGTTTTTGAAGCTTCAAGTGTCATGTGATGTCTACCAGGAATTCCAAGCCATGTTGGATCACAAATTTGTGGCAATGAATTCTCTTTCATTTCCATAAAATCAGCTATTTCTTTTCTAATGTCATAATATCTTCAGCATTTTACCTTTGCTTAACCACCTTACTTCGCAATAGTAGATCACAGCATTGTGTTCTGAAGAGAGTTCATCCAAAAATACTTCAAGTTAAAAAGGCGGGATCTAGTGAAATTGATGGTATTTACTATCACATAACGTTCTTCAGTCGAATGGACTGGAGAGCACAAGTTTTGTTGGCGAATAATGCAATGCAGAATTATTAAATCACATTCTTGCTCATTCATAATGGTTGCTCTTTCCTTCAGAATTCCAATAAACCTTTTCGTGAACCGACCATTGAAGGTGCACCATCTGTGTAGACTCCAACTAATTTACACCACTGCAAACCATATTGCTCCTAAGTACCTTGCACCTCAGCAAAAATCTTTTCCAGTAGTTGTCCCTTGCAGTGTCTTAAATTCACTACAAATTCTTTATTAACACCTTGTACAAAAATAGCTAACTGGGCTGTGTCAGATAAATCTGTACTCTCATCTAAAGAATTTGAAAATGCTTGAAAATCAGCTCATCTATCAGTCATTTTTTTTTTGACTTCACTAGCCATCATATCTATACGTCTAACAACAGTACCTTGCATTAAGCTCACTTTCTCAAACTCTTTCTTCTTTTCTGGGCACAAAAGTTCTGTAACAGGCACTCTAATAAACTCTCCCTCAGAAAATGACTTCGATTTTTTTCGCTAATTTGGAACTAACTATAAAACTAGCTCTAACAACACTGTCTAGATTTGATCATTGTGATGGAATATTTGTTGCGGTTTCCCTAAATCGGTAATGAGTCTTTTTAATTTTATCCTTTAACTGGCCTGTAAGTAAATTATATTGAGCGAAATTCTGGCTGTAGTAATGCTGCTTCATATTGTATTCTTTTAAAACAGAAATTGTTTCACTGCACAACAAACATGTGTGCATGATAAAAAAGTATTCATCAGTCCATTTGTTTTGGAATTGATTACATTCGGTGTCCACTTTCTGCTTTTTTAAACCAGACATCTTTATAGATTGTAAAAAGTGCAAGACAATGAGCATAACTAACAAAAAGAATCCAATTGTTCAGAAATACCAGTTAAACAATACAGTTATTGATATGGTCGATTCTATGAAATATTTGGGAGTAACAGTACAAAGGAACATGAAATGGGACATACACATTAATTCGTTAGTAGGTAGAGCAAATTCTAGGCTGTGATTCATAGGTCGAATCTTGAAAAATTGTAATGAACAAACAAAGGAGATAGCATACAAATCTCTTGTGCGTCCACATTTGGATTATTGTTGTGCCATTTGGACCCGTTTCGTAAGGGGTTGATCAAAAATATAGAGAAAGTACAGAGAAGATCCGCTCGATTCGTTACTGCTTGCTACAGTCCTTATAAAAGCGTCACAGAACTGATTAGTAGATTAGGTTGGGAATCTCTGGTAGATAGATGACACACATTTTGTTTAAACTTATTGGAAAACGTGCCTACTCCCACTTTCACTTTTGAGTGTAGTGAAATACTTCTTCCACCAACCTAGTTGAGTCGGAAGGACAGGAAAGATAAAATTAGAGAAATAAGATACCGCACTGATTCTTATATGAATTATTTTTTCCCTCGTACCATTAGGGATTGGAATGCACAAAAAAGAGATTAGCTTTGGTGCTGAGCACCCTCTGCCACCCACAATTTTGTGAATTACAGAGTATATATGTAGATGTAGATGCGTTGAGCGGTTTACATATTACCCGCAATAAGCAACTAAAATACTCTCTATCGCACGCGAATATGCGATGCGAGCGATCAGAGTTGATTGTTATGAATAACGGTAGTGTTTGGAGTGCTTCAAGGTCATCGGGTGGCTTACCAAATGTTTATCTGTTTGTCTGTTTCTCTCTTTCTAACAACTATTTTTGACTATCTGTGTGGCGTTCCACAGCGTACGCTTAATATTATTTATCGATTTTCGTCTTTATGAAGCTGGCGGGGGCCGGGGGTTGCCCATTTATATTCTATACAATACTTACTTACACCTACATTGTTGCATGGAACATTGTTTTTAACCAAAATGTTAACCCCCATTTCTCCATTTTAAATCTACAGAAATGACAACTTTGTTTATAATTTGGGATGGACAGCTGAGATATTCCTGTGTCAAATGATGTTCAGATATGCACAAATCATCTACATTGAAATTTCTGGAGTTTTGAATCTTTTCTAGGCATAAGGTAATGTCATCAGTTTTACTAAATATTCCCCTTATATTTTGATGGAGAACACTGATTCGATGAATTTAAATTGTTTACTTTATTAGTACATACTGGTATGTAAGATGGAATTTCAATAAGTTTTGATCAGGAGAGACGTTAATTTCTTTTAGACATCTTAATAAATTTATTTTATTTACCTTTAAAAAGGCTGCCACATACATCACTTATAACAGGAATACCTCTTTCACTCACCTGGCATCCCCCAATCTCATCAGCAATAAGTGAAAGCTTCCTTTTACCTCTGAAATTCAGATGTAGTCCATGGCGAGTCCATAACAGACTGACCAAGAGAATTCTCTACCTTGCCATCTCAGTGAAAGTGAAAAATAATTTGCCACTTGAAAGGGACTTCCAAGAAGTTGGAATCATAGGTAATATCATATGATATGGATGCAGTAGTTTTGTAAACAACCATTGATATGCCAAAACTGTACATCGGAAGAAGGTATACCTGGATGGAGGAATGCAGGAAGCAGCTCAGTAACAATTAGGAGATATTAGGGGAAAAAGAAACATGCAAAATAAGGTCAATCGCTCTCTTCATTTGATAGTAAGGGAGGAAGAAGAATTTGCAGCATAAAATGATCCCGTGTGTGTTCAAATCAATTGTGATAGCAGCTGTATTAAGATCAACATTTTCAGACAGGCTGTGTGTTTTCTAACATTATGAGTATCAGCATTTCTATAAACAAATTAGAAGAGGAATATTAATATAAGCATAGATTTGATAGCAATGCACTGAAATTAGATATAAAGAGAAATTATGGAAGTAGTGAGGGAAGTTTAATTAGATTCTACCACTTTAAAATCTCTCACAGTCTTTATTAATGCCAACTTTTACTGTACAAAAGTCCAAAAAAACTGATTTTTGAAACTGTTGAATGAGATTTTTAATAATCAATATATTTTTAATGAATATTTCATAAATCATTGAAAATACAAAATAAAAAGATATTACAATTTTCCAACAAAATACATCAAAACTTCATTAGAACTCAAATACAAGAAGAAAAAAGAACCAACATGAAAATATAAAACATCTAAAGATTATAAAGAACAAACTGATCAATTAAAAGTAAGCTCTCACAAAATTACACTTATCACACCAAGTAAAACATAGGCACAATGTATTTAAGATAAACTCATAACCACTGATGCTAAACAATCCATAAATCTTGAAAATATATATATTGATAAAAATACCATCACAAGACACATGGGAAGTAAAACCATTTGGTCCACTTTTTACACAACATCTATTGAATTGACATTCTACTGGAAAACTGTTACATCCACTTTTTTTTACTTAAAACAAAATACCAGAACTAGGTCTGTACAAAAGGACAATTCTCCGAGGTCATACAACAAATATGTATTGCACAGCTGATGATGCACCAGCTTAAAGCAACAAGTTCAAATGTCATCAAACTTTATAGAAAGTCAGGGCAGAACTCTTCTGCTTGTAGCCTACTTATCTGATATTACTACAGCAGGAACTTAAATATAGGAACAACCTCAAGACATCCATTTCATGTGTTAAATTATGAGGATAAAAAGTGCTGCAAAAATAATAAATGTCTTTACCATGCTTCAAATCAGTATTGAAATAAGTAACAAGCTGCTGACTATTACAAGTTTATCTTGCGTAGTCTCTCAGACTATTACAGTAGTGTAAAAAAATGAAACAAAAAAACAAAATATCTCCTGAAGCTAAACGCAACTGTTTAAAGATAAATCAAACATTTGTGGGCTATAATGTGTCTATGGACAGTACTACTCAAATATTTAAAAATTATTTGAAACTCAAGAGTAGTGACTAAAATGAAAACGCACAATCTGCACGTTTTACAGAATACTAAAAGATGTCACTGGACAAAGAAGGTAGTTAAGAATTTGTTCATGGCACTCATTTTATGAAAAAGGTTCAAGTTTCTTCACTTAAATGAAGGATTATAGGCAAATAATACTTGTCTTGCAATGCCACAGTAGTTATACTTTGGAAAGAATGTTTGAAACATTACAGGTACTTTGGATCTCCCATTATTTGACCTGAGAGCAAGGCAAATTGAGAATGCATAGATATAAAAAGGACTGAAAGAGCTCAAATCCCCACAATATCTACTCACAGTCAATACTACCGGCCAATGATAGTAGGTTCATCAGCCATAGCAATCTCCTCATTTGGTGCTCGTGCACCTTTATGTTTCCGAGAGTACAACATGAAGAAGAAACCTGCAAATAAGAGGAACACAAATACCAACCACGCCAAATAAATGGAGAAGCCATAGCTATGTCTGGCACCTGGTGGAAAGGTAAATGGAAGATTCTTCTTTTCATATGCCACTGAGCTGATGAGAACTTCAATCACAGCCAATGTTGAACCACCTGTAAGAATCAAAACATTTCCCTCTTTACTATCACTTACATTAACTGAGAAAAATTGTGATTTGCTGCAAACAGTACAAGAAAACAATTATGTTAGGATAATTGAAACATCCCCTTTTTTTCCTTTTATATATCACAGATACTTTTTCAATTTTATATCTGAGCAGTTTAGGAAAAATGAACAGTCCATTCAATCTTCAACAAAAACTGTATTACTGTACAGTCTAATCTCATGCATACGTGAAGTATTAGGTTTAGAATAGAATATACATAATTTTTCAAGATTATAGCTATACATAGCTGTTCAAACAGATTCTGAAGTTCATAAAACCTCACTTTGATTCAAATTCTTTTGCTGTATTTAACAGGAAACATTTTGATGAATTTCCTCTGAAGATGTCAGCTTACAGAATGAACATTTGCAGACAATGCACGAGTTCTTTCTTTCAAAATAGTGTGATATGAACATCATCCCCTGTGTACATTGCCAATCTGATGCTACAATAAAAAACAATAATTATAAATTGACGAAACGTTGATTACATGTATTCTGGAGCAAAAAATTGCACCAATTGTCTCATTTCTCAATTTATCCAGCATATTGTAAACAGCATGACAGAACTGGTAATCTTTGTCAAAATATCTGATAAGACCCATTAATTATTAATGCAGAAAAATTGTTTACAATGAAGTATTGAATACAGTAACAGCTCTCATAAGTGAAGAATTGTGATTTCTTACTTTTCACTTATGTATGCTAATTGCCCATTCATCACTTCATATTTATAATTTGAAATTTTAGTTTACATAAACTGCAGAAAAAATGAATGATTGTGATTTTTTTAACATTAATAGCAATTCTGTAAGGCAGTCTTCCACACCCACCACCCATAATGTTCTCCTGTTGGTAAAGAGCTACACGAAAATTTCTATATCATATGTTTCTGTGTGTTCACACCCCACATCCATCATCTATCTAAAGGAAGTCTATCACCACCATTGTGAGCAGCTTTCAACTACTGGCCAGGTTTTCTTGGAATAAAACTCTCCAACGCTTCCCGTCCATCTCTCTTCTACTGTCGGCCAATTTCCTCCTTTTTCTTTAGCACACTTTAAAACCTTACACCCATCCGTCACTATCTTCCTCTGGGTGTCTTCCCCTTATTGAATTTACAGGAATGCCACCTTCTTGAAGCTATCAGTCTCCATCATCTATGCTCCTTATTTCTATTTGTAGGCCATAATTCCTGGACAGCTGTAGGAGGGCCAAGCGGTGCCGTGCACCGGGGCCCTCAAGTTCATATGGGGCCCTCAACGGGACCCACGCTCAGCTCAGGGAATCCCGCTAGCAAACCTCACAAGACCTGGACTTGGTAAATTTAAAAGGGGGGGGGGAGAAAAGAAAGAAAAAAAAAAAAAAAAGGTTCACCCAACTGGCCCAAGGTACCTTTTTTTTCTCACTGTGGCCCTTGTTAATCTAGCTACGCCACTCCTGGACAGCTTCGGTTATTTTTGTTCTAACATCCCAGTTCTTTGCTGTGTACTTCTCCAAATATCCATTTGAAATTCTGATTTTCTTCTAAATTATTTCTTCTTACTACTAGCTACTATCATATCTAGTTCATTTTTCTTATTTCTCCTCTTGTTACTTCAGTTTTGAGAACAACCTCATTTTTTATAGTTGTAAAGAATAGTCACTTTATATTGCCTCCATTTTTACCCCGACATTTATGTTCTTTTATCTTTGAAGAGACAACTACACATTAAGTTCGGGATTCTCGAAGGTTTGGGAACTACCATGTTGTTTAACATCAAACTGATAACTACCTTCTTTCAAAACTGAGCTGAAAATAAAGGCCTTACACTGTTTGACAAGGCTTTTTCCATTTCTTTGTCTGCCAGGACCTCTCCAACATTGTTATAAATTGCTTCTGCCCCTGTTTGTGTACTGAAATCTCCAAATAAAACTTTTACAAGTCCCCCTTTTTATTTTGTATTTATGAATTTCCTTCCTTTAATAAAAATTTCCACTGATATTGTCTTCGCTCTCCCACAATCTCTACCCTGATTATATCAGTTACAACAATTCTTGGGGCTATATTGACTGGGCATCTAAGCAAGTTGTCATAGGTTTCTAATATAATGAAGGGCATACCCTGAAATACTTTGTTTTTGTCAGTTTTTTCTGTTCCCCTCCTGCCTTCAAATATGGTGAGGGATGGGTGATTGTGTGTTTCCCTTCCATAATAAATTTTATTTAAATGTTCAAGATCAAGCAAATTACTCATATAAAACATAAATTTCACTTTCTTGGATTTACGGAAGACATAAATATGTAATATGTACAAAATAGGCAATTTTTTTTCATTCTGTGTATTTTATCTCTTTCCCAATTCATTTCCATCTCATTGAATTGGCTTGATTTTCAAATTTATCTCTGGAAAGAAATGTAGTTTTCTGGTTTTAAGGTAATGACAATCAGACAAACAGAGGGTTAGTCATTTGGTCACAACTCAAGATCACTTTTTGAAAATATCATATCTCTAGCAGCTACCACACAAATCTTCAGTACTGCACACATGGAATTATATCTGGTATTTATAATTCTTCCTTCCGGGCTTTCTTTCATTTAGACATTTTCAGAACAATTTTTGGTAGCTGAATATTCTTTTAACATGTTCACCGCCAGTCACTCGAGGTGGTGTTTCTAGTTACTGCCGCACTATAAAAAGGGTTTTCTCCATAAGCCGACTTACTGTTTATAACAAATATGATTGAAAAGTGGTAGTAAAACATGATTATGGGTGTCATACTAATAACTAAGTAATATTTAGATCTCTCCTGATGGAATATTTTGTTAAAGCAACAGCACATGATAGGCACTGGAGATAAAATTATTTCCTAAATGCCACATTACACGCTTGTGCAAGATGTATATAAATGAAACAAAATAATTAAAAAAGTAACAAAATGCATTAAATTTATTTGATACCTCATTATTAACAAGTATTTAATATAACAGTTATTATAAGTTTGTTACATTCATATCACTGCAAACAATATTTGCAACACCACCCTAGTTTAGTGAAAGGAAATTGTTCCATTGTTGTGGGGTCATTTTTCCAAGTTATATTTCCTACCATAGAGGATTATGCTGAAGATATGTTGCTTCTTGCATGTCATGGGCATCTTTGGGAGGAATGAATTCTTCATCACTGTTATAACTAATATCGCTCAGCTACTCATCCAAAAGCTCAGCCAACAATTTTGCAATTTCATCATCTGTCAGAGTTTTATTTGATTGTACATTTCTTCTTTTGTGGTGTGAGGACCCTGCACTATTGTCTCTACACCTCATATTAATTTTTTTCCATAATTAATAAAGTTGTAAATCCAAAACCACATGCCTTTATAACTTCCAGATACCTTTTACTCCACACAAATATCAGCAAAGACACTTAACAAATAATGTTGAATGAAGGAGAGAATAAATATTGAGGCAAGGCTCTCCAAGTGCGAACATGTGGCTCACTATAGTGCATGGTGTGGAGTGTTGTTTAGTAGTGTTGACACCTCACCCACGCACTGGCACGTGGTCAGTAGTGAACATGTTAACCTGTATTTGAAATGGAAACAATGATACTAAACCTTAGACAATAAATTCATTGAAGTAGATAATACACGCTTGTCAGATAGTTCTGATGGGAGAACACAAAAAAACAAATCATGAAACTGATTCAACTTAGGATCATCTATAAGCTGGAGAACCAGTTTTGCTGAAGGCATAAAGTATAAATATTTTGGTAAACTCCATTTGGTAGGTGGAAGGGTGTTTGGCGTCGGGGATTCAAGTGAATTTTGATACAATGCTTTAGTGAAACTCCTGTTTCAGTATGGCAGAGTAGTAGGAACCAACATCATAGTTATCAAATATAACAAGTGGAAAGAGTGTAAAGGAGAGCTATTTGATTTGCGTGTAGAAATAACAGTAGATTACAGCCAGTAAGTGATATGATAAAGGAGTTTAGGTTTAGTCATTTAAAACAACAACTCATATTATGCAACAGTAGGTTTGCAGGGAAATAGTCGAAGGGATCTGTATCCCACCAAAATTAATTTAACAATAATAAAAGTAATGTGATAAGTCAATCAATTTTAACTTTAACTTGATACTGATTTCCAATAGTTTTACTAGAGTTAGTTATCCATCAATCATTTGGCAAAAGCACGCATCATATTCTGAAGAAACACATCAAATTCATAGACATATAACTCAATTTTTAATATACTTTAAAGATTTGTCATTCGCAATCCTTATGTTCATTCCTGTACCATCAGATCAAAAGCATATTTTCCACAGGAGTGTGGACTTTGCTTAGTGCTAGTCAGGGTAGTCTCCATGTGAAACACAGGTGTAAGTTTCTTTGTAGTTCAGTTATTTTTGTTGGATAGGCATGCCAGAGGTTTATTTGGAGCATCCTCTTTCTTGTCATACTTCCAAACCTAATAGACAATTGTTTGGTGTATTTTTAACACAAAGCTATCAACATTTTGGCTGGGTTACTGAGCATCTATTGTAGTTTGAAACATACTGAACCAATCAGATCAAATACTTGCTTGTTCCAGTTCGTGTGTTGTATATGAAACAAAACTGCCACCGTAAACATGGATTGAATTGCTTCATTCTAACAAACTTCTACTAAAACCATTAAATAATACAATACTGAACATTCACTTCAACAGTGATATAAACAAAAACCAGAGTCAAGCAACTGTAAAACATTCACTAAAATACAGAGAAACAACGTTATAAATGAACAACTATTTTGACGTCTGCATGACTATCCTTTGAGAGAGATCTTTAAAAGGTTCCTAAATTTATTATGGTAGGTATATATAAGTATATGAAACAGAGCACCATTGTCTGAAATTGAAGAATCCTAAACATTAACATACGATTTTGAATCGGATAAAATATCCCTACAGTTGGCATTTTATTTTTTCGTCAACTAAAGTCTTTATCTAATAAGGCAAATACGTAAGCTAATAGCATCTATCAACACCACAAAAAACATTTTCATGAGACTGCAAAGTATGAACACCATCACCTCTAATACCCAGAGACTTTTCAGGTGTCTCATTTTCTCTCATTTCAGTAAGCAGTCACAGAAAGTATTATTTATTTATTGTGTCCATTAGATTTTTTGTCATCACATTTGCATTTAGTTTTGGTAAATGATTAGTTTATTTAATTCTTGTTCAAACACATTCCACACTTTAACATTTTTTTTCTGACATCATGAGAAAGAAACAAACAGAGAAATAATAGTCCCCAACTTCAAAAAAGAAAAAAGGAAAGAGATTGAGAATTAGAAGAATCACATTTACATGTAACTGCCAAATTTCATGAGAAGATCCTACAGCAAAGAATGCACAACAATGTTGAAAAACAGTATGCCTACAGACTACAGAGAGAAACAGTAGACAGTGTGTAATGATAGCGTTGCACACCCAAATAGATGAGGGTGCACCATCTAAAAGAAAGTGGAATATCGCTGAAAGTCGAGGTTGTGAGGAAAAGGAATGTCGTGATTGTCCGGGAGAGATGAGAAGTGGCGGATATACTAGTGAAGGAGAGAGTAGAACGTGTGCTCAGGATTTAGCCAGTTGTGTGAAAATGTTCGCCGAGTATTTGGTTATGAGCCATACGTATTCTAGACTACACTGAATAGGAATGTTAAACATGTGTGTTGAAGAAAATGTAGTTCTGTGTGTTAATTTGCAATCTTGAATATTGAGGACAATCCGATACAACAATGATCATGTCTGGTGCAGACATTCTATTTATTGTGATTGAATAAACTGTGCAATAAATGCAGTTCTTGAGTTCAGAACTTGAGTGTTATTAATGAAGCCACATAAATCCTTATTTTAAATCATTTAAGTGCCAGACCTGGGAAGGGGCAAAGCAGGGTGTTTGCCCTGGGTGGAAACTTCAGGGGTATGGCAAAATTGTGTTTGAAGGGTGGAAAATTTATGTCATGAGTATTTTTTTTAGTTCCACTATTGCCCTAGCCGGTGGCAATTGGGGTGGTGAATTAATGATCAAAGGGGAGGCGATGTCAATTTTTCTCCGGTTTGGAAAATTCCTAGATCCACCAGTGACAATGAATTTGTGGTGAAACAGCTGCAAATAAAAGCACAAGTATTGGAAGGATCTACTGTTGTCTTCCTAGATAATGAGAAAGCATATTATTGCATATACTTGAGGAAAAAGGGGTCAGTTTGCATTGTTAGGCAAGTCTGTAGGGGATTCCACTTCCAGCTATGATGGAGGTAATAGACAGTGCCTTTTTTTTTTAAATTAGATGATGTTCAAAACAGGTGATCAAATGGATACTGAATGCAGAATGGGAAAATCAAATACAGAAATAGTAAAAGCAGATAAAAAAAATAAAAGATGGGTTCACGAATAATATGGTGAATAGTACAGCTGAAATTATAATAAAGCCATTTATAAGATTTACTAGAGAACTGGAGGAGTATAATAAACAAATAGATTTTGGTAACTTAATAGACACACACAAACCACAAATAGTTATTGGGGAAGAGTCTTGCTTAAAAGAAAAAGTGCTAGACAGTGAGGTTTTCCTTGATGGTGGAGTTGTTTTCATACTGGTTAATAAAGATTATTATAATTTACGTGTGCTCAGAGATTGTAGTTATGAGTTACTAAGGGAAGACTTCCAATTTGCAATAGAAGATAAAATTCTGGTCCTGGCTGCCTACTGTAGTGAAAGAATGATGACGCTTTTGGTGAGAAATTAAACTCTTGTCCAGTGTAGTGTGTGGAATGGCCATTATTGGTGGGGACTTAAACCCACCAAGTGTCAATTGGCAGTGAATTCAGGTAAATAACACAAGAAAAAGCAGCTTTGCTAATATGTTACTGGGGTAATGAGGATTTACAAAGGGAGTAGAACAGAGTATGTGGGAGTTCAAACCCACTGGATATCTCCTTAATAGAAGTCTGATGACAATTTTGTGTGGTCTTGGTTTACAGAAGGAATACATGATTATGAAGCGGTGATGATGGGTATTAGAGGGTTTGATAAACTAGAGGCCAAAAGTGAAAGAGGTTATAGATACAGTTACAGAAAAGTACATGTAAATGAACTGAAAAGATATTTCAAAGAAAATTAAGTATTTGGAAGGAGAGTGCCTGGGCAGTGGAAAGGAGTTGGGAAGAGTTATAGGAGATAAGGTGAAGGTTAGAACAGTTTATTGGAAAACAAAAAATAAAAGTGCAGAATGTGCTTACGACGACAGGGAAAGAGTTTGTTAAGAAGAGAACATGACAGAGTTAAAAGATAGCAAGGAAGCAGGAAATCCTTGAAACAACTAAACAAGGAATTAATAGCAACAAATACACTAAAGGTGGGTTTACAAAAACTATTATTGTTGCAGGGCCATGAAATGATGCATCTGGAAATTCATATGGCTATGTAAGAAAACTAAAGAAGGGAAGGCAGACAACTGTGGGAATGGATGTGGCACTCATTAATTCATTGTTCTATTGAATGATTGTGTTACTGGGATGGAAACTAAAGTTAGACTGTTTGTAGATGACAATATTATATAATAGGATTAAAACAGGAGAGGATTGAACAGCTGCAAGAGGATCTGAACAGGATATCTAGCTGCGTAGTTAAATGTAGAATAAAAATAATTGCCAAGAAGAGTCAGTTTATTTCGTACATGGATAAAAACTAAAGAATGTCTTAATATAGGGTATTGCTTTAATACAGGGTATTGTTTTTTGAAGATCTTAAGTGTAAATATCTTGGCACTTTTTTTTTTTTAGATTAAGCTCAATTGCCTTCAAAATCCTTTTGTTATTGGAGAGGATGATAAGGAGATGTATCGAGGAAGTGAAGTAGTTGGTTACAAAACCTTTGTCAGATCACTGCTCGAGTATTGTGGAATGACATGGGACACATTTAGGGTATCAAATTCTGGAGTTGGAGTGCATACAAAGGAGTGCAGCTAGATTTGCTTGTGGAAATTAACACAGATTGCAATCAGTAGCTACAATGAGAAGGTGCTGAGTTGGGTGTTATTGGTAGATGGAAGCTTGGTGAAGAGAATATTTGGATTGTCCGAGGCTTATAATCACAATATGCTTGGATGAATATAGTAGAAGGATTATGAATTTTATATAAAAGGGAAGAGTTGACCATAACCATAAGCTGTCACTTTGAGGCGAAAAGGTGTGGGAAAATTTTCTTTTGTATGGGATTCAGGGACTGGAATAAATTCCTTAGGGAAATAATGGTCTGGTATAAAAGAATTAACAAGATTAACTTATCTGACAATGACTTGTTAATAAGTTTTGACATAATGTCATTGTTCACAACATTCCTCTGAATGATGTGATAACGGACAAAGAATTCACTGAGGAATGGAGGCCCATTTACAGAAACTGTATGACCTCCACTTACCTTCAGTAGAACATTGAGTTCTATGAACAAGGAGTGACAGTGGGAATCACCCATTCTAGTGGACTTTTTATGGGAAAATTTGAAAAGAAAACCATTGAGACTGCAATGAAGAAACTGCAGTTGGCTCTGATATGGAGCCATATCACAAGTTGTTTACATGGGGAAGATGATTTGAACCAGTTCCTCAATCACATTAATAATATCCATCCCAAAATTAAATTTTAAATGGGATGTGAGGAGAATGGTCAGTTGGCTTTCCTAGTTATTTTAGTGCAAAAGTACCCAGGAGGCAGGCTTGGAGCACAGTATTCAGAAAACCAACCCATACAGATATAACTCCATGTTTTGTCATTGTACAGCACAAAAACGAGCCTTGATTAAAATGCTGTTCTGCAGAGCACTAAGAGTGGCAGACAAGGAACATTAATGAATGAAGAGAACATCTTAACAAAAGTTAATACTTTACCCATATTTAGAAGCAAAAACAAAATAAAATAAAAACTGAGAAGGGACAAAGATTGGAAGTCTCCCTTACAAAGCAGTGGAATCTATGAAGTACCTGCGATTGTGGCAAGGACTACATAGCTGAAACTGAACAAGCAATAGCCACGAGGATGTGTGACCATCTGAGACATGCCCGACTGAGGCATCCCATAAAATCAGCTACTGCCAACCATCAGCTGAAGAAAGAACTTAAATACTGTGGAAAAATACAAGAACGTTAGCTACAAACAGAAGTAAGTGAGGCTATTAAGGTATTCAAACATCAAAGCCACCTTAAAGATGGCTCCTAAGGTCTTAACCAGGCCTGGAAAATCTGTGTTAAACAATAACTCTGCGACTATAGACACTAAATAATGAACATCTCTGGGTAATCAATGTTTGTTAGAGAATCAATAGTCTCCAAAATATAAATAGAAGCACAACCGGCTGTAACGCCAGCCTCTATCAGACTCGGCTGGAGACCAGTTCCCTGAAGACAACCTTAAGGTTGGTTGAAACATCAGGGAGGAGGAGCATTGTGATGCAACATTTAACTCTTAAGATATTTATACCAGTACAACAGCTGTGAAAACAGAAAAATCTTTTAGAAATAATGTACAGTTTACCATTACAAATTACTACTTTAAACTAAGTGTTAATGAGCAGGTGTAGGTGGGTGGTCGGAAATCGTGCAATCAGAAGGGATGGGGATATAGGGACATTGCCACTAGAACGTGTGTGCTGCACTGCAACAAAAATTAAAAAAATTAGAGTGACAGAATTAAACCAGGGAAGAGAGAGTTATGTAAAATTTGGAAGAAGTGGTTTAAAGCAAAGAAGTGGTTTAAAGCAAAAAGTGCTTGCTAAATACAACTTTTAATCTTCAGCATGGGTTCTATAACAGAGAAAGTGGCACTGAGTATGGGAGAAGAAAACATGAAGCTGATGGCTTTTGCAGATGACATAATAAACACGGAGAGTAATGAAGTTTGTGTACCAGGGTAGCTTGCTGTACAGGTGTGTTGTGGGTAAATATAGTAAGAAATTTAATGTAAAGAAAAGTGAATATACAGTCATAACCAGAAAGGAAGAGAGGATAGTCCAGGAATCATGATGGCAAGAGAACAGATGAAGTAAAGTTATAATGACTGAAGTATTGTGGAGAATAAAATGGAAATAGAAATGAAAGAAGCAGGCAGAAATTTTTTTAAGAGTGTCTGAAACACGATATACAACAAGGATGTGCCGTGGAGAAGGGAGTAATATGTCATGAATGATATGTTCCTATTGTCACCTGTACTGCAAAACCTGTATGTTGAAAAATTGGTGTCAAATTCCATTTCACTGTTGAATCTCACCAAGATGTGGAATAGGGGTTACAATAATGAAATGGACAGGATAAGGAACATAATCAGGGATCCAGTGAAAGAGGAATTCCTGCAGGGAATGTTAGGGAAGATAACGTTAATATAGTATGGACATGTTAAAAGAACGGGGGGAGCATTATTTGAATTTGTTCTATTGCGTTTGGTGTGAGCATAGATATATTATATACTATATACCCTGACGTTTGCTGTGAGCGTGTACCAATATGTTATTAGCACGTGTTGTTTGGCTTAATTCTCTACATTACCTATAAAATTAAAATGATACACTACCTTGCGTGATGTAAATGTATTTATCGCATAAATGTATTTATTGATGGTTCATTTGAATTTAAAATATTCATTTTGACTTAAGGCCGGAAAACTGCTTTAGCTTTATGAAAGATGAAGTGACTTCTAAACTGAAATGTTTTGCATTGCGAAACCTGCATTATAAATTCAAAACTGTAAAAATTTCGTGGAATGACATTCAGTGCACATTTAAAAGTATCTATCAAAATAATTTCGTCATTTTGTGTGTTTTGTGTTCGCTATTTAAATTTGGTCTATCATCATTTTGAATTCCACACAAATAAGTATTCCTTATTTCTTCTCCCTTTCTCTCTCTCTCTCTCTCTCTCTAATGAAATTACTGAAATTAAAAATTCAAAAGACACTTAACCAAAGTTTAACACTTTAAATAATCAAATGATCATATAGTATCTGGCAGAATAGCTACATTCCTTTTGGAAGTATTCCTTTTATAACTTCAAAGATTAATCTCTACTTTATGAGTCTTTCATTTCACCGAAGACTACAGAGTGTCTCAATGCTGGGAATTCACGTAAAGAACGTTGGCTCCGGTCCTATTTCACGCACACATACACGTTCGCAAATTAATTTTTTATTTGAATACTCTATTTGTAACATGTATTGACTATGCTTATATTTTTTTCTTTACTGCTGCCTAAGATTACATACATCGGCAGATTCGCTTACCACGAGAATAAAAAAAAAATTAATGTAAACAACGAATTTTTTATTTAATTTAATTTGATATATCTGTAACACATTAAACACAGATTTTAGCTTTCTGCACTTCTTCATATAAATTTTAACTATGCCAAATCTCTCACTTCTCTGAGCGCGCAATATTCTTAAAAATGTATCATAAATTTTTGCTTAGCGTTTTAATATATAGGAATACTCGTAACATTCAAGTCTTTTCATATGGGAAAAGATTATGTCAACCATAAGTAAGATATGTTGAAGAGGGCAATCACATATGATTGTTTACATTAAAAAATGTGAAAATTTTCTAATATACAGAGTTGGTAGTAATAAATATAAGTGCACCAATTGTAAAAATGATCACCACTGTCACAAATTTACATGAAACCACACCAAGTGTGATGACTGTAGTGGAATCCGAGATAGCAGCCTAAATTAAATGGTTATTATGTAAGAGACGACTAGGAGTAAACAAACTGGTGGAATAGTCATACAACTATTGAAAACGCCCCCATATGAGGTAGCCCGGACAGGTGTTAAATGGAAGGAACACAGAGAAGTTACATTAAACACATGAGTTGAACTACAGCGTACTGGAAAAAAGAGAAGTATACATTGATGAGATAGAAGATACTGTTTTAAGGACAGAATTTTATACAACTTTGAAAGATTTGAAATCAAATACAGTCTGAACTGACGAGATTCCTGCACAACTTCTGAAATCCACAGGAGGGGAGGAATCCATAGGTTATTCAAAATGATTTGAAACATATAAATAGGAGTGATTCCAACCAATCTTAATAAAAGTATCATCTACACACTTTAAAAGAAAGCAAATACCAGTAAATGTGAGCATTATCCTACCAAAAGTTTAACATCACATGCCTCAAGTTATTTACCAGGGTATTGTACAGAAAAATAGAAAGGATAGAAGTAGTAAAAGTAGGTGAAGATCTGTTTGGGTTTAGTAAAAACAAAACTGAAAGAAAAGCAACTCTGGCTTTAAGATTAATACTTGAAAGGCGGATATAGAAAACCAAAGACACTTATTGCATTTGTTGATTTACAAATAGCTTTTGATAATGTTAGGTAGGATAACATGTTCAAAATTTTAAAGAAATTGGGACTAAAATGTTGAGATAGGAGGATACTTTATAATCGATATAAAAAAATCAAGCACCTACAATAAGAGACAATCATGAGACACATGCGTCAATTAAAAAGG
This sequence comes from Vandiemenella viatica, assembly GCA_031002005.1. Lineage (NCBI taxonomy): Eukaryota > Metazoa > Arthropoda > Insecta > Orthoptera > Morabidae > Vandiemenella > Vandiemenella viatica. The sequence goes on along the minus strand of JARYHS010008074.1, from coordinate 11,915,301 downwards.
GTGAGAGACAAGGTTTTATCCTTTACCCCCCAATTGATATTAAAACTATAAGTAGAGGAAGTAATAAAGGAAGTAAAAGAAAGTAAAAGAATTTTTAATGTGGCATAAGTGATCAAGGAGAAAATATTCAGTAACCTACAATTGGCCGATTACATTGACCTCTTAGAACAGACTATGATATTGAGAATTTACCGACTGGCATGAACTAAGAATAAATATAAACCAAAGCAGAGATGAAATGTAGCATAAATAGATTAAATACAAAAATCTGTATGTGATGGGAGAAGTAAGTGAATTCTGCTACTCAGGAAGTAAATTGACAGGTGTTAACTAATACAAGAATGAAGTTAAAGGCTGATTAGCACTAGTTAATAGAGCCTTCTTGAAAATAAGAAATTTCAGTTTGAAATATTGATCTAGGAAACTTGTGTGTTCCACACAGCACTTTGTGGTAGTGAAGTGTGGACTTAAGGAATAACAGAAAGAATGAAAATTGAAGCACTTGAAACATAGTGCTATAGAAGGATGCTGTAAATTAATTGGGCAAACGAAGTATGAAATGAATGTATTTTGGAGATGATGGGTGAAGAGAGAATTTTTTGGAGGAGTCTTACAGAGAGAAGAGACTGAATGGGGAGTCACATTTTAAGACATGCGGGATTATTTTATAAGTGGTGGGAATAATAAAAGGTATAATCTTTAGCGGTAGACAAAGATTAGAATATATAAAACAGAAAATTGAAGATTCAGTTTGGAAATGGGTATAATGAGATGAAGTTATCACAAGATAGAATTTGGGAACTGCATCAAACCAGTCAGACTGGCGACAGGAGGGCGGGGGTGGTTAGCAAGTTAAATAATACTCTGAGGAAAAAGCAAAATGGGGAATTCCACGAGAAAGCAAATTGGGTGCTTTATTATTCATATGATATATGTAAAAGGTCTATCAGAAATACTAAAGAATTACAAAATTCACATTTGCAATGATATCCCTATGTATTGTCACAAGAAAAACAGAAAAAAATGATAAAAATAAGTTTAAACTAGGCAATAAAAACTTTTGAAGTGTGAATGTGGCTAAAATAACATGTATGGTGACTAAGGAGAAAAATTGAGAAGCAGGTAGAGAGAGTGCAACCTGTTACAAATGGATCTGAAACTAAAAGGTTACAAAATGATATATACCTACAGTATCTTGGAGATTTTATAGACAACAAACTTAAGTCTGTAGATCATGTACATTACATAAATACAAAGTAACAAAATAATAATAACAATGAAAATTAAGAAAGTTATGTCTAAACCAGGTAAGGAGTTTTTGTTAAAAGGAATTGTGCTGCCTCACAAGCTCCACATTATCTATCATGTCATGCAAAAAAAATTGAAGGTTCAAAGCAATTGAAATGTGGGAATGATGGCCAAGCTAAATAATGTAAATAAAATTTTTAAGGATTTAGGACATCTGTATACTGTAAAGGAAGTAATGAGAGATTTATTGACTTTCGTAAACCAGTTGAAAGATGGGTTGTTGCCATCGCCGGTTTAAGGCTATCGCAAGAACCACAGTCGCGGGGGGCCCCAAGCTTGAGGGGGCCCCGCCACGATCCCCTTCAAAATTTATCCTCACTTAACGAACAATTTTTCTGCTAAAATAAATAATCTACAAATTTAGAATGTTAACAAGCTGCGCTCACAATAGTTCTAGTGTCGAGAGCATCTTCATTGTTGATCATATTTTCCCATAAACTGGACAGATTTGATGAATACTGCGATTCTCGATCTTCTCTCAAACCGATGAAGATATAGCTTTCCATTTCTGTTCCAGTCGGTTGCCGGCTTCTTAGGAAGTACCAGAAACGTGTGATGTCGCCGACAGGAGGACTACGCCTTTCTGCGCACAATGCCGCCTGGCTGTTTGGGATTCCGCTTGTTGGAATTTGGTTCAGCAACCCAGTCAGGTGTGAAGTATGAATGTAGTTTTTGTGTATATGTCTGGTAATATCAGAACCTGTGATTTGTTTCACACAAGAGTGTAGAATGGATCGTAAGTACTTGTCAGGAGCTAAAAAGAAAAAAAATAGGTGCGATATCCTAAAAGAGCAGTTGCGGCAAAAGGGTTCATTAAGTAAATTTTTAAAACGAACTAACAAGGATTCTATTAATGTACATTGTGATATAAAATTTCATTTGACACAGCAGGGCTTGGCCAGAAATGCAAGTGACAGCAGTTGGGAGATCCATATGAGATACATTGATAAAACACCAAAGATCTGGCGAAGTTGGTCCCGTTCAGCTAATACTCAAACTGTTGGCGCGCGCGCCCCCCCCCCCCCCACACACACACACACACACACAAACAGGTGCGGATACGGGGGGGGGGGCTAGGGGCCTCAAGCCCCCGCCCCCAAAAGTATCTAGTTCCACCTCCGACGTTGTAATTTTGGAGACTTTTTTTTAAAAAAAAGTCTCTGCGGATTCAAGGCCTGAGGGCACTATATAAATAGTGCCTTTTGCCCGACTTGAGCCCCCCCTAAAGCCAAAATCCACTGAAGCCACCCCCCCAAACCAAAGTCCGCTCAAGCCCCTCCCAAAGCATAATCCTGGATCCGCCCCTGCACACACACACACACACACACACACACACACACACACACACACTAGTTGTTGCCACAGCATTAATTAAAAATGCTAGAAAAATTACATTTTTGCAACTTAAGTTAACCTAAAAGATCATAAACTATGTTCTTAACTTCTGTTAAATTGAACTTCCATTAATTTTAGTCTGTTACATTGGCAGATGTCATTTCGTTTGAATTGTGCTGCACGCCACGCTCCCATAAACTACGGGACTCTCTAGGAAAGGATGGGTTTGGGTAGAAAGCTACGCGTGGCTACGTGGTGAGGGGGGGGGGGGAGGGGCCCCGAGACAAGTCTAGTAGCTCTTCACTCATGTTATTTGAGCACAGTTAAAATAAGGTACAGAACACACAACAGCATATGAATATTTATTTTAGTCATTTAATTATCTCCGGATATTAATATACAATAGTTTTCGCTTGTCAACGAGAAATCTGTACAAAATGTCTTCTGGATTCAATAGGGGAAAAAAGCTAAGTGTCACGCAGGGGGAGTGGGCTTTAGTCACGTCAGGGCTACATGTGAGGGCCAAAATGGAACTACGTAGTTTATGGACGCTCCCTATAGCAAACGAATATGCGAAACGCGAGTCCGAGTGTGATGCATGCGCTAGGCATGGTGTGCACAGGAGCGTTTGTATTTTACATCGGCAAACCGGTACACCCTTTGATCGGTAATTGCTTTTGATATTTTTATAACCTTATAAACTGAAAAATCTAGAATCTTTCAGTGAAAGCAGCAATAGCAACAAGAAGATTAAAAATCCTTGACTACATTTATGCAGTTATGCATGCTGCATTTACATCAACACTGGGGAGAACAGTTTACCTATGAATACAAACTGTTTTTTTCCTTAACTATATACAATCAAGGCTCACGTATCTAGCCTTAATAATCTTAAACATATGAAGAGGATGCATACATGCAGATAGGTATAGTTTGATAAAAAGTAAAAGCAGGACCAACTCGTGGGGAAAAAGAAAAACAATTCGAAGCCTTTTGCAAGTGCGAACCCAATTTGTTAGTTTTCATAAAGAAATCCTTACTTAGACCACAATATACAATACCTTAAACATCAGTATAACTTTTAACAGATAACTTTAACTTGCGTTAAATTTGCAAAAATGTAACGCTCTCACGATTATCGAAGTTTTTAGGAGCGGATTAACGAAGTTAACTTTTTGATTAACTGTACCCACCTGTGGTTGTTGCCAAGGAATCTTGTCTAGACTAGTACAAAGAAAGATTTGCAATAATATAAAACTGGCAAGTCAGTTCCGTCTGACATACTGAAATCACAGCACAAAAAAAAGTTGCACAAAGGTTTAATAATACACAAATTACCAGAAGAAGAAAAAATGTGGTTGTGAGGTTAACACCATAGATTTTTTGTTTACTCATATAATGTACCGTATTGATTTTGGTGATAGGTAAATCTATCAAGATGTAAGTATTTGTATCAGCCATAAACTGGTTGAGAATAATAAAGAAACTTTTGTAGTAGTCTTCTATAAGTATTAAAAACTAAAATAGAAGTCAAAATATATGCCTACATGAAATTTAATATTTCATTAACAACGTCATTTAAGTGCATATTACTTTCGGACTGATGAGATTTTATATACCGTACATACATATCAAATAGTTTAATGAAATATTTACATAAAAAAACCGGGAAGTGCAAATTGAGCCTCGCCGAATTAGGGTGGGCTATGGGGTAGCTGAGATGACAGTGTTTGCTATTTTTTCAGGTTAGGTAACAGACTCCACACACGGAGGTTTTCTTCCTCCATGACTCCACAACTCTCAAACAAGCATTCATTCTAATTTCAGTTTACTGAATTTGCGATGGGGCACATGCTCTGATAGCAATTTCCCTTGTCATCTAAATACCTCTTCCCTATGATCTTATATTCTTTATTTATATTTCGTAGTATGTGGAAAACCCGAAACTTTAAAAACCCAAATATTGAGGCAGTCGCAAATTATTTAAAATAATAACTGATAAGTTATAAGTAACAGTTATGAGAGAGAAAATATGGCATTCATTATTTACAAATAGTAAGCTAAAAAGATTTAAAGATGGTAATCACTCAATGAATACTGAGAAAGACAGTAACCATCTATTTAATTAGGACCATCCACAAATTACATCGCATGTTAATTGGGGGAGAGACGTGTCCACAACTACTGAAATCACATTCAAATTGCTGTTTTATTCAAATTCTAATTTTAAAATTACAAAGTGTATGATGTTAAAATTCAGATTAGAGTCAAAGTGTGACATGGCGTAACAAGAAGGGTTGGAGTAAATAAAATAAAAATAAACTGAAATGTGTTGCATGCTTTATGGGTGGTTCATTATATTAAAAAAAAAAAAAAAAAAACCGAGAAGTTGTAATGACATGGTTAGATACTTACAGGCAAGGAAGTGAATACCGCCAGCTAGCCTTTTGAACATGTAGCGCGGGTTTCTGAAAGTGTACACCGAGAATACAGTTCCCATCAGGATTAACAGCAGGCTGATGATCGAAAAGACGACCTCTGTCCGCGTGTAATCTAAAACATATTGATATCAACAAGATTTTATTGTACAGATATATGAGGTAGTGAAATTTACATTTATAGTTCAAGAGCACGATGATATTAACATTGCTGATTAGACCAGTGTTTCCCAACGTGGGGCCCACGCCCCACAGGGGGCAATTTGGTTTTTTTAGGGGGGCAATTTAGAAATTGACTTGATGCGACTTTACCGCTTTGTCTTTGGGTTATTTAAACGCAATGCCAGATATGGTTACAAAATATAACAAAAAAGCAAATTCTTAAAAGGATCACACTAAATTGCCATAATAAATGATTATTATAAATCTTTTGAATTTGAATATTTCATTATATGTTTTTTAATTTTACTTACAGTGTTTTATGATAATATTAAAGTAATTTCTTTCAAAAACCATCCTATATCAGTTTCTTTAATAACAAATAATTTATTTATTAAAAATTATGTATGGGGGGCAAAAAAAATATTGAAAGTGGGTGGGACATGACCCAAAAAAGGTTGGGAAACACTGGATTAGACTGAGGTTCCAGTGTCAATAAAATAAACCAAATGTATTATGCATAAATGTTTTAGTCTAAAAAATATAAAACTGGTGAATCGGGGATAATCTAAATTGAGAATTTCAGTTCAACAATACAGACCAAGACTAGACACAATCAGTTGTCAGGTATACATTAAATTTTGTAACTGCATGACTAAATTTGTTCTTAGAACTATGAGTTAGGTTAAATAGTATTGCATATCAAGTTTGGAGTCAGTTTCTATGTTAATTCAAGCAAGAAAACAGATCTTCACAGTTTTGAGATAGTACTTTGAGTTTCACCTGGAGTAATATTTCGAAAATTCTTAGCAAAATTATTTATTTTCGGCTAAACTATTAAAGTTACAAATTTTTTTATAATAACTAAAGTTGACGTTTGTTACAAGATATAGTGATCTGCAAAATTTCCGAGTGATAATATTATTTTAGTTGTCGGTCAAATTGGATGATGAAACATTCAGCGGTGAGATTTGATATCTGATCAGCTATCCAGAAGTTACTAGTGTGGACACGGAAGTGAGCGACTTTTCCACGGTCTGTGTGAGTGCAGAGAGTCGACTAGAACCTTACAGTCGACGCGACACCAGGAACCGTGAACATAACATGTAACTCAGTCGGCCAGCCAGCACTACTGTGCTACCGGGTTGGCGAGATAATGACTTAATGACTTTGCATAATATTTCAAGAATATACTGATTTTTACCTACAATACAACAGACCTGTGACCGTTATTTGAAATACCTTTTCTTAGTCTGAGGTTATACAAGCTAAGTGGCGACCTTTTATTATAGCAAAGCAAAAGTTGAACAATTATCTATGGCTACAGACAGTCAAAGCTGAGACAAAGGTTTTGCCTAACCCCAAGGCAAGGCATGTTGTCTTACATAGTAGAATCTGCCATATCCTTGTCCTTTTCCCTGTATTATCTGCCCATTTGTCTGTAATAATTACTTAGCAATAATATTAGTAAATCAGTTTCACTACACGGAACATACAGTGACAGATCATAAATTCTGCAACCAAGAACTACATAAAATTTATCTACTAAAACTACAAAAATAAGCTTTTATTTGCTTTTGTCTCCACTTTCTCCAACACTTCGAAAATGTTCATTAGTAATTTAGCGTAATTTCTATTCTTTATTATTTGAATTCACCCCCCCCCCCTTACCAAAAAAAAAAAAAAATAATAATGGGCCCACAGCACCACAAACCCAATTAAGATGAGAATTTTACTTTGAAAAACATTCCCATCAATTTTTTTATATGCTACACAAAAATTTTGGCATTGTAAATAACGTGTAAAAACTCCCCATCGATATAATGTTCGTTTCACAAGTTGTTCAAAGGTCAGTAAAATCAGTATAGAGGAATATCTTTCTTCCAATTGGTCGTACAAAAATAAAATATTTTTTTCACCATTCAATTTAAAAAAAAAATTGATAATTATTTATATCAGCAACGGTTTTAATTATATTTATACTGCTGGAAGTGGAATCCAGGGCGCGTTATTTTTCGATGCTTTCCTATATAATTCTAATCCAAATTTTCATGTTTGCGTTATCTTTGGAGAGAATTTGTTATATTTTCTAAACAAGAATCATTTTAGGTCCAATTCACACAGAAGGGATGTGGCCTCAGTACAAACTGAAGAAAACAGAAGGATCTCGCGCAACATGGCTACTACCACGACTTCCTCTTCATCTGACAATAACGCCGCTTCGGAGCACCCCTAGGCCGAAGTCGCGGTGGCGCGGACCTCCAAGAGGCGCGTTCTCTTCACTATCGAAAGGCGCGGCGGTTTTGAGTTCAACTTACGGTTTTCTAAAATCATTGAGAATTTTCCTGAATTATAGAATTTTTTAAATTATCCCAATCTTGGGACACAGGAAAAGGACTCAGATATTCGCTAGGGAATTAAATGAAACATGTTCATTACCATTAATTATTCCAAAGGGAGAATATTCTTAAACACTACTGCTACTAACCCACACAATATCTGTCTTTATACGGAATTCGTGCACGAAATACTCATTCAGGTACACCCCAATTTTTTACTTTTTATTCTTGGTTTTCTTCAGCGACTGGACTTCATAACAAGTTGAATATTTCCCACCGTATTTTCATATGATATTATCAACACGCACATCTCTTAATTACATCAGTTTTGAAAGGAGCGAAACATATTTACATACTTACGTATTGTATTATAAGTCACTATACCGTAAGCACATGCTACAGACTGCCTTTCCTACACAATCTCGTGTTCCGTAATCCTACGATCATTTGAAAACTTGTTACGAGAAAATGTTTCATCATATTATGCTTCATCTACTACGAAATAGAAAGATATGTTCATGATATCTCCAGGAAGTGAGGCCGAATCGGATTAACCGAGGATCTGTCATTACACAGCAAGTTCTACCATCACTGTTTCGTCTTTATTCGCCGGTGTCTACGGTCACAAATAAACCATCCACATCTGTCACCACAGACGATGCTAAAGAAAGGGATCATTTACAATTTTTATGAGCCGAAACTGATTTTGGCGGAGCTTTAATTTTCACTTGCTTCTGATTAATACCACTAAACTCTACAGTGTGTAGAAACGTTGAACTGTTTCAGTGTAGCTGTAGTTTTTCTAATAACAAGTTTTCATTTACAATTCGTTCAATTGTTGATAGTACTTTCAGAAAATAAAAAGATAATTTTTGAATGAACGTTCAGTTACATGCTGCCAAAAAAAGGTAATTATTTTTAATAACGCACGATTTTTTTTTTTGTTTTTTTTTCTCCAGTGTGCAATTGTAAGGACAGTTGCCAAAGTATTGCATGGCGGTAATGAAAATATAAAATAAAAACCTTCTACCATCAGGTTCGGTAGAAATATTAGTTGGCACCACATTTGTTATTTTTTTTGATAACTCAAAATCTCAGTCTTCCTAGAACAAGTTGGTACAGAATACAGCGGACAAAGAGGCAGAAAATAATGTTTCTGATGAAGACCATCGTCCCATGGCAGAAAATGCCGTTTTCACACTATCTGCTTATACCTTAATGCATCATCAACATACACGCCATACGTTGCTGCTAATTGCGACATTATTAGGAAGAGGATTCCAAAACTATAATATCAAATATTTTCAAGGGAGACAGACTGTTTAATAAAACGTTCCAAAAGTAATTCAACTCAATCTAGATGTTTTGCAAATTATTTTGACAAATATGAAAGTCATGAATGCACAACGAAAGCACGAATTCAGGATATGAATTTAAATTTAACTTGTCCAGAACAGAAAGGCTCGTGGGCGAAGGCCAATCCGAGGGCACAGTAATGGTTACGGCTGACACTAGAATCAACAAACCGTCATCTCCAACCTATGTCATATTACCGTCATCTCTTCCAGTCCACGGAGAAATGTACCACGCCTCAAACACAAACTGATACGAGACCGGCTAGTCATACATCTAATGACTATTTATTTCATATTTTTTCAAAAAAGTGTATATATTTATATTATGTAATCTACATTTTCCTATGGAATAACTGGTAATTTCGAAGTGATAGTTTTTCTGTATATTGACTAAGAATTTCTTAAAATCTAAAAAAGAATATTCCGTAAAAGTTTAATACGTTTGGGATACATTTCTCAATTTTTAATCAGGTAAAGAAAATCCCACGCTTCTCCCCTTCTTCAGCCATAAATGACGAACCAGAAAAATAATTTTGAGAATTATTTGCATCGTCGTCAGATGTTATGGCCGACGCCACGTGCTCGCGAGTCTTCTGTTTGGACTGACGAGGCCACGTAGGCGCCTCGTCTCCACGCCACGTCTCTTCTGTGTGAGATGGGCCCCTAGAGGCCTCAAAGAGGCGCGCCGCTGCTTCGTTCGCCACCTCCGTGTGAATTGCGCCATTTGTTAATATACGAGCGACTTCAAAAAGCGTCGCGCCCGCGCCACGTCTCTTCTGTATGAATTGCGTCTAAGCGTCAAGACTCAAACATCAAACTTTGGTGGAAGCAAACCACATAAACCTTATGACGACAGATTCAACCAGCAATCTTGCATCGCAGGTAATAGGCAGTCTGCAACAGCTCATACTGCCTGGCCCGGGCTAGCGAATACTTCAGTTCATAATGTCCTACCTCTGCCATCGTTGATTTTCATAGTTTTTTTATGTATTTATAGATATTCCAGGGAACGCTCAGCCGTTTTGAGAGACAGTGGAAAGTAGCGAAATTCCTGTCTGGTGGCAAGTGTCCGCCCAGTGGCCGTTTTCCTTTCTCTGTCTGCTGCAGGTAAACCTGGCGATTCCGTCGCGGCTGTTTCTTCATGTGTCTCCAAGAGTGACACGTCAGTTGGTGAATGTTGTAATAAGTATTGGATCAGGAAAAAAAAAAAAGTGAAGAGGACCGCTTCAGCGTTTTGCCTGCAGACATCTTCGCAACGGAACTGATGAGCGAAAAAACTAATTCTGACGCTAGTCGGGAGCACTTTTAAGCACCATTAGAGTTCATTTTATTGTAATGCAAAAAACACGCGGTTTCAAAGATTCAATTTTTTATGTAGCATTAAACCATAATTTTTATCATATTGATTTCTTTTTATCAAATTGATTTTTTTTTCTGTGTTCGAATAATTTAAATGTTTTGTAATTAGAATGTGCTAATTCATGTGATCTAAAATATCCATAATTCATTTTTTTTAAAAAAAGTTACATTTCATACAGAGATGAATGAATGTGTATGGTAATTTGGGCGAGTATAAATTCGTAATGAACCAAGACATTTCGAGTTCCATTACAATCTAAAGTCTATATCATAATGGTTTATTTTTTTATAAGAATTTAGTGATCAACACTTAAATGCCTCATACAAATTACAAAATATCCATAATGGCATTAATGAATTATTTATTCCTTTCAAAATTTGTGAGAAACTAAAATGTGGGTTGTTCTGTTGACTTCTCCTTAAAAAAAAATATACTAGTTTTGCTACAATATTTTTGTTTCTTAGGGGCTATTAAACATTGCCAGATGTAACCTTTCCAAAAATTCTCTAGAAGGCTGTTAGTTGTATGAAATTAACGTCTTTTTTCATTACTGACTTACCCCATTTTTTCTAGAGCACATTAAACTCATCCAGAGAGATCCCTGAACTACGGATATACTAAACAGATAGCATATTACTTAATCCTGTAGAGCACAGTTTAATCTCCTGGAATTCTCATCGTAGCCAGTCGAGAGTTTGCCATTAATAAATACAATATATATTTTTATTTCATCTTACAAGCTTATTGGAACCTCTGATCAAACTGAACAGTTATGTTCAGTTACATGAAAATCATTTGCACGCATTTACGGTCTTCATGTACCCAAATAACGATAGACTTTTCCAGGACGATAACACGCCATGTCAAAAAATCAGGGTGTTGGCTGCTTACCACAGTGGAAGAATGACAGACGAAGATCAGGCACTAGGGGAGAAATTAAATTCACACTAAGATTTCAGAGGTGAGAATAGAATGGTCATTATTGATGAGAATTTAAATTTACCAGGTGTAAACTGGGCAAGAAATAAGATTAATAACACAAGGGAACAGATTCGCAAATACCTTAATAAGGGAAGGAGAATTTACCCAAGTGGTAGAACAGAACACTAGCAGACAAAATATTTTGTTTATATTCCTAATAAAGCCCGATGATAACCTAGTGGGGTGCCAACTAACTGAAGGAATAAGTGATCATGAAGCAGATCTGATGGATATTAAACGATTTAGTGAACCAGCAGCAAAAACTGAAGGGAAATGTGTACGATTATAAAAAGGCACAGATTTTGAACTTTAAGAGAGAGAGCGTTTCATCAAATTGAAGGAAGGCAGGCACAAGTACAGTGAGTCAAGGTGGGAAGAGTTCAAAGAGATAAAGGTGGAAGTAACATTTATTCCAAAACAGAAACTAAAGAGAAGTACAGAACCTGTGTACTATGATAGGGAGGTGAGGGGGTTAAAGAGGTTGGTAAGTAGAGAACGTAACAGAGTTAGACAGTAGGGTACTAGGGAATATTTAAAACTAAACAAACCTAATATCTAATCTAAACTCAATATCTAATCTAAACTCAATATCTAATCTAAACTCAATATCTAATCTAAACTCAATATCTAATCTAAACTCAATATCTAATCTAAACTCAATATCTAATCTAAACTCAATATCTAATCTAAACTCAATATCTAATCTAATCTAAACTCAATATCTAATCTAATCTAAACTCAATATCTAATCTAAACTCAATATCTAATCTAAACTTAATATCTAATAAGATGGCTTGTTTCTTTTTTTTTATTTTTACTTATGGTTTTACGCCTCGTCGAGGTCCTTAAGAGGTGGTATGAGATTGGGGAGAAGGAACTGGAAGTAATTCGGCCATGGATTTTTAAAGGAAACATCCTGGCATTCACCTGGAATAATTTGGGGAAATCATGGGAAACCCAAATCTGGATGCCCGGACGGGGAATCTAACCTGTGTCCTTCCGCCGCGCCCGCCTGGGCAGGTTGGCCCAAAATTTGTCTTTGATGAGCTGCTATTAACAAATGACTTTTGGCCAAACATTGCCAAGAGCTTAGTTCCAGCCACCAGCTATACTGATGGCACATTAAAAATCAAGTAAGTGTTGTGAGCACTGAGGTGTAGTGTAAAGATATGCTATCATCTGCCTATCATGTAACACCTTAGTGTGGACGTTGTGTGTCGGGTCCCTTTCCTGCAGTTACTTGTATGTATGTGGTAACTTATGAAATTGTGGTATATGCATGGACATATGTGTGTGTGTACGTGTTCCTGTGTGTAATTATGATGGTAGGAGTCTACTTGAGATTTTTCCATCAGTGGCCACCTATGTAGATGTAATCATTTGGGTATGATGAGCACCGAGGTTTGTGGCAAAGAAATGAAATATTTCGCACATCCTGTAGCTATTCAGTCTGGACCTAGGGTGTTCAGTCCTTTTCCTCCAGTTACGTGTATGTGTGTGGTGATGTATGGTAACTGTGTGTATGCATGGACATGTGAGTGTGTGTCTTTCTATGTGGTTGTGTGTCTATCCCGATAGGATTCTAGTCGACTTTGAGATTTCACAATGACTGGCTACCTATGTGTTGATGTAATTAATTGATAATGTGATAAGTACTGAGGTGCATGGCAAAAACATGTCATCCATTGCACACACTCTAACGTCTGTCTGATGGTTTTTTGGTCAGTTATGTTTGTGTGTGAGACCTAGTATGAGTATGGGAGTTATGATATTTGTCTGATGACCATGTGCCTACTGATACTCGTGGTACGTCGGACAAATATTACTGAACAGCAGAAAAGGCTTGTGGCGTGGGATAGAGGTGGTGCTGATCAATGGCAGAGAGGTCTGTAGTGTAAGTTAAATGATATGATTTTGATGTGAGGAGTTTGTTACTTGGAACACATGTTAATGATGATTTTTTTTTGTCAGTCTTGAGCCATGGGGGTTCTGTCCCACTTTTTCTTGCTGGTTGTTATGTTGAGCTCGCTGTAGGCATGGATATATGTGTCTGTGTGCGTCTTTCTCTGTGTCTGTATGCGTAAGTATGGTGATACCTTCCTTAAACTCATTTATCTGGACGTATGAATTGCTGTTCCTCCCATATGTTTGTGCTTGTGTGGAGACGTAATGGGTTTGTGGGTGAGACCTAGTGTGAATATGGAGGTTATGATATCCGTCTGATAGACAAGTGTCTATTGTAACTCATGGTACCTGGGTCACATGTTACTAAATGACAGAAAGGGTTGCTGTGTGGGAGAGATGTGGCTGTGATTTCAAACTTCACACATCCTGTAACTCTTCAGTTTGGATCTAGCATGTTCGGTCTCTTTCCTCCAGTTATGTGTGGTGATGAATGGAACTGTGTGAATGCATTGACATGTGTGTCTTTCTATGATTTTTGGCCAGTCATGGGTGTTCTGTTCCACTTTTTCGTTGCCATGATTGGGCTAGTTGCTTGAGTCGAGATCGCTATAGGCATGGAAATGTACGTGTGTATGCATCTCTATCTAGGTGTGTTTTTTTTGCGTAAATAGTGGTGATATCTTCCTTTATCTCGTTTTTCTGGATGTATGATGTGCTGTTCCTGCACTTATGCTTGTGTGAGGTGACGTATGGATTTGTGGGTGAGACCTAGTATGAATATGGGAGTTATGGATATCTGTCTGATGACCAAGTGTCTACTGCTACTCGTGGTACATGGGGGAGCACATGTTACTGAATGGCAGAAAAAGCTTAGGTGTGGGATAGACGTGTTGGTGCTGATGTGAACAGTTTTGTACCTAGCACACATGATACTGGATGGTAGTGAGGTCTGTAGTGTGAAATAAATGAGATGATGTTGATGTGAAGAGTATGGTGCCTGGAACATATGTTACTGATGATTTTTTGGTCAGTTATGAGCCATGGGGGGTTCTACCCCACTTTTTCGTCGCCATGATTGGGGCTGGATGTTGTGTCTAGCTCGCTGAAGGCATGGATAATGTGAGTGTTTGTGCGTCTCTCTCTGTGTCTGTATGCGTAAATATGGTGATACCTTCTATAAAAATGTCTGTCTGGACGAATGATTTTGCTGCCCCTCCACTTATGTTTGTTTGTGCTAGTGTATTGAGATATATGGATTTGTGGGTGAGATCTGATAGTCAAGTGTCTATTGCAACTCATGGTACCTGCGTCACTTTTTTACTGAATGGTAGAAAGGGTTGCGGTGTGGGAGAGACGTGTTGATGGTAAATATAATCAACTGGGGCGCGATGAACACTATTTATGGTGAAAACATGTCATCTTTTGCACACCATCTATCTCGCCAGGCTGATGATATGTAAGGAGACTTCTGTTTTTCAGCCAGTCATGAGGCAAGAGAGTACTACACCACTTTTTTGTTTCCATGATTGGTGCCGGCAGTTGTGTAGTCTTGGACATGTGTATCTGCGTCTCTCTTTGTGCATGTAAGCGTAAGTAACTCGTCTGTCTGATGATTTTTGTAACGATAGTTCTATCCAGTTAATCAGTTGTAACGACAATTCTGCCCCCACTTCATCGTTTCCGTGATGCTTGCTGTTAGTTCTGTCGACCTAGCTGTATGCATGTACAAGTGTGTGCGTGTGTCATTCCTCTGTGGATTTGAGTCTAAAATATATGGTTATAGAATTATGCTCACCATCAACGTGTGCTTCTAACCATTGTTTCAGGGCTTAGACAATCTCCCATTTCGATGTGCTCTTTACAGTTTACTGCCGTTTGTGTTGGCATGTGAATTTTGATTCTCACTACATAAAAATCATTTAACAGAGAAGCGAAGGACTTGGGTACAAACCCACAGTCAGACCATTGCTTGTGTGGTGTAGTATGGAGTCCACATTTTTTGTGCATCAAATGCAAGGTGCAAAGGATGGCAGCTAGATTTACCTGTGGAAAATATTCAGTAAGTGACATAATAAAGGAGCTGGGGCTGGGATGTCATTGGAAGAGTGTTGAGGGGCTGTAGGTGGCGTATAATGCTGTTAGAATGGATATTGGTGGAATAATTCTGAGTGGTGTATGGAGCCTAAGTTGACCATGACCACAATCTGGCACTATACTTTAGGTGATGAGGCCTGACTGGGTAAAATATCTAAACACCCACTTCGACCTAACAATTTACGACAGTTCAATCGTGGGTGCTATCTTCGGCGCAATAGAACTAGTGTCTGCAACTATTGTGACGTTTTGGATACTTGTCGATGTGTGGGGGTCTTCTATGAAAATGTGGGTTATGATGCCTGTTTTATGACCACGAAACTATCAATTAGCTAAGAGCATTATGGTAACTTTATCATGGTTACTTGAACAAAGCATGCAATTACAATCAAATGTCACACTTGGTCCTGAATCCGAAGGTTGGCGTCAGATGGGAACATTTAAACCGAATGGAGAACACTCCTGTGTCCTGATTGGTTGAAAAATACTTTTGCAGAAATTTCCTGGAAGAAGGGGGAATTTTCCTGGGAAACTGCAGTAGAAACCACCTTAAGTGAACATTTTGGTACCTGGAATCCCTGCTACTGATTAGGAGAAGACTTTGCGAAATTTTAACAAAAGGTTACCCTGACAGTAACTGATCAGGGAATCATTGGAAAACAGGAGGAGGTTTGGGGAAGTGTTGTGGGTACGTTGGCGATGAGGCTAGGGGTTGGTCTTGGTGAAAGAATTAGGAATAGTGCGTAAAAGACTATAAGTAGGAACCGGCACATAAGGGAGTGGGTAAATTTTCTAAATCTCCACCTTGGCTACAGGCGATGGTCTCAGGGATGTTCTGTGCTTAGCGTGATTCGATTTTTATCACATAGGACTGGCGTACTTCGATTCGACAGGGGTGAAATTAGTAAGATTAACAGACGGTATTTCGTTCATGGAACATACATGCTGAGCTGTAAAATACAGTTTAAAGGTGTCAATCACTGATGTATCACAAGGGATTTATTGGAATTTTAGACAAAGTGCAGCTAAGGACACTGAATTTGTGATTGCTTACGAAAGCATAACAGAATTGATACATAGATTGGTCTGGATTGACCTTGATGGCAACAATTACGAGTGTGATTAAATATTTTATACCAATGGCAACAGAGATAAGATTAGGGAAATAAGGAGTAGTACTGATATTTCCATTCCTTGAGCTTTGCCATTGTCAAACTGGAAACTTTGATTTTTTTTCTAGCTTTGATGTGGGAAAGGCTTTGTCACAAATATTTTCAAGTGGCCTCTTGTCCAAAGACAGGGTTGAGAAATAGGCTTGAAAAAAAATTACAGCCTGATTGACATCATGTATTCACTTCAGAAATGTCTGTAGGGAAAAGTAACTGGTTTTCAAATCGACAACTTTGCTTTAGTTTAGGAGCTATTAATTCATCGAGGTCACACTTACATACATCAGTAACCCCTTCAATGCCTCTTTGAGTTCAAAAAGTGTCTGTGTTTCATTACACATAACTTATACTTCCTTTAAAATACACGGAATATAGGTGACACTCGTCAGTTATATTATATTGTTCATAATGAATCCAACATGATGTGACTAATTGAGTTTGTTTCCCGTCTTTTCGTCGGTGTATTAATTTTTAATGTCTGCCTGCTTCGATGAACGGAATTTTTTTATGGTTTTCCCTACCTTCGTCGGTGAATGTCTCTCGGTTTAAATGAAAGGATTTCACGCATTGATGGGTTTTTGAGGCTACGAATTTTGAAAGGAATAACGTATGTGTGGTAATGCTATACTTTATCACAATAATTTCATTTTTAAAAACTTTTTAACGTCTCTCTAACAACGTGGCCTTT
Source organism: Vandiemenella viatica (assembly GCA_031002005.1). Lineage (NCBI taxonomy): Eukaryota > Metazoa > Arthropoda > Insecta > Orthoptera > Morabidae > Vandiemenella > Vandiemenella viatica. Next base: position 11,898,170 of record JARYHS010008074.1, on the reverse strand, counting down.
TGAGACGGGGAAAGGATGGGGAGCAAGGAATGGGAAGGAATTCGGCCATGTCCTTTGAAGGAAGCATCCCGGCATTCACCTGGAGTGATTTAGGAGAAACCATGGAAAACCCAAATCTGGATGCTCGGAAACGCCGTCCTCTCGAATACAAGGCCAGAACGCTAAAACAGGTACTTTTTTTAACGTCTCTCTAACAACGTGGTCTTTAGAGACGGGAAAGGAATGGGAAGGAATTCGGTCATGGCCTTTTGAAGGTAGCATCCCCGGCATTCACTTGGAGTGATTTTGGGAAACCATGGATGCCTGGAACCTCCGTCCTCCCGAATGCGAGGCAAGAACGCTAAATAATTTCATGAAAACAGGTACACATAGAATTTATATCTGGAGTTTATGACGCTTTTTTTCCCGTTAAAAGGAAACATTTATGCTTTTTTTTATTCAAGGCAGGTATCCTCTCTAGGTATGGAAACTAAAATTTTGATTTTGAAATTGACGAGTTGGAACGGCTTTTTCAATAAAAACACCGCGCCGGACTCGAACCGGCGACCTTCGGCACTCTAGCCCCAACACTGCCGAGGTCGTTAGTTGAATTCTCTCTATCATTAACGCTGTTAACGATTAATTATATTGGAATCCCACCTTACTGATGCTTATTTCCTCTTTATATTCGCTCAGAGTTATAAACATCCTCGAATATCAGAACTGCATTGTATAGATATGAATTTGAGCTAAGTCAGGACATTCCATAGTTCATTATCACGTTTTAAACATAAAAGTTACGCTTTCTCATGGTCTATGTCTTATTTTTAATTAAATACAAAGACTCAAGCAGTTTTTCTGTTCACCCAGAATGAAAACTAAATTTTCGATTTTCGTTTTTAAAACACGTTATTCTGGCGAGGGATTAGGCTACCATAAAAGATTCTTATATTTGTTCTACGAAAACTGACATATAATAATTATTCTCATCTCGTAATAATTTCTTCTTGAACCGCAGTGAATTTCTATGTATCCTGCTGGAACGGTTTCGAGTGGGGTTGTTTGGTAACAGTTTTAACGTCCCTTTTTAACAACGTGGCCTTTAGAGACGGGAAAGGATGGGGGGCAAGGAATGGGAAGGAATTCGGCCAATGGCCTTTTGAAGGAAGCATCCCGGCATTCGCCTAGAGTGATTTGGGGAAACCATGGAAAACGCAAATCTGGATGCCCGGACGGGGATTCGAACCGCCGTCCTCCCGAATGCGAGGCCAGAACGCTATCCGTTACACCACCACGCTCGGTAGGAACGGTTTCGATGGCGCAACCCGATAGCAGGACACCTGAACAAATAACAAATACACATGAAATTTTTTGCAAGCCTGAGACTCTGCAATATGTATTGGACGCCCTAATTTCTTTGTCCGCCAGCCAGGCACCCAGCTATGCTTTCATATTGGTGGATGGCCTAGCTGTATCGCTCTGTAATGGAGCCATTTCGTAACCTGTCGGACTCCCGAGCAAACAATAGCCGCTCACGCAAACGTCGAAATATTTCACGCATATTGGGACACCCCCGCCATCTAGCGACAAGTGCCTATAACGCTCTGCCGTGTGTCGCACCCTAGCGACAGTTATGCAAGTTATCGCGCATGTCGCAACAGGGTCTCAGCGGCCGAGCAAGTGCGTACATGTCGACCGACACCTGTGCAAATACGCCTTAGGCTAGGGTTTTCCCCCGCAAGACAAGGATAGAAGATCTCGTGGCGAAGTGGAATATCTCTGGCCGGCGCATGCGCAGATGAAGTTTCTCGTGGCATCGGCTGTTCGGTGGAGACACCTGGTGGAAGGATGTGTGTATATGCTACATAGCAACATTTGTGCAGGTGGAATATCTGCATCATATAGGACACAATCGGAAATAATATCGCTGATTTCAGAGTAACATTGTTGGAGATAAGTGAAATAACAGCTTGAATAAAGACTAAATAACAGTTATATATGTTTAATTTGAAATATGCGGTCGTCATGCCATCAATGTGGCAACACTGCACTTGATTTGAATTTCCCCGCCAACCGGAAGTGACGTCATGGAGGGGAGGCAGAAAAGGGAAATGGAAGCCGCCCATTTTGTGTCACGTGACCGGAAGTTGGGATTATAGAGCTTCCCCCGTTCCTACCTACTGACAATGAATCAGAAGCGCGAAGGTCTAATTCGGAGAACGAGCTTAACAATACGATTAGAAATGAAGATACTAAAAAATTTGAAATTCATCCTGAAGAAATCATGAAGGAAATAAGCAAGCTGAAAAAACATAAGGGGGCTGGTGCAGATAATATTACTACAGATATCTTAAAGATAGCCGGATGTGACATTGTACCTTATCTTGAAATATTATTTAAATTGAGTCTGGATACTTGCTGCTTACCACAAGACTGGAAAAGTGCGATAGTAGTACCGGTACATAAAGGAGGGGTGAGAAATAGAGTAGAAATTACAGGCCAATCAGTTTGACTTCAGTGGTAGGTAAATTAATGGAAAGATTGATATGCAACCACATCAGAAATGTATGTGAGGAACGTAAGTGGTTTTCAAGTAAGCAACATGGGTTCAGGCAAGGATATTCATGCGAATCTCAGTTGGTGGGATATATGGAAGATATTTCAGATGAAATGGACAAGGGAGGCCAAATTGATAGTGTAGCACTAGATCTTTCAAAGGCGTTTGACAGAGTAAGCCACAAAATGGTAGTAAATAAGGTAAAAACTTATATAATTACGAAGTCTTTCTCGGCGTTGAGAATTCAAATAATGCTCTCGGGTGACTAGCCGAGTTATAGAAGTGTTATAATAAGCACACAATATTTCGGCGCACTGATCGTCGGCGCCATCTTCTGGTGAAGTGAGGTCAGGAACATGCGAAGCTGCTGAGCTAGACCAGATTCCCGCTGCTAACCTCTGATTGGTCGGCTGTGGAACCAGTCGTAGCAGGGGTCAAATCTCGTGTGGCTTGAATCGATGCCAAGGTGGAGTTACGGCTAGATTTGATGTCCTTTTTCACATGACATATAGCGGATGGGCTTAAAATCACCGCTCCTTCAAAGAAGATATCCGAAAACAAAGCCTTCACGATAAATTGTTTTTTTTTTTTTTTTTTTTTTTCGCTGCCTCAACGGCTTTATGTAGCCCCGCTACTGTCTGTAGCTTTATCTACTGTAACATATGGTTGGTTTTGGGAAACATGATATACACTTTAGGGAAAAACCCGGCTTTGGCCATTATATAATGACCTTAGAGGGAAACCCTTGATTGTTCTTATCGCCTGGTGGGGATGAGCGTAGTTAACAACTGCGTGAGCAGTTGTACGACCATCCCTAGTTGATTTTCTTGTTGCTGGCATTGACAACGGTTGTTGTGTAGATGCTCATCGTGTCTGGTTAGGTGGTTATGCTTGGTCACATGGCCGTGGGTGGTCTTATCCTTCTGCGATCTGGGTGGCGTCGTGATCTTCTCTGTGCTGGTTTGGGGGCGGCTCCTGTTGATAGCCGCTTGCAGCTTCCTCCTCAGTGGGCAGCCCCCGTAGCTAGCCGCGTGGTCCATGGCGCAGTTGGCGCAAGTTGGTGTCGCTTCGCGTGGTCTCGTGCACACCAACACGCTGTGATTTTCCCCGCAGCGAACGCAGCGAACTTGGTTCCGGCAATCCTTCGATCGATGCCAGAATCCCTGGCACCTGAAGCATTGGTCAACAGTTGACAATGATGATTTCTTCCTGCGGGGATTCTTCTTGGTGCTCCGGCCGTTTTGCTTCTTGACTTGGATATTGGCTGCCTCAACATCATTGATTTCCGATGGCGTTGACTGCTTGGGTTCTGTGGGTGGTGGGAGGTTTTCATCTGGGGTGACCACCGTTCCTCGGTTCGTTGCTTCCTCTGGCGAAGCAGTGTTTGGGATGCTATCACTTTTCGGAAGCCCTGCGCCTCCATACTGGACGAGCTGGAATTGAATGCTGTGGCTCTCGAGAAAATCCTTAACCGCCGCTAACTCTGATGGGCTCGCACATGTTACGAGCAGGTTGTCCGGTGTCAACCCTGTCGGCGCTTGCGATGCCACTACTTGGTGGTCTGCACTAGGCGTGGCGTCGAGGTGCATGGGCAAGGACGGTGTTCTTGGAGATTCCGGTCCTTTAAGGCCGGCGGTAGTTCCGTCTTTTCTTGAGGTTTGCGACTCATCTTCCTGGCTAGACGAAGATGATAGTTGGTGTGGTTTGCAATATAGCACCCGATGTAGGTCTTCAAAATAGTCATCCTCTCTGAAATCCTTGCTGAGGATGACAGGAAGGCTGACAAACCGTGACCAGTCATTCTTCTTGTCAGTGATGGGCGTGGCGAAGTGACCGAACTTCTCGTCGCTGAGGATGCACAGGAACATGTTACTTGGTATTTCCCATGCATACTCTTTACTCCCGGACTTGACTCGGAGTTGGATTATGCATGGTTGAACCTGGGCGTCTAGGTATTTCTTCCACCAGCTTCGGGATGTGTACTGTCCTTTTGCCATGAAGATTTCGCTATACTTGCCAGATGTACAACGGATATAGATCAGGGTCTCCGCCTCCTCGAAGTCGGGGTCGTCAAATCCATCTTCAATTCTTGGTGACGACCATGTTGTCCAGGATGAATTTGCGGTGTCTGACCCCTGGGATCGACGTGAGCAGGTTCCAACATAGCTGCCCGCGTTAGCTGTCGTAGGAGTGACGCACTTGGGAGACCGCACGTCGGCAGTGGCTGCGCAGGGAGTAGACTGAGCCTCCCTGTGCTCATGTGCTGTGACCCCATGTTGCGCCGTAGCAACTTCGCCTGATGTCGACTCAGCTTGGCGTGACGGTGTCTGCTGCGGTGAGACAGGGCGCCGCTTCTTCACCATACTGCACGTTGTCTATATAGGGCACGAACACGACGTAACACCTGCGAGAGAATAGCCGCCTCGGTGGCTGCCGCTGCCAGCGACGATAAATTGTTTGTCTAACTGATGGGTCAACACGAATCCGTTGCGGGCCTCATATTGAGCCATGCTGCCACGTGATTGGTCAGATTTGTAACCAATGGTAGCCGGGGTCCTGCCTCGTAGTAACTCATCGTTCGGTAGAAGGAAAAGTCAGAAGGCAAAAACTTACCCATAAGCTGATCATTAATGCCTGAGCAACAAATTGCTCGCTTATGTTACTACCGAACTTTCCGTTGATCTGGACGCGCCGTGTAATGCGTCTCGGTCGCGCTGTCGACGAATAGTATTGATGATTGGCGTCCAGGCTTCACTCAGCTGGTGCCCGCTGTCGCGGTTGACGAGGTTAGACGCGAGACGAATTTCTACTGCTTCTGTAAGGATGCTATTCCAGAAGCTCCCAGTATGCGCCAGTACTCTGGTATTTTCGAAATCAAAACCATGGCCATGTTCTAGACTGTGTTCCGCCACCGCAGACTTTTCTTTCTGCCCCAGACGAACGTGTCGTGCATGTTCTAGACAACGTTGGTGAACACACCGCACCGTCTGGCCAATGTAGCTCTTTCCACACTCGCAACTAATGCTATATACCCCAGGTGTCCGCAAAACAAGGTCATCCTTGGGGGAGCGCAAGATGTTCTTCACCTTCGGTGGTGGCAGGAAAACGGTCTTGATTCCACTTTTTGCTAGAATCCGTCCTATCTTGGTAAAAACTATTGGAGTGGATGAGAAAGTGATTTGCTGGGTAGAAGAATTTTTAAAAGGTAGAAAACAAAGTTAGGGTGGGAAATGCGGTATCAAAGGAAGTGGAAGTAAAAATGGGAGTGCCGCAGGGTAGCGTATTGCGACCATTGCTATTCATTATTGTAATGAATAATTGTGTTGATTTTTTACTATCTGAAATTAGATTGTTTACAGATGACAATGCTGTATAAAAGGATCAAAACGATGGAGGACTAAACAACACACACGAAGGCTTCACACCTACTCGCAGCCAAGACAACAAGTGAGCAGAACTAAGCCAGCTGAATCTACTAGACATCACAACGACCACCGAGGCGGCTATTCTCTCGCAGGTGTTACGTCGTGTTCGTGCCCTATATAGACAACGTGCAGTATGGTGAAGAAGCGGCGCCCTGTCTCACCGCAGCAGACACCGTCACGCCAAGCTGAGTCGACATCAGGCGAAGTTGCTACGGCGCAACATGGGGTCACAGCACATGAGCACAGGGAGGCTCAGTCTACTCCCTGCGCAAACGCTGCCGACGTGCGGTCTCCCCAGTGCGTCACTCCTACGACATCTAACGCGGGCAGCTATGTTGGAACCTGCTCACGTCGATCCCAGGGGTCAGACACCGCAAATTCATCCTGGACAACATGGTCGTCACCAAGAATTGAAGATGGATTTGACGACCCCGACTTCGAGGAGGCGGAGACCCTGATCTATATCCGTTGTACATCTGGCAAGTATAGCGAAATCTTCATGGCAAAAGGACAGTACACATCCCGAAGCTGGTGGAAGAAATTCCTAGACGCCCAGGTTCAACCATGTATAATCCAACTCCGAGTCAAGTCCGGGAGTAAAGAGTATGCATGGGAAATACCAAGTAACATGTTCCTGTGCATCCTCAGCGACGAGAAGTTCGGTCACTTCGCCACGCCCATCACTGACAAGAAGAATGACTGGTCACGGTTTGTCAGCCTTCCTGTCATCCTCAGCAAGGATTTCAGAGAGGATGACTATTTTGAAGACCTACATCGGGTGCTATATTGCAAACCACACCAACTATCATCTTCGTCTAGCCAGGAAGATGAGTCGCAAACCTCAAGAAAAGACGGAACTACCGCCGGCCTTAAAGGACCGGAATCTCCAAGAACACCGTCCTTGCCCATGCACCTCGACGCCACGCCTAGTGCAGACCACCAAGTAGTGGCATCGCAAGCGCCGACAGGGTTGACACCGGACAACCTGCTCGTAACATGTGCGAGCCCATCAGAGTTAGCGGCGGTTAAGGATTTTCTCGAGAGCCACAGCATTCAATTCCAGCTCGTCCAGTATGGAGGCGCAGGGCTTCCGAAAAGTGATAGCATCCCAAACACTGCTTCGCCAGAGGAAGCAACCAACCGAGGAACGGAGGTCACCCCAGATGAAAACCTCCCACCACCCACAGAACCCAAGCAGTCAACGCCATCGGAAATCAATGATGTTGAGGCAGCCAATATCCAAGTCAAGAAGCAAAACGGCCGGAGCACCAAGAAGAATCCCCGCAGGAAGAAATCATCATTGTCAACTGTTGACCAATGCTTCAGGTGCCAGGGATTCTGGCATCGATCGAAGGATTGCCGGAACCAAGTTCGGTGCGTTCGCTGCGGGGAAAATCACAGCGTGTTGGTGTGCACCAGACCACGCGAAGCGACACCAACTTGCGCCAACTGCGCCATGGACCACGCGGCTACCTACGGGGGCTGCCCACTGAGGAGGAAGCTGCAAGCGGCTATCAACAGGAGCCGCCCCCAAACCAGCACAGAGAAGATCACGACGCCACCCAGATCGCAGAAGGATAAGACCACCCACGGCCATGTGACCAAGCATAACCACCTAACCAGACACGATGAGCATCTACACAACAACCGTTGTCAATGCCAGCAACAAGAAAATCAACTAGGGATGGTCGTACAACTGCTCACGCAGTTGTTAACTACGCTCATCCCCACCAGGCGATAAGAACAAGCAAGGGTTTCCCTCTAAGGTCATTATATAATGGCCAAAGCCGGGTTTTTCCCTAAAGTGTATATCATGTTTCCCAAAACCAACCATATGTTACAGTAGATAAAGCTACAGACAGTAGCGGGGCTACATAAAGCCGTTGAGGCAGCGAAAAAAAAAAAAAAAAAGGACTAAACAGTTGCAGTGTGATCTAGACAGGATATCTAGTCGAGTTGGTAAACATGGGATGAAGATAAATGCAAAGAAGAGTCAGCTAATTAGATACACAAATAAAAAACGAAAGGTTAATTATGAATATAAGGTGGGGAAAGAATTGCTTGCTGGAGACTTGAAATGTAAATATCTTGGCATTACATTTGATAACAAGCTTAACTGGGCAGGACACATTGGACAGGTGGTAGGAAAAGGTTTCAAAATTCTGCACTTGTTGGAGAGAGTGATGAGGGGATGTACGAGAGAAGTAAAGGAATTAGGTTACAAAACTTTGGTAAGACCATTGCTCGAATATGGTAGTGTAGTATGGGACCCACATTTTGAGTATCAAATACAGGAGTTGGTGAAGGTGCAAAGAAGGGCTGCTAGATTTGTTTCTGGAAATTGTCGCAGAATGCAATCAGTGACAGATATGATAAAGGAGCTGGAATGGGATTCATTGCAAGACAGGAGGAGGATGAGGAGGGTAATGGGAGTGTACAGGGCGTATACTGGCGATGAGGCATGGAAAGATATTGCAGTAGGTATGAAAAGTAGTTCATGGAAGGGAAAAGATGACCATGACCACAAGCTGGCACTCGATTTCAGGCACAAGGGTGTGGGAAGATTTTCTTTTTTAGGTAAGGGTGTCAAGGATTGGAATGAGTTACCAAGGGGAATGATTAATAACCTACCGAAAACGTTAAAAGAATTTAAAGTTAAAATTTGTAGAGGGCAAATGTATGTGAGTGTAGGATAGGGGGAAGTTGGGTGTGTAGGGAAATTGCCACCGGAGCCTGTGCTCGATTGCAATTAAATTAAATTAAATATTTTAGATTCTAACTTCACTAAGGATAGTGCTTGAAATGAGCTTTGATATTAATACTCCGACTTTACAGAGGCGAAGTAGCTATGCGCAATGGTTATAATGGCCATATTATCCGTGTTTGTTTCCTTGTTCGAAGGCAGGAAGCAGTTTCATGGGAAGGTTGTTTTCGAAGAAATTCAAGACAATATTACAAAAAAAAATAGATTTTTTATTATTATTTATTCCTTGTGCGCTGATTTTGAGAGCTATTGATTGCTAAGTAACTATTTATCTAGTGTAAAATTAACTACTTGAGATACATTGAATAAGCTGGCTAATGATTCCAATGCGACTATAGCTCAATAAGTTTAGAGAATATATATATGATAATCACTGGCCAACTTTCTGCTTAAAATGCAAAAGTTGCTTCAGAGAGCCAAGTTTTCAAAGTTTGCTGTGTATACGGTCAGTATTGTGAAATTCAGTCACTGTATAGAGCAACATTCAAAACTTTGAGCTGAAAAATAAATAAATCGATTCTCCATGTTAGTTTCACGCTGGTGTGACGTTATATTACCTTATAATCAGTTATGTTGAACATGTCTATTCTTGCATTTATGTGGCATTCTGACAAGCACGAAAACTCAGTCATATTGACATCATTCAACTCATTTTTGCTAATCATATTAACTTTGTTTCTCATCACTCAGATATTTTGATGCAATATACTAATACCAACAGTTTTTAATTTTAGTGTCTGGAAGTCGATTTATGATTAAAATTAGTTCTGTTAAATATCTCCAACGTTTACCTCTAATCTAAGAAAGGGGCTGCACTAAGGCCATCAATTACACGAATTCTTTCAAGAGGGTAGGAGACACCTGTTAAAAACTTTACTATTCATGTGTAGATCATGCCTGCGTAGACCTCGGATTTTAGACAAAAACTAAGTTTGGCCCCGACTGAAATACATGAAAGTAACGTCATACATAGGCATTTTTAGGCACAATAAAATCCATTAATCGTATAAGTTGTTGTTAGGTCCTATCTTTGCCTACTTTGCATATATATTTTTTTCGAATATCGACAAAAAAGTTTAACTCAGAAAAACAAATATTTTGTTAAGAGTTTATTTCCAGCAATTGAATTCAGCTTATATGGAGTCATTGTTGCTCGATCCCTGTTTACTGTTGGTTGTACAGAGGCTGTAGTAAGTTTTTTTTTAACTGCTTTACGTCTCTCAACAGCGAGGTCTTCAGAGACGGGAAAGGATGGGGGGCAAGGAATGGAAAGGAATTCGGTCATGGCCTTTTTTATGGAAGCATCCCGGCATTTGCCTGGATTGATTTGGGAAATTGTGGAAAACCCAAATCTGGATGCCCGGACGGGGATTCGAACCGCCGTCCTCCCGAATGCGAGGCGAGAACGCTAACTGTTACACCACCACGCTCGGTTGCAGTAAGCCGTGTGTTCTCAAAGCACTAATATGACCAAGGCACTGATCTTTAAATCATCTTTAATTTTGTAGTGGATTAGCTACTTCCCCAATTTCTTAACACATAGAAACAATATATATTGCAGCGAGTGCAACAGGTGAGGAATAGTAACAATGTGTTGAACAGTTTTCATGATTGTACTAACAATACTTTAATAACATAATTGCCTTATATGCAGATTTATCAAGTTTTAAATGAAAAATTGGATTGGCATCCTTCCGTAGTATCGCCAACTTGAGCATCTTCTGGGCACCGGACAGAAATTTAAATAGTAATGCAAGCCCAGGATTTTCCTAACGTCTAGCAGCCCTGCTATTGTGCCTATGTGCGGCAACTAGTTCGAAATTTCGAAGGTAAAGGTCACAGGGTTTCACGGCTCCTGCCACTCCCCCAGGATTCGTGGAGGAAGAGATCCGTCTCGTTCTTCTAGTAGCGACGGTTGTAATGGAAATGCGATCAGCGCCACGCTCCAGACGTTCGGCTATATCGGAGATCAAACCCCGACCATCCGGGCCGCAGTCAGCCGATTTATCATCTGAGTTATGCGACTTGTTCCAAACTTTTAACTTCTCATTAAAAAAACTGCAGTTATATCAAAATAACATAAAATTTAAATACTTTTAACTTTAACATTTCGCGCCGCGAGTACTACATCGATAAACAATCTGAATAGCAAACAATAGTTTTAAATATATGAATAGTGCGATTTGATTGTCTAAAATAAATGCCCGGTTGTTTGCTCAGTAGTTTAACAATCCGCAAATTGTGGAATTTACAATCTGGGCATTTTGACACAACTATCTGCATTCTAAATATGACTGCAGCGAAGAATAGAGAAACTCAGATAGACAACTAGGAGAATATCAGACGGGATTTAGGAAAGGACGATCATGTGCGGAACAGATAACTATCGAGACCTTCATGAAAACGAAGGCATTAGAGGATAAAAATTTGACCATAAAAAGGTGATCTTCAAGAATGTGTATGATTCAGTAGACCGGGATGTGCTGATAAAGGTTTTGAAAGAATTCTGAATAGACGATAAGATATCACCAATACAGCAAACTTTAACAAACACCCGATCCCAAGTTAAGTTTCTAGGAGAACTATCGCATCCCTTTGAGATAAAAACGGGGGTAATGCCCCGTTTACACGGTGCGATTCGACTGGAACGAGTGTACTGTTAGTCCGACAGCTGTGAAAAATTTAGGGTAGGTATTTGAGGCACCGTCAAAATTTGTGTAACACTTCCTTTGTAATTTCTGAATACAAAATCTAAGACCTGACTGAAGGATTTCAAATTTGGTATGTAAAAAAATAAAATAAATAAGCCGGATTATTTAGTCGGGCCTAAAATATTACCAGGCAGTTACAAAACTGTATTTTATAAGTTTCTAAAAATTTATTTGAGGCACGCCGAGATTTACACAGGATAATATTTACATCTAGAAATAAGTAATTCTGAAAAGACAGGCGATTTGGGTGGAACTTTACACCTGCCAGATGATCGGAAACATACGATAGCGCGAGTGAATTTTATATTGGCGGCCGGCTGATTTGAAACGTGTTGCGGTGCGATTGGCTCGCGTCAGACCACGTGATTCATAGCATAGAACGATTTTGCAGCACTTTCATAGTGAAACGTGTAATTATAAAAGTGTTATTTTGTTTATATATAAATAAAATAGTAATACACACATTTATCATGAAAGCTGAACATTTAGTTTGTGTTATTTGCTTAAAAATATAAAGGAAGAATTATTGTTCTTAGTGAAAAAAACTTTACAAAAAAGTCGTGAAGTGTTGGAAATTCGGCAAAAACATGGGTCAAAATACGAAGATGTTATTTTACCATCCAATTTTAACATAAAAGAGGGTTATCACTCATCTTGCTACAAAAATTTCGTAATTTCGTTGCTATAATGAAGCAACAGGGGAAAATCAGATAACAGCCTAATTATGGAAATATGCTAACAAAAATGCAATTATCTCACTCCAGTAATTTTTTGAGGAGATATGGAAGAAATAAGTGATTCCAGAGGAATGGAAAATGGCCCTGATACACCCTCTATACAAGAGGCTCTAAATCTGATCCGAACAACTACAGAGGGATTTCTCTGGTGCATGTGACCTATAAGATATTGTCCAGAGCATTACTTGAACGAGCAGAATCCCAGTTGGACTGCCAAATCGGGGAGTATCAAGCAGGGTTCAGGAAAGGAAGGTCTTGCCCTGAACAGATCCTAAACCTCAAACATTTTAGCATACCAGAAACGGAGGGCGAAACCATATATAGTGACTTTTGTGGACTTCCAAAAGCTTACGATTCCATAGACAGATGGTCGCTATTCAATATTTTGGAGGAATTTGGCTTGGACAGGAAAACCCTGAATATCATCAAAGAAACCCTCACAAATACGACCTCAAAAGTTAGATTCATGGGTGAACTGTCAGAACCTTTTGAGATCAGAACAGGGGTCCGGCAAGGGGATGGCCTCTCCCCCCTGTTGTTCAATTGTGCACTCGAAAAAGTTGTGAGAGAATGGAATGCAAGAACCAGAGGAGGAATTAGACTTGGAACAAAAAATAAAGGAGTTACGATTAAGTATTTGGCATTCGCTGACGATATGGCGATGCTCGCAGAAACATGGGAGGAAGCCAAAGGAAAAATCGCCGAATTACAAGAGCAGGCAGGGAAGTTAAGATTTCTTTCGAAACATCAAAGATTAGGACAAATATACCAGACACTCCTACGAGAGTCCGAGTAGGAGCTCATAAAATAGAGGTGGTTAGGAGTTTCAAGTACCTAGGGGAATGGATTGAATGGAACAACCTTGAAGGTAAAACAATGGAAACGAGAAGGACCAAAATGGAATTAGCCTTCCAGAAGACCAAAAACACTTACAATAAGAAAAGCCTCTCTTGGAACACAAAGATAAGACATTACAACACAGTAATTAAGCCGGAAGCACTCTATGCAGCAGAGACACTAGTCATGGGGAGGAAAGGACAAATGGAGAAATTGGAAATCAAAGAGAGGAAAATTTTGAGGAAGATCATGGGTCCCAAATTCCAGAATAACAAACAAGTATTATACAGAAACGAAGCCCTCTACGCAAAGTCCGAGAGACTCTCGGAAACCATGAGAAAAAAAAGGATTGATTTCTATGGACACATATTCCGAATGAATCCTAACAGACTAACAAAAAAAATCTTTGACTTCTTTTATAAAAAAAAGACTAAGCCCAACTGGTTTAAGGAAGTGGAAAAGGATTTTAGAGAACTCCAGATTACCGAAGTGATGTTAAAGAATGGTACAGCCAAGACCGTGACCGAAGACAAAAGTAAGAGGTTCCAAGTTGCGATAAACACCAGAAAACCGATTCAAATATCAGAAGAGGAAAGAAGGAAGAGATCAGATAGAATGAAGAAATACTGGGAGAAGAAGAAAACGCAAGCATCCAAGAAGTGATTGATCTGACGTACCCCAAAGATGGGCGATTCGAAAAAAAAAAAAAAAAAAAAAAAAATGAAGCAATATGTCGAAAACGCATCTCAAAAGTCCGATTTGCCTTCTTCATTAGGTATAGTATAATTTTACTTTTTACTATGGATAATAATATACTGTAATATCAAATATTCTCTCTCTCTCTAATTTTTTAATGTATTGTTTATGTAAATTGTACTTATGTTGAAATTAAAAAATATATTCCAATATTTTTGCGTTATATAAAAATTTTTTTACTCCATACAGACCAACTTTTTAATCAAGAATTAGAACTGAATTAAAGTGAGGAAATTCCGTGAAATTTTAAGCATAAAAATTGTAAGAACAAGGATTTTAGAGACTATCAAAAAATTGCTTCATAGCGGTGTCATTTTTTATGTATCGGGAAGCAATATTTCACAATAGCTCTTCAAATTGAGATACAGTTAGTCTTAAATGATGCAACTCTACTTTCACTTATAAAAAAGCGCTGAGGCATTTAAAGCATTTCTTTTTAATATCCACTCTTTTAACGTTTTTCTACGTTTTATTTTATTATTATTCATATCATTAAACATTATCATCAACAAATTAGCTACGATGTTAATTCCTTTCTGTAATATGGACATACTATTTTCATTAAGATCACAATCCTACTGCTTTACGCCTCGTCGATTGCTAAGGTCATTAGAGGCGGGATGGGACTCGGGACAAGGAACGGGAAGGAATTCGACCACGGCCTTTTTGAAGGAGGTATCTCGGCATTCGCCTGGAGTGATTTGGGGAAACCATGGAAAACGCAAATCTGGATGCCCGGACGGGGATTCGAACCTGCGTCCTCCCGAATGCGAGGCCAGAACGTTAACCGCTCACCCACCACGCTCGGTGATGTTTTGTCATGTAATAGGATACAAAATTATTTTATGAGGGCTTCACAGTGGAGGACAAGGTAGTGAATTGGCGAGGAACGAATAGAAAAATAGATACAAATGCGAGTTAGGGCCTTATTACACTAGGCGACATGGCGGCGCAACCAGCCGCGCCACTGGTGGCTCTGCTCGTCGCTGGGCATTGAGTCTTGTGGAGCTTATTACACTAGGGCAGCCAGTGGCGCCGCCAGAAACTGGCGGCCGGCTGGCTGCCCTGCCCGGCCACCAGGCCGGCAACCACTGGTGGCCGAGAGTCGTGGCGGGGCATTGTATCTTACGTAGCTTATTACACTAGGCCACCAGGCGGCGCCGCCAGACTCGCCACCACGCGTTCAGTCTACTGTTCATATTTACTTTACGATTTTAAAATTGCAGAGATACTGAGTGACAGGTTTGGTGAGACAACTAGGGACAGTCATCCTGTGATGGGAGAGAATGAAACGAACCTACAAAATTTGAAATAAATTCACAGGAAATTGCGAAGTAACTCAGAAAGCTAAAAAAAGTAACATAACTGATGTAGGTAATAACACTACAGATTTATTAAAGATTGTGGGATACGATATTGTACCTTATCTTAAAATTTTGTTTAAAATGAGTTTGGAGACTTGCTGCTTACCAGAGGATTGGAAAAGATCGATAGTGATACCAGATCATAAAGGAAGGGTTAAAAATATGGTGAAAATTTCTGGCCAATTAGTTTGTCATCAGTGATAGGCAGAATGATGGAGAGATTGATATGGAACTATATCAGAAATATCTGTGAAGATAGAAACTAGTTTTCAGATCGACAACATGGCTTTAGGCAAGGATATTCATTTGAATCTCAGATAGTGGGTTATATGCAAGATATTTCAAATGAATTGGAAATGGGAGGCCAAATTGATAGTGTGGCACTAGATCTTTTTTAAGACATTTGACAGAGTGAGTCATAAAATGGTTTTAAATAAACTGAAATGTATTGAATTGGATGAAAAAGTTACTTGCTGGGCACAGGAATTCTTAAAAGTCAGAAAGCAAAGGGTTGGAGTAGGAAATACATTATCAAAAGAAGTAGAAGTAAATATGGGAGTTGCTGTTCATTATTCTAATGAATGACTGTGTTACGGTCAGAATCTAGGTATTTTGCAAATGATACAATGGTATACAATAGGATAAAAACAGGTGAAGACTGCACAGTTGCAGGATGATCTGGATAGAATATCTAAATGGGTAGGTTAGCATGGAATGAAGATAAATGCCAAGAAGAGTTGGCTTTTAAGGTACACAGATAAATAGATCTAAAGGTTAATTATGATTACAGAGTAGGGTCAGATTTGCTTGATGAAGTGTAAATTCTTTGCATAACGTTTGATAAACTCAATTGGGCAGGTGGCAGAAAAAGGTTACAAAATCCTTCATTTTCTGGAGAGGGTGATGAGAGGATGTAATTGAGAAGTTAGGGAGTTGGGGTACAAAACTTTGGTCATATCATTTGTTGAATATGGTGATGTAGTTTGGTACCACATTTTGGAGATCAAATACAGGAGTTGGAAGGTGTGCAAAGAAGATCAGCTAGATTTGTTTGTGGAAATTATCGCAGGACCCAGTCAGTAACTGATATGATACAGAAGCTGGATTGGGAGTCATTGGAGGAAAGGAGGAGGGTGAAGAGATTGCTGGAAATGTGCAGGCCATATATTGATGATGGGACTTGGATGGAAATTGGTAAAAGAATTAGGAATAGTGCATGGAAGGAGAAAGGCGACCATGACCACAAGTTTGGGCTCGATTTCTTGCATAAGGGAGTGGAAAAATTTTCTTTTGTTGTTAAGGGCGTCAGGAATTTGAACAAATTACCAAGTGTAGTGATAAATATTTAAAAAAGCTAAAGGATTTTAAAATTAAAATTTAAAAATCGGAAAAGTAAATGGGGGAGGAATTTAACATTTCAGCTATAAAAGAAAATTTAAATATATACATAAAGGGGAAATTAAATGACTAGGGAATCGACTGGTTTGTTGCAATCATCCATCTGCTATCTTGCGCTGACTCAGCATACCCCCCTTACAAGTTAAGTCCTCAGTTATTTGCTTCATATATTCTATTCTTTGTCTTCTAAAGTTCTTCGACTGTTCCCTCCATTAATAAACCAACCGCCCAAGTCTCAAAATATTATCCACCATCCTATCTTTTTTAAGACACTTCCACAAACTTCTTACCTCATTTCCAAAACACTCTCATCTCGCACTGTCCACTTAAATTCTCAGAATCCGTCTATTGGCCCTTATCTGAAATGCTTCAATTTTCCTTCGCTCTGGAAATCCCATGCTTCTCTACAGTAAAGTGCCTTAATTTTGTGAGATCCCACTCACAAAATCATTGTTATAAAAATAATTGTAAATAAAATAGGTTAAACAGACTTCACAGCATAAGTAGTTTGTTTAGACATTTGGGGTAATTTTAAGTTGTCTTAATAATTTAGTTTGTTGTAGTTGGTACTACTGTTAGTGGAGTGGGAGTAAAGTTGTCAAGATGGCGAGAGAGGACTAAGAAAGAATGTATGGATAGGAGTGTGTTGGCAGTGTATTGTAGCAGCGAGTGTTTGAAGGATAAAATAAAGTTTGGCAAATAAATGAGCGTAATGATTGAATTATTTGTCGATTATACCTGTTGCGCTAAAATGTATAACTTGTAAAGTGGTTTGTTGACTAGTAGTAATAACACGCTAAGTGATATCGCTACCGCCAAAACCAACAGTTGGTTGCAAGGAGCGGGATATCTACTTACTGCTGGTTAATATAAAAATTAGCAGTGGGACTAGCAATTTATTTCTTTTTTTTTCTTATGACTTTACGCCTCTTCGACGTGGAGGTTATTAGAGGCAATAAAGGACTGGAGGCAAAGAACGGGATGGAATTCGGCTATGCCCTTTTGAAGGAACCATCCCAAAGATTTCTGGAAATCATGAGAACCCGAAATTTGGATGGCCAGACAAAGATTCGAATGAGAGGCCAGAGCGTTACCGCTCACCCATCAGGCTTGGTTTCTTTGCGATGAAACGTGTAAATTTTTATTAATACTAAAAAATGTATATAAAGTGAAAATTTGAGGCCGAGTGTGAGGAGTCTCAGTGTTGACGCTGATGGGCGGCAGCGGTGACGCGTCGCTGGCTATTGTTATATATAGTATGGACGGGCAGCTAGCGTGTGATACGGGGCTCTAAATATAGGACGACTCGCCTACCACCTCGACAGTCAAATCCCTCCTGTCGCTGTCTTATTTTCCCACGAACAATGGGGCGCGAGTTGTGTTTTACCGTCAAGCGACGTGCACGTCATCATCTGACTGCAACCAGCAGTCGAAACCACTCTCTGATTAGGTATTTTTAATCTCTGCTTTGTAGTAATTACTTTCTGTACACCTTCAATTATTGTTTACTCGTATCACATCGTTTTAAGGTGTGTTATGAACACTAGTTGTTGCAATTGGAACATAATTGCGCCATTAATGTCATGACAAGTAGGAATGCAAGTTAATATGAATATCGATATTTATATCGACATCAAGGCGATATCAATAATATCGGCCGCATCAAGGCGAAAATACAGATATTTCTCCTTTTTTCTAGACATATATATATTATATTAGAAATTTAAAAATAATTATTGCAGTTAAAATCAAATAAATTTGAGGTTGTTTATAGAAAAAAATTAGGTTTGCAAATATTAGATTTCAACAGGTCCTGAAAATAGTGGTTAGCTTAACCTTTTCCGATCGAGTCTATTCGTAGTTTGAGTGACAGTGTCTCCCGCCTTTCAGAAGATCCATTCAGAAGGTACCGTCGAGGCTACTTTGACTAAAGATGAATTACAATTTTGAACGTATCTTAATCCAACTTGTATTCCAATCACGACTGTTTTTAGTTAATTTTCCAGCAAAAAATGTATCGTAACCAGCAAATAGCCAGTATTACTTTAGACCAGTTGTACGTAAAAGAAAAATAATTCGCACTTTTTTTTCTTGTGGCTTCACGCCTCGTCGACGTCATTAGAAGCGGGACGGGGCTGGGGACAAAGAACGGGAAGAAATTCGGCCACGGCTTTTTGAAGCAAGCATCCCGGCATTCGCCTGGAGTGATTTGAGGAAACCATGGAAAATCCAAATCTGGATGCCCAGACGGGGATTCGAACCGGCGTCCTCCCGAATGAGAGGCCAGAGCGATAATCGGATAAATATCCTAAAGGTCTATTTTCACTACTGAAAATATAAGCAATTGTATCAGATGGTCACTTTTTTTATATAGTTTAGAATACTGTAATACGTCCTACAGAGAAACAACCAACGAAATAATAAAACGTTGAACGGAAATGAATGAGGAGCTAATAACGCGCAGGAAACTGTCAGTACGAAGTTTCCGCCGGCCGGCACAGAAGACCAGTAGCATTGCTTATGTAACACTAAAAAGCCAAAACCAAATTTAAATAAAACACTCCAACCAAAACGACAAGCCAAAGGTGAAGCAATGTCCCATCGAGTGAATAAGGAGAAAATGTCGAAAGACAAGAACTCCATAGAAAACTGCCAAGAATAATAATGGCAGCGAATAGGCCCGTTTACACATACGCGCCAAACTGACGGTTTGGAACGGCGCTCCGGACTGCCGCGCCGGAGCGTGAGGTTGGACCGTCGCTCCTGGAGCGTGCGACGAAAAATGGTCAACACTCCAGTCGCGCGCGCCAGGACTGCGTACGCGCCAAAAATGACAGTTATCCTGTGGCGCGTGGACTTTCCGCCGGGTTGGAAAGTTTTGTAGACGGTCCAGCTTGCAACATTCGGTTTTCAGGTCGTCGACGTTTTTGTTAGTTGTGCTTGTGTTTATAAGTATATTTAAAATATCCTCCAAAAGAAATGACAAACTGAACAACTGCTTTACATTTTTTATTTTTTATTTTTGTGTTACAGAAAGAATTAAATAAACAAAGTGTATATGGGCGGAAAGATGGCACGAAACTAGAGATCTATATGAACACATGCCTCTTTAGTGAGAGGCAACGGGAAATAAATGACCCAGATGATTTATAAAATTTTCTATGAAACGACAATTCCATATATAACTACATTTTAATAATACAGTAGAACTCAAATTATCCGAATCAATTGGGAACGGACCCCATTCGGATAATCAAAAATTCGGATACTTGGATTTTTTCGGAAAAAGAGTCTACTTAATTACTGTATGTATTTTGAAAAAGAGAATAACTATTTTTGAAGAAAAAGAGCTTTTAATTAATTAAATGAAAAGGCTACACTTCTACATGTTAGGCGTACTTATAAGTGCTGCACTTTAGTACAGTATGTACGAACCGCACTGTAAATGAAAGTCTTTGCTTGCTTAACATCTCCGTCTTAATTAAAAAAGCAATTCGGATAATCAGCGATTCGAATGGTCGGAGTTCGGATAATTGGTGTTCTACTGTAATAATATTTAATTAAATTGCAATGGAGCGCACGCTCCTGTGGCAATTTCCCTACACACCCAGCTTCCCCCTTTCCTGCACCCACCTACATATGCCCACAACAATTTTAAATTTAAATTCTTTCAACTTTTATGGTAAATTGTTCATCATTTCCCTTTGTAGCTTATGCCAATCTCTGACACCCTTACCTAAGAAGGTGAAGTTAAAGTTAGTATCTCCACAAACATCAAAACAAGACACAGTCATGAGGAAGAGCATAACTCCAGAGTAATGTTTGCCTCCTACTATTCGTTTTTTGGCAACTGGAATATCCCTCCAAGATTTGGAATTGCTTGCATATATTTTTCTCAGTTCTTTTCGAATTGCCGCCGAGTTTCTTGAATCCTTTCAGTGACGAAATATTTGTTTTCACTTTCACATACATTTACCCTGCTGAATTCTACTAACTGATCATATTCACGATTTTTTAAATTTTTAATTTTGAAATCATTTGATTTAACCTTCCACAAACACAGAAAATTCTTATAAAAATTGCACTTACTTGTTTCTTTTCGGGTTTTGCGCTGCGTTTCTTTGCTGATAACGCCAACGTTTCGGCCCCAACCTGGAGCCTTCGTCAGGGCTTCTGCTTATCTGCTTATCTCGCCGTCTTGATACTTAATTCGATGTTTATTATCACCGGCAAAGATGATTTTGATTATCCGCCAAAGAATATTTTCTGTTCCAAAGAGGTTTATGTATTATGGAGCGATCTTGTAGTTGTTACGTGTTCATTTGCTAGCACACACTTCCACATTTGGCTTAAACCATAGCCGCCGTCTGTTGAAATTGTTAGGATTTTTATAAATTTCGATGGATTCCCTTATTTTCCTTTCTAAAAAATCTTTTGGCTTTGCTAAGATCATAGTTTTATCCCACTGAATTTTGTGTCCTGCTTCTACTTGGTGTTCCGCCACTGCCGATTTCGTGGTTTGTTCTAGTCTGGCGTGACGAAGATGTTCTTTCACCCTAACGGAGACTGCTCGGCATGTCTCACCTATGTACACCTTACCACAATCGCAGGGAATCTTATACACACCACTCGATTGTAATGGCGCTCTACGATCTTTCGCTGACCTTAAAATGCTTCTAACCTTATTTTTACTGGTGAAGATAGGTAGGACATTGATTTTGGCCAGCACTTTACTTATCCTCTCAGTGACTCCGTTTACATATGGGAGAAGAGCCTTCTTCTTTGTTCCATTTCTTTTTTGTGGTCGTCCTTATGCTGTCTGCATTTCAAAGCACGGCTTATCATCTGACTACTATATCCCTTCTGTCGCAGGGCCCAATTAAGATGTTTCTTTTCTTCCCTTATATGATCAGAATCCGCGATTCTCTCCGCCCTATAAAATAAACTATTGATCAGTGCTCTTTTTTGAGCAGGGTGATGATGGGACGTAGCATTTAAATAGCGGTCAGTATGTGTAGCTTTTCTGTAGACAGTGCTTGTTAGTTTCCCTTCTTTTCTTTTGACCAGCACATCCAAGAATGCCAGCTGTCCATTCGTTTCCATTTCCATCGTGAACTTTATTTTCGCATGAATACTATTGATATGATCAAGAAAAACTTTTAACTCCGTTTCTCCATGTGGCCAAACTACAAATGTGTCATCCATGTATCTAAACCAGATTGACGGTTTCTTTGTGGCAGTAGAAATTGCGTCACATTCAAATTTTTCCATGTACAAGTTTGCTGCCACTGGGGAGAGGGGACAGCCCATAGCTTGCTGTTCATAATAATTGTTGTTCCATTGGAAATAGGTAGTTCTCAAGCAATGCTGAAACAGCTGGCTCCATTCATGATCAAATTTTTTTCTTTATGATGTCCATAACTCCTTCTATTGGTACGTTAGTGAAAAGTGAAACTACGTCAAAGCTGACGAGAAGATCGTTCTGAGAAAGAGAAATATTTCGTATCTTGTCCACAAAATGCGTCAAGTTTCTTATGTAACTGTCTGTATGACCTATAAGTGGTTCTAATTTATTCGCTAAAAATTTTGCTAATCCATATGTTGGAGAATCAATTGCACTTACGATCGGACGTAGCGGTATGTCTTTCTTGTGTATTTTTGGAAGGCCGTAAAAGAGCGGAATCATTGGATTGCTGGTCAATATAGTTTGTTTCGTAGACCAGGCAAGATTTAGGTTGTTTACAAGTTTCCTAGTGAGTTTGGCAACGTTTTCCGTTGGGTCTTTGTTTAATTTTTTGTATGTCTTGTCCTCTAATAACTGCTCAATTTTTTGCTTATAAATATTAATGTCCAAAATCACTGTACTATTTCCCTTGTCCGCAGGTAGAATTATTATGTCTGGATTCTTCTTTAATTCAAATAATGCTTTCCTTTCTTTCCCAGTAATATTGGATCTAGGTGGCTTTGCCTTTTTTTAAAATAGTAGCCACCTCCATTCTTACGTTTTCTGCCAACAATTTTGGCAAACCTTGTACTGCACGTTCTACGCCGACTATCACTTCTTCTTTTGGAATTTCACAAGGGGTCAGTGCAAATTTGAATCCCTTACTGAGAATTGAAATCTGATCTTCATTAAGTGCCACCGAAGATAGATTCCTGACTGTAGTCATCTGTGTAGTCTTGATATCACTATTCTTATTTAATTGATTAAATTTTTCTTTTGTGAATTTGTTACTTTGTTCCATTCGTTATAGGCCACTTCCGTAACCATTCTGTCAAACTTGTTCCAAAGGAATGGTGTGATCCTATTAGACAATGTAATTCTTAGTTGATACAACTGTTTATCCACATAGTCTAATTTTCTCCGCAAATCCTGTATACGTTCGCGAAGCAGAGCCATACTTGCTCGAGAGAGAATGTTCTCTGCTTTTACCGTATCAAAATGACATTTGATACGAACACATTTCGGAATAACTTGTTTATCTCTACATCTCAATAAAAACGATAAATTCGCTAGTATGCGGCTTTTCTTCTGAGATATATTATCAAATTGTCTACACATATTAAACGTCTCCTGCCCGTACAGGTCAGTAATATAAAATTTCACACTTTTCGCAGGCGTCATTATCGAAAATTGCACTTGCTTGTTTCTTTTCGGGTTTTGCGCTGCGTTTCTTTGCTGATAACGCCAACGTTTCGGCCCCAACCTGGAGCCTTGGTCAGGGCTTCTGCTTATCTCGCCGTCTTGATACTTAATTCGATGTTTATTATCACCGGCAAAGATGATTTTGTTTATCCGCCAAAGAATATTTTCTGTTCCAAAGAGGTTTATGTATTATGGAGCGATCTTGTAGTTGTTACGTGTTCATTTGCTAGCACACACTTCCACATTTGGCTTAAACCATAGCCGCCGTCTGTTGAAATTGTTAGGATTTTTATAAATTTCGATGGATTCCCTTATTTTCCGTTCTAAAAAATCTTTTGGCTTTGCTAAGATCATAGTTTTATCCCACTGAATTTTGTGTCCTGCTTCTACTTGGTGTTCCGCCACTGCCGATTTCGTGGTTTGTTCTAGTCTGGCGTGACGAAGATGTTCTTTCACCCTAACGGATACTGCTCGGCATGTCTCACCTATGTACACCTGACCACAATCGCAGGGAATCTTATACACACCACTCGATTGTAATGGCGCTCTACGATCTTTCGCTGACCTTAAAATGCTTCTAACCTTATTTTTACTGGTGAAGATAGGTAGGACATTGATTTTGTCCAGCACTTTACTTATCCTCTCAGTGACTCCCTTTACATATGGGAGTAGAGCCTTCTTTTGTTCCATTTCTTTTTTGTGGTCGTCCTTATGCTGTCTGCATTTCAAAGCACGGCTTATCATCTGACTACTATATCCATTCTGTCGCAGGGCCCAATTAAGATGTTTCTTTTCTTCCCTTATATGATCAGAATCCGCGATTCTCTCCGCCCTATAAAATAAACTATTGATCAGTGCTCTTTTTGAGCAGGGTGATGATGGGACGTAGCATTTAAATAGCGGTCAGTATGTGTAGCTTTTCTGTAGACAGTGCTTGTTAGTTTCCCTTCTTTTCTTTTGACCAGCACATCCAAGAATGCCAGCTATCCATTCGTTTCCATTTCCATCGTGAACTTTATTTTCGCATGAATACTATTGATATGATCAAGAAAAACTTAACTCCGTTTCTCCATGTGGCCAAACTACAAATGTGTCATCCATGTATCTAAACCAGATTGACTGGCAAAGAAACGCAGCGCAAAACCCGAAAAGAAACAAGTAAGTGCAATTTTCGATAATGACGCCTGCGAAAAGTGTGAAATTTTATAAATTCTTATAAAGTTCTATAAATCCTACCAAATTATCTCTTGACCATATTTTTCAAGATTTAAATTTTTATCTGTTAAAGCAGGGTGCAGTTAAAGTCACCCAAAAATTCGAACCAACAACGAACTTGTACTGGCGCATCAAGACTGCAGAGTGCAGACCGACAATGCAGTTGTAAACACGAGGCCCCGTTAGACCTGCGCGCCAGATGTGCGCATTCGGAGCGCGCGCCAGGCCTCTGACTACCGAGCATTTAAGGTACGCGCACACTACGGCGGGCCGCATCGCGTCGCATCGCATCGCAGAAATGCGTCAGCAATCGCTTACACTGGTTCTAATGGGGTAACGCACACCAGAGGCGGGTCGAGTCGGGGCGGGGCGGGCCGCGTCGCACGGCCGGATCGCTTGGCCAGGCGTGTTTTTTCCGCCTGTGCGCCTCGATGCGCTCAGTCGCGACCAGGTTTGCAATAGGAGCTCCAACAGTACTGACTGACTTTTGTAACTTGTATGTTCCTATTTCTGTGAATTAACTGCATTACTTCAACAAAATTGGCTGCAAATTTGCACGCAGGATGGTGGATGATTTTTGAAAAAAATATAAGTAATTACAATCTGAAAATTTAATTACTTTATGAACTTTAATAAAGATGAAAAAATTATATTTCTAGCTCGTGCTCACTTGTTCTTTGCTTGTATGTTTTAACTTAAAGAGGAAATAGGAAACTAGTTAAAACAACCAGGTATAATGTCATGTTTCATATTTTATTTTTTGTTTATTTACCATGTGTATTATAATTTTCTATCACTTTCTTTGAATCCCGCTTGTAAAGCTACGTATTACCAATTAACCTAATTGTTTAAAAAATTTGTGAAATTATTCCAAATCTTAATGATTTCTGATGTAACCTAGAAAACTGTGTAAGTCAAGTATTGAAATTTCTTTGTAATTTTCGCTCTTACCTTCTGCAACCCAATTCAAACATCGTTAATCAAAATGCTATGAATGCAGCACATGGCTAGTATTACTTTATTTATCTTATTAGGTAACACCGACATTCTTCTTTCACAGATTTGAAACCTTCTACCTATAACACCAAAGCAGTTATCGATCACCCTACATAGTTTATTGAGCCTTTAATTAGAAGTTTTATTCTCTTCATTTCATTTTATCTGATATTCTGGAATAGACCTCATCTCGAAAGGGGAAAAGCTTCATCCACTGCTATTACATACTGCATTTTATCTCAGTTGTCAACATGCAAATTCAGTTTTCCTGCAGCCACTGCCTCACCTAAATTGTTGTGGCTAAATGTTTTGCCATCTTAATTTTTTTCCCAATCCTCCGACGACCAAAATACCAAAACGGTATTCAGCAACTGCAAGGGCTATTAAAACCAAGAAAAACATTCATTTTTCTGCATTAAAAATAAGGAGAACAGCAATTCGGTACAACTGTTATAACATGTTTGCCATCTAATGCGCCTAAGAAATGCGGAAAATTCCTTTTTAAATTAAACCCATTGCCTTTTCTACTTAATTTTCTTCTTCAGTGAATATATAAAAATAAGAGCCCTTAGTCTGCTGTGTTCAGTCAAGTTAGGTTAGGTTCCTGCCACACATGCAGGTTTTTTTTAGAGCTATGGTATTTGTAGTTTTCGATATTTCACTGCATCATTTCGATTGTTAATGTTAGTTTGTGTTTCGAGTTAATTAGTACGCCATGTCTGCAGTGTTGTGACTAGTGTTGTGACTAGTGTTGCCCAAATGCAAGAACAAGACGAGGCTTGGCCAGTCTCGGTCTTGCATCAATACACCTGGTCTTAGTCTCGGTCTTGCATCAATACACCTGGTCTTAGTCTCGGTCTTGCATCAATACACCTGGTCTTAGTCTCGGTCTTGCAAGACTGCCAGACCAAGACTGCCAGACCAAGACTGCCAGACCAAGACTGCCAGACCAAGACTGCCAGACCAAGACTGCCAGACCAAGACTGCCAGACCAAGACTGCCAGACCAAGACTGCCAGACCAAGACTGCCAGACCAAGACTGCCAGACCAAGACTGCCAGACCAAGACTGCCAGACCAAGACTGCCAGACCAAGACTGCCAGACCAAGACTGCCAGACCAAGACTGCCAGACCAAGACTGCCAGACCAAGACTGCCAGACCAAGACTGCCAGACCAAGACTGCCAGACCAAGACTGCCAGACCAAGACTGCCAGACCAAGACTGCCAGACCAAGACTGCCAGACCAAGACTGCCAGACCAAGACTGCCAGACCAAGACTGCCAGACCAAGACTGCCAGACCAAGACTGCCAGACCAAGACTGCCAGACCAAGACTGCCAGACCAAGACTGCCAGACCAAGACTGCCAGACCAAGACTGCAAGACCAAGACTGCAAGACCAAGACTGCAAGACCAAGACTGCAAGACCAAGACTGCAAGACCAAGACTGCAAGACCAAGACTGCAAGACCAAGACTGCAAGACCAAGACTGCAAGACCAAGACTGCAAGACCAAGACTGCAAGACCAAGACTGCAAGACCAAGACTGCAAGACCAAGACTGCAAGACCAAGACTGCAAGACCAAGACTGCAAGACCAAGACTGCAAGACCAAGACTGCAAGACCAAGACTGCAAGACCAAGACTGCAAGACCAAGACTGCAAGACCAAGACTGCAAGACCAAGACTGCAAGACCAAGACTGCAAGACCAAGACTGCAAGACCAAGACTGCAAGACCAAGACTGCAAGACCAAGACTGCAAGACCAAGACTGCAAGACCAAGACTGCAAGACCAAGACTGCAAGACCAAGACTGCAAGACCAAGACTGCAAGACCAAGACTGCAAGACCAAGACTGCAAGACCAAGACTGCAAGACCAAGACTGCAAGACCAAGACTGCAAGACAAGACTGCAAGACCAAGACTGCAAGACCAAGACTGCAAGACCAAGACTGCAAGACCAAGACTGCAAGACCAAGACTGCAAGACCAAGACTGCAAGACCAAGACTGCAAGACCAAGACTGCAAGACCAAGACTGCAAGACCAAGACTGCAAGACCAAGACTGCAAGACCAAGACTGCAAGACCAAGACTGCAAGACCAAGACTGCAAGACCAAGACTGCAAGACCAAGACTGCAAGACCAAGACTGCAAGACCAAGACTGCAAGACCAAGACTGCAAGACCAAGACTGCAAGACCAAGACTGCAAGACCAAGACTGCAAGACCAAGACTGCAAGACCAAGACTGCAAGACCAAGACTGCAAGACCAAGACTGCAAGACCAAGACTGCAAGACCAAGACTGCAAGACCAAGACTGCAAGACCAAGACTGCAAGACCAAGACTGCAAGACCAAGACTGCAAGACCAAGACTGCAAGACCAAGACTGCAAGACCAAGACTGCAAGACCAAGACTGCAAGACCAAGACTGCAAGACCAAGACTGCAAGACCAAGACTGCAAGACCAAGACTGCAAGACCAAGACTGCAAGACCAAGACTGCAAGACCAAGACTGCAAGACCAAGACTGCAAGACCAAGACTGCAAGACCAAGACTGCAAGACCAAGACTGCAAGACCAAGACTGCAAGACCAAGACTGCAAGACCAAGACTGCAAGACCAAGACTGCAAGACCAAGACTGCAAGACCAAGACTGCAAGACCAAGACTGCAAGACCAAGACTGCAAGACCAAGACTGCAAGACCAAGACTGCAAGACCAAGACTGCAAGACCAAGACTGCAAGACCAAGACTGCAAGACCAAGACTGCAAGACCAAGACTGCAAGACCAAGACTGCAAGACCAAGACTGCAAGACCAAGACTGCAAGACCAAGACTGCAAGACCAAGACTGCAAGACCAAGACTGCAAGACCAAGACTGCAAGACCAAGACTGCAAGACCAAGACTGCAAGACCAAGACTGCAAGACCAAGACTGCAAGACCAAGACTGCAAGACCAAGACTGCAAGACCAAGACTGCAAGACCAAGACTGCAAGACCAAGACTGCAAGACCAAGACTGCAAGACCAAGACTGCAAGACCAAGACTGCAAGACCAAGACTGCAAGACCAAGACTGCAAGACCAAGACTGCAAGACCAAGACTGCAAGACCAAGACTGCAAGACCAAGACTGCAAGACCAAGACTGCAAGACCAAGACTGCAAGACCAAGACTGCAAGACCAAGACTGCAAGACCAAGACTGCAAGACCAAGACTGCAAGACCAAGACTGCAAGACCAAGACTGCAAGACCAAGACTGCAAGACCAAGACTGCAAGACCAAGACTGCAAGACCAAGACTGCAAGACCAAGACTGCAAGACTGCAAGACCAAGACTGCAAGACCAAGACTGCAAGACCAAGACTGCAAGACCAAGACTGCAAGACCAAGACTGCAAGACCAAGACTGCAAGACCAAGACTGCAAGACCAAGACTGCAAGACCAAGACTGCAAGACCAAGACTGCAAGACCAAGACTGCAAGACCAAGACTGCAAGACCAAGACTGCAAGACCAAGACTGCAAGACCAAGACTGCAAGACCAAGACTGCAAGACCAAGACTGCAAGACCAAGACTGCAAGACCAAGACTGCAAGACCAAGACTGCAAGACCAAGACTGCAAGACCAAGACTGCAAGACCAAGACTGCAAGACCAAGACTGCAAGACCAAGACTGCAAGACCAAGACTGCAAGACCAAGACTGCAAGACCAAGACTGCAAGACCAAGACTGCAAGACCAAGACTGCAAGACCAAGACTGCAAGACCAAGACTGCAAGACCAAGACTGCAAGACCAAGACTGCAAGACCAAGACTGCAAGACCAAGACTGCAAGACCAAGACTGCAAGACCAAGACTGCAAGACCAAGACTGCAAGACCAAGACTGCAAGACCAAGACTGCAAGACCAAGACTGCAAGACCAAGACTGCAAGACCAAGACTGCAAGACCAAGACTGCAAGACCAAGACTGCAAGACCAAGACTGCAAGACCAAGACTGCAAGACCAAGACTGCAAGACCAAGACTGCAAGACCAAGACTGCAAGACCAAGACTGCAAGACCAAGACTGCAAGACCAAGACTGCAAGACCAAGACTGCAAGACCAAGACTGCAAGACCAAGACTGCAAGACCAAGACTGCAAGACCAAGACTGCAAGACCAAGACTGCAAGACCAAGACTGCAAGACCAAGACTGCAAGACCAAGACTGCAAGACCAAGACTGCAAGACCAAGACTGCAAGACCAAGACTGCAAGACCAAGACTGCAAGACCAAGACTGCAAGACCAAGACTGCAAGACCAAGACTGCAAGAGCAAGACTGCAAGAGCAAGACTGCAAGAGCAAGACTGCAAGACCAAGACTGCAAGACCAAGACTGCAAGACCAAGACCGATTTTGGGCAACACTAGTGTTGCCCAAATGCAAGAACAAGACGAGACTTGGCCAGTCTTGGTCTTGCATCAATACACCTGGTCTTAGTCTTGGTCTTGCAAAAATGCAAGACCAAGACTGCAAGACCAAGACCGATTTTGGGCAACACTAGTTGTGACCAACGAGAATGGCAGCCATGTGGAATTACTCTCCATGTCTCAGCCTAATCGAGAAGATCCGCGTGCCTAACTCTCTGTTGATCCCACTTAATTTTTAACACACACCTTACTCCTGTTATATAAACAACTTTTGCCGTTTGGATAGTAGCGATACTCTCGAATCATTCGAAAAATTGGAAAAACTTTTTGGAGGGAACTGCAGTATTTTTGTGAACTGTTATAAATATTATCGGTGCAGGGGACCACTCACTGATGCACCTAGAAATTGTATGGCTATGCTAGAAAACTGAGGAGAAGGGAGGGTGTTGAAACAATTACAGATAAGGATTGAGAAGAAGTTACTGAGGATTTGAAATACGTAGAGATTTTTATTAACTGGTTAAGGGAGACCATTAGGAACAATGATTTTGAAATGGGACGGTGTAAATCTGGGAACGAGTTTAACCACACAATTAGAAATGAGCAGACTAAAAAATTGAAATTCATTCTGAGGGTATCATTAAGCAGTTAAAAAGCCGCGGGTGTATGTCACGTCCTGCTAACTTTATGACATCCAAACTATCTTGAAATATTATTTAAATTCAGTCTCGATACTTGCTGCTTACCACAGGACGGAAGAACCGATCGTGTGAAACGCAACTGGCTCTATTTTCGCATGATGTAATGAAACTTATTGATGCAGGATCACAAGTTGATGCCATTTTCTTGGATTGTCAGAAAGCTTTCGACTCTGTACCACAAAACCGACTTTTAGCGAAGATCCGAGCGTACGGTATATCTGATCAGATTTGCGAATGGATACGCGATTTTCTAACTGGTCGGTCACAGTATGTCGTAGACGGGGAAGCCTCTTCTAAACTAGATGTTACTTCGGGCGTTCCTCAAGGAAGTGTAATAGGACCACTTCTTTTCTTAATTTCTATAAACAATCTCGGTGACAACAATTGTAGGAAGCGATTTTTTGCTGATAATGCAGTTATTTATAGGGAAGTGAGGTGCTCTGACGATTGCTTACAAATTCAGCGCGATCTGGATGTTATTTCGGAATAGTGCCGTAAATGGCAGCTTACACTTAACTGTAAAAAGTGCAAGGCAATACAAATAAGTAATAAAAAGACCCCGTTTGTTCACGAGTACAAAGTTAACAATTCAGTTGTTGACACGGTCGATTCCATGAAGTATCTAGGCGTAACAGTACAAAGCAACATGAAATGGGACTTGCACATAACTTCCATTGTAGGCAAAACTAATTCCAAACTACGATTCATAGGACGTATTTTGAGAAGTTATAATGCTCATGTAAAGGAAATAGCGTACAAAACACTAGTGCGTCCGCATTTGGAATACTGTTGTGGAATTTTGGATCCGCATCGCAAGGGATTGACACATTAGAGAAAGTACAGAGGAGAGCCGCTCGATTCGTGACTGCTAGTTACAGTCTTTATGTAAGTATCACAGAGCTGATTCGTGGGTTGGGCTGGGATTGTTTGGCGGACAGACGACGTCGTTTTCGTTTGAGTTTGTTGGAGAATATGCGAAAATCTTTCATTTACGAGTGCAACGAAATACTTCTTCCGCCAACCTATTTAGGTAGCAATGACAAGAGGGATAAGATTCGAGAAATAAGATGCCGTACTGATTCATTTATGTATTCCTTCTTTCCTCGTTCTGTTCGTGATTGGAATGCACTGAATTAGGATTGGTGCTTAGCACCCTCTGCTACCTACAGTGTATGTGTTTTGCAGAGTATAGTAGTAGAAAATTTTAAAGTAATTGCATTATTACATTGATACAATTGAAGTTATTGAAATGTTACAAAGTAAAATACCATTATTAATACAAGAACACAATAGATACGTTATTATGTGAGAACTTGATAGTGGGATATAAAGGAACAGGAACTAAGAACATACAGCCACAGCATGACATGGAATAAAGAAGATTCTGATTGTTACCCCGGACAGAATCGCTTTAAAGAAATTAAATGAATTTACATAATTAGAGGAAGATAATCAAGATCAGAAGAAGAAATGGAATAGACATTCACGTGATGAACATAGTCGCATTTTAAAATTTGGTAGTATCAAAAGAAAGTGATAGCAAAGTTGAAAAACAAGGGCGGAAATACGACAGTAACCAGATCAAGGAAATAAATAATATTTTCGGTAAAGGAAAAGTGGAAAAATTAAGAAAATTGGCGATTGTCAGCAAAATTATATACGAGGAAATAATACTGTAATAACAGCCGACGTGAGACTAGTATAAGAAAAGCCACATGATGACACTGAACCAGAGGAACTCGAGACGAACCAGATCATAACGAATGAAGAAATTCAAGTGGTAGGTAAAGAAAAAAGGTATTGGCAGAATTGAAGCGAGTTCAAATGAAAGTTAAGAAAATGAAGTAACTGGTTCATTCTAAATTGAGAAATGGTTTACAAAATAAACAATAAAGCCAACAGAATTACTACTACTACTACTACTACTACTACTACTACTACTACTACTACTACTACTACTAACTCACGCCTTTCCGAATGAGAGGCCAGAGTATTTTTGAAATGTACCTCCACACTCTGTAAATTACACTAAAAAAGTGACAACTCAATTTGATATCGGAAGTAGTCTAAATTGAGATTGTGATTAGGGAGAAAACGTGTAGAAGCCTGGAAAATAAATTAGCTATGATGAACGAAAAAAATCTTTGCATGAAGTAAGGCAGGAAAGAAAGAATAAGGTAGCCGGGACCAAGAAAGGAGAGTGAAGGAAGAGGCTAATAATGAGTACTTCAACATAGACGAAAAAAGAATGACGCGAAAACCACTATAAGAGAGAAGGATAAACTACTATTACATGATGGATGACGTTAAAAGGTGAATGGAAGCGGAAGATAGCAGTTACAGTAGATTAAAAATGTGTTCAGATGTATTGGGAGAAGTTTATTCTGTTACTTAAGAAGTAAAAGTGTAACTCACGGCCGGAGCAAGACTGAAGCAGAAAAGTCTTTTTGGAAAGAGGCAATCTTTTAGTTTCAAATATCGACCTAGGACAAAGTTGAGAGCTTTAGTATTACCAGAAAAAAAGGAAAATTGAGGTGTTATAGAAGGATGTTAAAAATTAAGTGGACAGCAAGTACGAAATGAACGTGTTTTGGAAATGGTATGGGAGGAAGGAAGTATGTAGAAGAATCTGACAGAAATAAGGGAGTGTGCACAAACTACGTGGCTCGGTTGCAGGGGGGGGGGGGAGAGGTTGGATGGAAGGATACACTGGGCTCCGTTGCGGGAGGGGGGGTCCGAGCCGGGCCACGTAGCTTTCCTTTCATAACATTTTTTATAGTTAAAATGAGGAACGGAACTCGCAACAGCATGTGATATTTATTTCCCTCAGTTAATTATCTCCGTATGTAATTTAAATCGTCTGACAAGAGAAAACAGTACAAAATGTCTTCTGGAATCAAAAGGGAAAAAAGCTACGTGGGGGTCAGGGGAGGTGGATAGAGGCAACAGCCACGTAGTGCTATGTGAGGGGGAGGGGGGTTCACAGGAGGTCAAAATGGAGCTACGTGGTTTATGCACGCTCCCTAAGAGACAGGATGGTAGGTCATATTTTCAGGCATGCAGGATTGGTTAATTTGTTAGTAGAGGAAACAGTCGAAGGTAAGAAGCCATAGATTAGAATATATGAAATAGTTAATTTAGAACGTAGGTTGAGATGAAGTGTTTAGAGCAAGGCAGGAAGAGGTGAAGGATGCAGCAAACCAGTCGAGAAACTGACGAAAGCAAAATATCGGCACTCCATGACGTAGACAGACCAACTGTGAAAGGCAGCCGATACCACACGATATACTTAGGGAGCATCCATAAAATACGTGGCTCCGTCTAGGGGAGGTGGGGAGGGGTTGGCTGAAAAGCTACGCTGGACTATGTGAGGGGGGAGGGGTGCGAGACAGACCACATAGCTTTTCATTCACATTATTTGACAGATAAAATGAGCTACAGAACACACAACAGCATGTGAATATTTATTTCAGTCATTTAATTATTTCCGTGAGTAATTTACGATAGTCTGACAGGAGAAAACGGTGACAGGAGAAAACGGTGACAGGAGAAAACGGTGACAAAAGCCACGTAGGGCTACGTGGGGGGGGTTTACAAGATGCCAAAATGGAGCTACGTGGTTTATGGACGCTCCCTTAGTTACAAATCACTGAAGGGCCGCATAGAGAGTGATGAGGGGATGTATGAGAGAAGTCAAGGAATTGGGTTACAAAACTTTGGTCAGACCATAGCTCGAATATGGTAGTGTAGTATGGGACCCTCATTTTACGTATCAAATACAGGAGTTGGAGAGGGTGCAAAAAAAGGGCTGCTAGATTTGTTTCTGCAAATTATCGCAGAATGCAATCAGTCACGGATATGATAAAGGAGCTGGAATGGGATTCATTGCAAGACAGGAGGAGGATGAAGAGTGTCATGGGAATGTACAGGGCATATACTGGCGATGAGGCATGGAAAGATATTGCAATAGGTATGAAAAAGTAGTGCATGGAAGGGAAACGATGACCATGACCACAAGATGGCACTCGATTCCAGGCACAAGGGTGTGGGAAGATTCTCTTTTTTAGGTAAGGGAATGAGTTACCAAGAGAAATGATGAATAATTTACCGAAAACTTTAAAAAATTTAAAGATAAAATGTGTAGAAGGCAAACGTAGGTAGGTGCAGGATAGGGGGAAGACGGGTGTGTAGGGAAATTGCCACCGGAGCCTGTGCTCCATTGCAATTAAATTAAAATATCTTTGCAGTAGCCAAGCTGATCTTGCAAGGAAATCAGAGAGAACCCGGCTGGGACATTCACTGTATCTGAATGGGTAATTCTACAAACGATCGCAGCAGTACGCTGGGTATTACTGGTTCAAAAGATTCAACCATCCTTATAAAACGACGGCCCTGAGAGATAAAATGAAGACATCAAATATTGCATAATTTCTTATTACAAAGCCATAAAAGTTCTCTAATTGAATCCATAATCAATAAATTTCACATTACTTGCCCATACGATTCATTTTTTCCCCCCTCTCTGAAAGCTGGTTGGCACAAGCTTCATTTCCAAATTGCGGTAACCGTGTTGTAAAAATACTGAATTGGTCGTAGACTATAGGTCTTCTACACTCACCACAGACTATACTGGGGCGGAGAATACAGACTCAGATTAGAGTTTAAGGAAACTAAGCAGAAAATGTTTGATTCTGCGAATGTGAAGAGTTGAGAGTGTATCTCTCCTTCCATCACGTCTGGCAGCTCTGGGAGGACTGTAATACTATGAGCTTGCTGCTACTTCACTCACACACAATGCTATATGCTGTCAGTACTTACTTAGGATGCCCTTGTCGATGGACGGGTCCTTCTTGACCAAAGTGTCATTCGGCCACATCTCGTGGTACTTGCACTTCCCTGCAACATGCAAAGTATTCCATCAAACACTACATTCTGATGAAGTCCTACAGGAGGAAAAATAAACACATGTTAACAACCAGGGCCAGCGCTAAGGGGGGGGGGGGGGTAAGCGGGTCAAAAGTACCCGGGCCCACCGGCTGATGAGGGGCCCCGATTACCGACTGTAGGGGCCCTCAGGCCATGAAGCCAAGAAGGCGCCCATTGTCACCCTGCCTGATTGTAGAGCTAAAAAAGAAAAGTCACATTTTACCCCAGGCCAGAAATTCCTAGCGCCGGCCCTGTTAACAACTGGTTGAATGACTCAAAGCCCCTGTGTTACAGTGGTATTCATTGCTTCAATACGAGGCATCAAGCAACCTGTACTTTGTATTTTAAAGAAAGCAGATTTGTGACAAAGAAAAACGAAGAAATTAGATCGTCGTAGAATAGAGCATTTTACGCTGCCACGACGACTGTCTCCCCGCTGCCGTCCACAGTAAACATTGTCTGCAATGATCCTTCAGCGAGTTCAAATACATGTGTTACTTATAACTTCAAAACAATAATTAATTCGCTTTGTTGCTTCAATGGTTTGAAACAATTCCCCGAGAATTAGTTTGATTTTTAGTTTATTCATTTACCTTCCAAGACTAGTAACAGGAATTAATTTTCTCGACGTAGAACGTTGCCTTTGTCAAAACAACAACTGAAATTATTTATATCACAACTAGGGTTGCCAGATTGCCGGGAAATCCTGGAATGTCCCGGAATTTTGTGTCTGGTACCCTGTCCAGGAATTATGCTTTACTGTCCCGGAATTCCCGTTTACTAGTTTTTTTTTCTTAAATTCAAATGATCACGGTGGCCGAGTATTCCGCGCTCGCAGCGGGAGGATGGAATGTAGAGAAGGTTTGAGCTTTTGTCCCTAAATGAGAGAAAATGAAATTGACAGAATAATACTCTTTCAATTTCCCGGGATTTTGAAAATTCTAGATGCAGTTAACACTGATTCTCTTTATACAGAGTTCACATGTCTGAAAGGTGTTTTTGAGATACTTCCAAAAGACTTGCGAAACGATCAAATCTGAGCCAATTTCTTTAGAACAAACGTTTCTGATTCATGAATTATAGCTTTACGGGCTATGCCGCGTCGTTTATTGGATAATTTATCTAAGCTTTCAGCTGTTATACTCCAGCGACAAATCTGCCGTCGTTCGCCATGCTATTAACACCCGGGGATGAAATAAAATTTCAAGATACGAAGCTGCTGTGGAGAGAAGACCAGTGGTGGCCCCGACGGGTAAAGAGGCAGCAGAAATCTTAAGAATTCCAACAGCATCAACGAAGATAGCGGCCTTTCCCCTCTGCGATGCTTGGCTGTTGCTATGTGAACATAAATATAAACAGTATCTCTGAAGAGGCTGGAGTATAACAGCCGAAAGCTTAGATAAATTATCCAATAAACGACGCGGCATAGTCCGTAAAGCTATAATTCATGAACAAAGACAGCCGCGGAAGTCTTAAGAAACGTTTCCAATGATTTTGTAAATTTAAAGAAAATAGTTGGTTTTGTTTTATCAATTCCAGCAAGCAACGCCTTTTGCGAGACAAGTTTTAGCCCATTGAATAATTTATCAACTAAAGATCCAAACAGAATGTCCATTGATTTAATCAAGGCTGAACTACAGAATTTTGAACACACTTGCTCAGAAATTTTATCAGTTTTACAAAGCAGTGACGGAGAAAAACCTGTTAAAATGGCAAAATCTAGTTATATTTAAAAAGTAGTTGACTAAGATTCATTTTGATTGATGTTTATTTTTTTGCCAAAGATGTTCATTTTTTTTTTATTTGTTAATAATACCTGAAGTTGATTTTCTACCCAAGTTTAGTTAATAAGCCTAACAGAAGTGTTTACTTGTTTATTGATAATACCCGATGTTGGTTTTCTACCTAGGTAAAAAGAAAACGCCTGAGAGGTGGTCTATTTTTGTTTTAATTTTAGTATTTTTCCTTTCGATTCATAGTACCTGATGTTGATTTTCAATCAGTTTAAATAATAAACGTAAAAGAGGTGCTATGTGTATTTTTACCTAAAATAGAATTTATTAATTTGCATTTTTGTTCACCCTTTAAACATACCCTTTAGTCCCAGAAATGCCCCGGAAATTATAAGCCTGCATCTGGCAACCCTAATCACAACTAGCAGTAAGCGCGACTTCGTCCAAGCGGAATTTAAGATGCGTGTTCGCTGGGTAGGAAAAAGCAGGGGGGGGGGGGGCTCCGTTTATTTCCTTTTCTTGGATCTCCTCTCCTTCTGAATTTAAGTTGTATGTGAATGTTTTAAACACGTTTATACATTTTTTACCAGTATTGAACTGCCACAAATTCGCAATGGATGACAGAGGCACGCGTTTTTTTTTTTTACTTGGAAAAAAAATCACATGAAAAAAAAACACGTTTTTTTCTGGGACACTGTTTTTTCATACCTACTAAATCTCAAATTTGTAAGGCAATTATCGTTTAATTTGACCGTTTTAGAGTTTATACTAAGTACTTATCTTAATTTTTAAATCTACTATATTTTTCTGGTTCAGTAGAAAAGAAAATTACGAAAATATTGGCAACATTGACTAAAGTTTTCTTTTACGAACGGGGACTTCCCGAAGAGGCTAGGTTGCGCGAGAAGGAATCCCCGTTGTTTGGATTGATACTTGCTATTTGAACTAGTGC
Source organism: Vandiemenella viatica (assembly GCA_031002005.1). Taxonomy (NCBI): domain Eukaryota; kingdom Metazoa; phylum Arthropoda; class Insecta; order Orthoptera; family Morabidae; genus Vandiemenella; species Vandiemenella viatica. Next base: position 11,860,075 of record JARYHS010008074.1, on the reverse strand, counting down.
TGCCAACCCTGCGAATTTATCTGTGGACCTACGGATCTTTTTTAAAAAATTAGGAATTTTAAATTTATCTATGGCTTTTTTGCCTCGTTTTATTACTTGTTGTGCTTTCCTTATATTCGTATACTTGTTAAACTCTCAGCGTATAGTAATACCGAGTCATTAAATTGTCAATAATTATGAATCGTTACCTTGCAACCGTTGGCGTAGCCAACGATTGAAAAAGAAACAAAGCTCCTATTTCCATGGAGGAAGGATTCCTCCATGCCTATTTCGTATGATAATATATTTAAATTCAAACATAAAAGACCTTAATACAGAATTATCTGCGCAGTCTTTATGCACAGTGTGTACTTTGCTCAGAATTTAAAATTTCAATCTCAAAATCTTTTGCGTATAATACAAGGACAACCAGTAAAAGAAAATGTAATTATTTCTGAAGTTATGGCTCTAGAGGAGACAGAAGAAACAAAATTCCGACACCGACCGAACTGGTGTTGGTAGTGCTGATACTAGTGAATGTGGTAGGCCTACTGACAGAAGATGAATAAAATTATGTTACCTATATAGATACATCATTATGTAAGACATTATATGATTCAGTAAGATTTAAAACACACATGTAAAATGTAAGTTCCGCAAATAAAACTATAATTTTTCAAATACACTATTTTCTTGAAAAAAAAATTTAGAAAAAAAAATGTGCTACGATTTTTTTTCATGTTTCTTTTTTTCACAAAGCTGAAAAAACCGCATCAAATTGATCTGATGATTCTCACCTGCTGCATTTTGAACAATTACCTTAGAAAAAAAAATGTTTTGTATACATTCCTCCAGAAGAACATCAAATAAATTCAGTGCGGGTTCAAATTGATTCCTACATAAATTCTGAACTTGTTTCAATAATTCTTGCTCTTCATAACCGTGAATTTAAAGTTCTTCTTTCCAGTGTCAATGATATTTTGTTATATGGTTTTAAGAGATCAGACCTTAGTGCATCTGCTTCATCACCGACCAAGATATATTGCAGTTTAGTAATGCTTAACGTGATCATTTATATTTTCGTCAGTGCAGGACGCCTGGGGAATTTTGTAAAAAAAATTGTTCTTTGCTAGTTTTATTAAAAACTAAGATCTATTAAAATAATTAGAATGTTACTTAGCCTGTCTGACATCTAACGTCTAAATAAGCAGTTTTATTTATTTATTGGCGGAACAAAACCGTTTTAAAAATATCGGGTCTTGTTAGCAAGTAGGAGTGGAGCTTATTACGCGATTTGTTGATATTGGTCTTGGTAGTCAAAACAGCTTTCAATACTGAGACACTTGTGTTTTGTCACTTGTCCGTTTTTTCTCTAATAAATAAAATTTTCTTTCGGCAGGTGCCTTACTTCCAGGCAGACACACAACATACTCAATACTTATACGAAAGTTCGTATAGTTGGGACCAGCACGGAAGAGTTGAAATAATTCCGCTCGAAGGTCTTTTTAGTAGCGATATTCTCAGCGTTCCAGAGAACGATTTTCTTTGACGTGTGACGTTGTTGGAAACAAGCGGAAACTCTTGGAACATTTAAATATCTTGGCTTCTGCTAATAAATCCTTGCGTGATCAGCAATGGTCCATGCGTCTACTCAACCGTCACCGCCTCTTGGTTATAGACCGTACATATATTAAATTGTCGTTTTGTTTGCGAAAGCGGGACATTTTTACTCTCTGGAGAGAGCGGGAGAGAAATCCTGAAAGCGGGACGTATGGCCACGTTGGTTAAGCTTCCATTCACAGGTTCTCACTGCGGTAACATGATATATTAACAAGATTTCTGTTCAGCTTCTTTTATAATGTTTGCTTAATTACACTTCCATCTGATATCCGGCTGTTTGTGCCAATGTCATAGAAAATAAGTTAGTGTTGGCACAACTCGTGGAAGTTTTTATAATTCAAAAAATATGACTACCTTCCTGAGGGTGGAGAATTTTTTTTCATATTTTCCATTAATTGCTTCAAAGCAGTAATGAAATTTGCCACGAGCAATTTCTTATGACTTCTCTGTACTGGTAGGTATCTGAAACTGAGAAAATTATATTTTTCAGGATGGCGAAGCAGCGTTTAACGAAAGTGACAGCTCTTGTAATACTGAGAGTGTCTCTGCACAGCAACGTACTTTCTAATTTCGAAGAAAGTGTAGAGCAGATCACGTAGTTGAGAAAATTTCCAATCGGTTAGATCAGTCATTCAAATTACTTTAACAACGCGAGAGGGCCAACGCAGAACAAAAGGCGTTTGGCGAAAATGTTGAGGAACGGTTACGTTTCAGTTCCCACTAGCAAAAACCAAGATTGGCAGTCATTGGTGACAGGAGAGAAACCTTTAAAACTATTAATACACAAGCAACACGCCATACTTATAGCTACACATATACTAAATAATCATAATTCCGTGTGGTCGAAATGACGGTTTCTATTGGCTGGGCATTCAGCCCCTGTCGTAGCCGCCTTAACCTAACCCGGTAGTGATACCAGGTACAGGACACCTACAGTTTAACGTGGAATCCAAACCACGGAAACGTTCTGACGTTCTTCACATTACGCAGCAAGCTCTGGCAGAGGTGAAGGGAGACGAATTCGAACCAGGGACCTTTCGTGTCCTAGTTAGACACCTTAATCACTGAGCCTCCAGACCGTAGCAAATATACTGTTAACATTAGCGTGTTGGTGACGCGAACTCTAAAGATTTCACCCCTCCAAAAAGCGTTCAACGCAACACGTCACAGCATGTCGGTGACGGGAAGTCGCGAACTCGTAGATTTCTCCCCGTCCAAACATTGCCTAACGCGCCTACAGAAATGTTCACTTCAAAAAAAGAAATAAGTACACTATAATAATAATTAACGATGCTCTGTTCTATGCAACAGTTTTAGTTAAACGACTCCTCCAGGACTAGTCTTGTTCGTGATGTTACTGAGGGTCTAAATCAAAACAGTGACATCTTGGAAGCTATACTAAATGCTGTTGATAATGAAGGGGAGGAGTACGAACAATTTTAACCAGTGTTGGCACGATTCCGATCGTCCGATTCTTTTGTTTCTTACTTTCTGAAATAAAAATAATTCTTATGCATTACACTCAATATGTAAAACATGTTTGATAATATACATAACAATGTTAGGAATTTAATGTTCAACATTTGAATTATAATACCGACGTTATCTTAAATCTATAAAGTTAAACGGTCTCTTTTGAATCCTTTTGTTGCGTCAAGGGCAGATTCTAGTGGGGAGAGAGGCGATCGAGGGGTCATAGAATGAACAACATAGTTATTTGCCAAGGCCGAATTCCTTCCCGTTCCTTGTCTCCAGTTCCATCCCGCCTCTAATGGCCTCGACGTCGACGAGGCGTAGAGTCATAACAAAGCAGTTACTTATCCTCAGGTATTCCCGCAGACAAGCAATAATTGCTTTACACGTCTCTTACTCAGCTAATTTCGCTCAGTCATGATGGGGCAACATGTTTCAGTAATTAAGAAAATGATAGAATTTTGCTCAAAATGAATGAAACTAAGATATTTACAAAACCATTCCGCTTTTCTAAAATCATCTTTGGTGTTATGGCTTCCATAAACTGACTACTATTATTCTACGACTATGAGCAACCAAACCGAGTCTAGCTAAAAGAATGACAATGAAGACTTTACTTCTAGCATTTAGAGTACTTATTTTCATTTGTGTTTTAAATTAAACATCGTCTTATTTACGTATATTTACGATTGATATCCAAAAGAAATCGAGAAATGAGGTATTATTTTAGAGATTAAGGTCTCCGCTTTGATCAAATCATATTTTAAAAAAGAAATGTTTCAGAATTAGACCCACAAAGGGCAAAATTGCCACCATTTCAGTAACAATTTTTATCCTGAGCCGTTTATCTTCCTTGATACCTAATTGAAATAGATAAATGAGATATCATATTATAGATTAAGGTCTCTGGTTTGGTCACACCATATCTCCAGCAATTAATTTTTCAGAATTCAACCCTTCAATAACTTATTTTTTTGTTATGGACCATTTATGTCCATTGACACCTAACCTAAAGCGATAAATGAGGTATTATTTAAAAGATCAAGGTCTCCACTAAGGCAACATTATAAATTAAGAACGAATTTTTTGGGAATTTGACTCGAAGGGCAAAAGTAAATAACTGAATATCGCGCGTATGAGAGTTCAGAGCTAAGCCGGTAGATAGCAGCAGCACATATCAGAGATATTAATTAACTCCTTCACTGGCGTCACGTTTGTTACGTACCTATTACACTAAACAAATAAGGCGGTCCTTACATCTTATTACAAACCCCGAACCTTGCTGTTCATTTTTCATTTGTTGCAATAAATACAAACCATAGCAACCTTTTAAGATCACTGGTATTACAAACTTCCGTTCACCGATTTCCACGATAAGACTGGATTGTTACACAATTGAAGTTTCAGATACTGATTGCTTTTAATTTTGGCTTCAATGTCACTTCAGTATACACAGGTAATATAGTGATATTTACAGATATCGGTAGGTCACACCTTTCTAAAACTGCTCAGCAAATGAGTTGGAAATCAAAACATTTCTTTGCGTTTCCGAGTTGAAAGCTTTGATTAGAAACTGCATTATTTCTTTAGTCGAGTTACTCATTGTTTACGGTTCTATTATCATAAAAATTTTAGACTTCACTTTTAAGAAAGTGTATGAATAATTTCGTAGATTCAATTACAAAAACTTATGCAAATGTTAATGAATACCCGAACAAAGTGTGACTGGTAACCTTCAGCAAAGGCATTAGGCAGCAATCAGCTCAGATTAACGGTCCGGCCACCAGATCTCGGTTTTCAAAGAGTTCCCCAATTACCCAAGTGAACAGAGTTCTCTCTTCTCAAAGAGCGAATTCTTTTTCGTTTCTTGCAAACAAATCTTTTGCGGGTAATTGCAATAATAAGACTACTGAACAAGAGCATCAAAATGGAATTCGGAGCGTTTAATTGATGCAGGCAGAAAACCTGTTATTTTAACTTCTTAGTACTTTTAGTGTTGCAGTGTACGAATAACACAAGAAAAACATAACTCTTCATTAAACCACTCTAGCCCGCTCCCGAACACCAATCGTCGAATCGCAACACAAATTGCTAACTTCCGCGAATCATCCCCGAATTTTGGCCAACTTCAGCACCATCGCGTCAGACTTTTCCAGAGAATGTAGCTCAGGTAGCAGAACTCATAACCAGCATAGAATTCAGAGCTTTCCTGTTCATTCCTTCGAATTTTAGATTTCAGAAATATCATTTTCGTATTCTGAAAAATACTGTGCATCAGTGATGATATGCGTAGAATTAACTTGTGAAATTTCTGCACTTCTTTACTACCACATTTTTAATTTTTTTTGCTCCGGTTAATAATTCGGACCCTTACTGCAAACCGAATATTTTACTGTCTCCCGGAGTAAGAGGACATCGCGATAGAATAGGGAAGAATAATACCATGTCTTGAATAAAACACAATAGGTGGTATACATCAACTAAATGACTCCTGATCACTAAAGGGAGGCAGCGTATTGTTAAATACGGAAGGAAGATTCTGATTGCAAGTTTTTCATTACTGACTTTCTTTTAATGTAAGAACAGCCACTCAGTTTTTCAGCTGCCATTTGTTTGCCAATGCAACAAGCTAGAAATCATCGCACAACAGCCACCTTAGTTTGAATTATCTCCTTGTTTTTGTTTTTAAATAGGCATAACTATATATCACAATGATAAATCTTCCAACGCTGTCTTTCAATTTTTACTAACGCATACTGCATTAACTCTGTCTCATGTCAGCAAAAACAGTAATTTTCTTATTTCTATTCCTTTGTTCCACGCTTTGAGAGTTGAAAAACACTGTTTTAGCGACAGACTTAAAACAATGGGTCCTACAGGCAAGCAGATTCACGAGACGACTGCCAAAATTTAGAATGGTTTTACGCGCCATCTATTTGAGTACCTCCGCATTACTCTTTACCGTTTCTTACAATTGTAATACAAAGCAAACTTTGAATATTATAAATTTCTAGTTACTTTATATTGTTTAAGACGGATGTAAAAACTGCATTATGTTGAATCCCATTATTTGTTCAAATTAACCTTTTGTTTGAAAGTTGTATCTTTTGTACTATACATGGACACTTAAATGTCACGGGAAAGCTGAACTGTATTTCATATTTTGGGAGATTGATGTGTGTCCATTTTCGATAATCGCCTGACATCACCTACAGTGTATAATACTGTCTTCGTGGATGTGTATACCTGGTTGTACAAGTTTTAGGACGAAACATAGCGACGTGCGATACTTCGTTCGGATGCATATGAGTGGAGATGTGAATTATTTGAAATACATGTATTTCAAACGCAAATACAAAATGAAAAATACCTATTTATATTTTGTATTTAAAATACTTTGATTTAAAAAAGCATTTTGCATTTTATTTGAAGTACTTTTTCAAACATATTTTCAATTAAGAAACTACAAAATACTTTTCTTAGCTTTTCATACTTTTATTATTTCATTTCGACAGTATATTTCATCAATGTTGATATTCAGACTATTGGAAACAATAACAAAAGTTAGATGTGAACTTGATTTTACACAAATAAAAACGGGTTTGACACTATTGACTCATCTAATGACGACGCCGCTGACTTGAATGCTGTGATGGTCTGTTAGTCGTTTTTAAGTCAGTTTTGTTCACTTATCTCTATTTTGCAAGATATGTAGAAAAACTCTAAGGGAAGTGTTAGCGCTACTACAAACTTCTTGAATAATATAATAGCAATTCAATAGGTTATATTAATATGTTATTCTTGTTTTGCAGTACCAGTATTAAAAGTTATTGTGGTCTGAGAACCAAGTGAAACATGTTAAAAATTTTGTTTGTTTACAATTAATTCCGTTATGCTGGTAGCAAAACAAGTGAGGCAAGAAAGTACAAATTATGTATTTATTTTCGATGGAAACATCATGCTATCATTTCAGAAGAGTATGACAAAATCAGGTCTCAACATACAAAGAAGAGAAATTATGTTGTTTGCACTTCGAAAAAAATGAAACATACCACTCTTGCAACTATCTTGCCGAATTCAATTGATTTGGACAAGTTATTTGTAAATTTTGTAGTTGATACTCTTAACACACGGACTGTGGAAAGGATTCATTTAGGATTCTAATTGCAGGTGTTATTCAGCAGTGTTGCAATGGCTATAAAAAAAATTGCTTAAGAATCTATGGAACAAAAGTAAAATACGAAACTAGCCGTAAAAGTGACTGATTTTGTATGCACCACGGCAGATATTTGGTATTTAACCAAGGGACATGGGCGCCGGCAGGATTGCTTCTAGGGGGTGGCACCAGGGCAATGGCCCAAAAATTTCCTGGCTGGGCGACCTTTTTTTTTAGCTCCACTACTGCCCAGACGGCGACCCGGGATGTCAGGGAGGTGCAAGTGCACCCCCTTGCACCCCGCTCCCGGCGCCCATGCCAAGGGATGCTATATGGGTGTGTCCGTTTAATTGATTTATTCTAACATTTGAAAGACAAGGTTCCTACACTTTCTTGCTGGAGATTTAAAAAGGATCTGGTACATTTAAGAAAGTAGTGAACTGATTGTTGATATACATTATGACTTAGATGTCAAATTATCGAAAATTGTGAAATAAAAATCCAACAGTAAAAAAGGTGTTCATAAAAAATAGTACATGTTTGGCAAGTACTGCTCCAGTAGAAAATTGGATCATATTGAGGCCTTATAGGATGAACATGGAGGTTGTCTTGTCTGAATAAGTAGTGGTGTTTAAATCTATGAATTAAGTGGAATAAATTACATACGTAATAAATGAACGGAAAGTATTTTATTATAATAAAAGTATTATTAAAATACCTATTTTGCATATTGTATTTAAATTCTACCATTTTATATTTTGTATTTGAAATAAAAAAACAAAGTATTTGCATTTTGTATTCAAATGCTTTTTAAAACCATTTTTATACATCTCTACATATGAGCATGCCTCACATTTTGGATATGGGCCAGTGAGAAAGTCTGCCTTGCTGAAAAATGAAACAACTCTACGTACTATTTGATAAGGAAAACCCTGTACTAATGTTATCAATAAGAATAGAAGCAGAAGAATAATTCCTTAACATCAGTACGGAAACGTGAGGTGTCAGATTCCAAAGAGACGAATAATATTTACCGTTGAACTACTTGTGACATGCAACCAGCCCACCCGATCAATAATATTTTGTAATTACTAAAGTTTATTTTAATTTAAATAACTAAATTTCTGTTTTTTAGATCAGTAATTCAAATAGTGATAATGAAGCCACGTTCTGGAGTTAGAGAATCCATTGTTGTTGCGACGCAAGTACAGTACACTCGTCACATAGGGACCGTGCACAAACTACGTGGCTTGGTCCAGGGGGAGGGGTTTGGCTGCAAGGCTACGTGGGGGGAGGGGGGGGGGGTTCCGAGCCAGACCACGCAGCTTTCTTTTCATAACATTTTTCACAGTTAAAATGAGGAACTGAACTCTCAACAGCATGTGAATATTTATTGTCCCTCAGTTAATTATCTCCGTATGTAATTTAAAATAGTCTGACAAGAGGAAACAGTAAAAAATGTCTTCTGGAATCAAAAGGGGAAAAAAGTCTACGTGGGGGGGGGGGGGGGGGGTAGAGGCAAAAAGCCACGTAGGGCTACGTGAGGGGGAGGGAGGGTTCACAGGAGGCCAAAATGGAGCTACGTGGTTTATACACGCTCCCATAGCTACAGTACATTCATAGCAGTCCGCGGGAGGTTGTCGAATAGTAAAGACATAGTATAGGGTGGCATAGTACTGGGGCACCAGCCTCCACCTGAATCATTGAGTCGTATGAAAGATGTTTATGTGACTTGAATATTGACAGCAGAAGGAAATTTGTGAAGAATTTTCAATTTTGATTTGGTACTTGTTTTTCAATAAATGAAGATAAGTGCACATCGTATTATTTGTGCAATAACTCATTGAAATATTTAAGAGAAAGAACAAAATTGACAAAAGAATTAGAAAAAATATGATTAACAAGAGAAAATCAGATAACATTCAAAACATACTACACAGAAGTAGCAATAAGCAAAGAGCATTATGGAAAATTATTAATAGGGAGAGGGGAAAAAATCAGCTTATGAACCAGGATAAAAGCATCGAACAGATTGTGTACAATGAGGCTGTACTACATGATTCTAGGCAAATTGCATGTACAATTAATGAACATTATATAAATATAGCAGAAAAACTAACAGTCACAGTAGCAAGTCAAAAGACAATGATTTAGCAGGCATTAAGGTGAACACGGATTCAGTATTCCTTAAACCAACAACAGAAAAAGAAATGAGTAAAATTATAAAGTCCTTAAAACCTAAAACGTCCATGGGAACTGATGAGTTATCTAATATGCTTATAAAAGAATGCAATAGTTCTCTTAAAACTATTAGTACACATAATAAATCATTCATTTACAAGTGGAACATTTCCAGATTCCTTAAAGATTTCTAAAGTTATACCTGTTTTCAAGAAAGGGGAAAGGTCAGATGTAAACAATTATAGACCGTTGTCACTAATATCTAGTATATCAAAATTTTTTGAGAAAGCAATGGAACAGAGGCTTATTGACTTCCTAACAAGCACAACATAATTACTGATTCTCAACATGGTTATAGGAAATACAGGTCTACAGAAAGAGCAGTCACAATGTTTGTAGATTCGGTAAAGAAATCCCTGGATGATGGAGAGTATACAACAGCAGTACTTATAGATTTATCAAAAGCCTTTGACACAGTCAATCATCAGAGGTTACTTAAACTAGAAAAATGGGGAATAAGGGGTAAGGCCTATAAATGGATAGAATCATATCTGTCAAATAGAAAACAATTTACGATCATAAAAGCAACACAGACTTTAAAAATGTAACATCAAACACCCTCACTATATAAAGCAGGAGTACCACAGGGCTCGGTGCTGGGGCCTCTGTTGGTTTATCCTATACATAAATGATATCCCAAGACCAATAGGGGAGAATGATTCAATGGTTCTTTATGTAGATGATGCAACTGTGAAGATGTCAAACATCAAACTATGTAATCTAGAAACAATCCTTAATCTTTACTTCCAGAGACTACAAAATGGTTAGAAGATAATTATCTTGTAATCAACTTAAACAAAACCCAAATGATATCATTTCAGTCGAAAAGAACAAGGTACTCTGTAAATTTAAACATAAGCAGTGAGCAAATAAAGGAGACAGAATCAGCTAACTTGCTAGGGATTCAAATAGACAAATTCATGAATTGGGAAAAACAGGTGGATCAATGCTGTAAGAAACTAACCCCTATTGTATTTATGGTCAGCTACCTCCGAGAATTCTGTAGCAGGGATATTCTGATGACTATCTATTACTCCCTTTTTGAAAGCCAACTGAGATATGGTATATCAGCGTGGGGAAGGCCCACAGAAAATAACGTAATGAGATATTAAAAATACAAAAACATATGATTAGAACAATACTAAAAGAAAAAAGAATGGTTTCATGTAGAAAATATTTTGTAGATTTGAAGATTCTAACATTTCCCTGTATATACATATATAAGACTATACTGCTCTCACTCACAAAGAAGGTTGTTAAAAAGAATGAGCAAGTGCACGAATATGAAACACGTAATAAAATTAATTTCAATTTACACGCACACACACAAAAAAATTTGAAAAATGTCCTTCCTATTCGGGAGCCCAACTGTTCAATAAGCTTCCGACAGATATAAGATTAATTAGTAACAAGGGAGAACAGTTCAAACATAAGCTTAAAGAGTTTATGTGATAAAGCCTTCTACTCAATCAAAGAGTATTTAACTGATGAATGAGGGAAGGAAAGGCAGAATAAAAAATTTGTAGTAGTGTTTGTACTTATATAGGATATTACAGCACATATTTGTCAATAACATGTAAAAAAAAAATATGTATTAAACGATTTATAGTTAACTTAAGGCATAAAATTGTTAATTAAGATAAGAATAATATTGAATATACTGTACCTTGACTTGTCCTAATTCATTATACAAGTTGTATGTAAATGATGTATAGGACCAAATAAAATGAATGAATGAATGAAAGTAATTAAAGTTTGTTTTGGTGAAGAGAAGAATGGTGGGAGGCAACAACCTACTTGTTCTCTCGAAACAGAGGGCAATCTGCGAACATCCTTACTCTCTCTTCTAACAGACTGCAGCCATTTTTATGCCTAGCACCTGTATTAGACTGCATGCATCTGTTGAATGCGATGTTCACTAGGATATTTTTGGGTGGTGAATGTGTAACTCAATGTAGTGACCTGAAGACTGTTTGATGGTTAACGGAACTACCAATCTAGCAGTATCAGTCAGTGGACAAGCAAGAGTTGTCTGCTAGTATAACGATATTGCAAAACGGTCATCTTTATTTTCAAAGCAAACTTTTTCAATTTTCTTTCGCGTTTGTTTCCTCTACATTACAGATTTACCCTATTTCCTTCCCAAGGGAAGCCAGCCCTCCTAGATTCTAAGTATTGTATAGTACACACGTTAAAAAGTCTGAGAATACTCGACAAAGCAAATTATTAAGTGGCGAGCCATGGAAACTCGCGGCTTTCTTATCCTTAATCCAATGTGTCTAATCGCAAATTAACTAAAAAAAAATTTCGCTTACACCTGTCTCACTGAATTCGTAATGTTTTGAAACAAACTAGTTTTGTTGGGATCGACAGATGTTTCCATAGGGCTTGTTGAAAAATAATTCTAATTTTGTCTGTCATGTGAACTTTAGCGCATCTTTAACTCTTGTGTCGCTGAAGCGTTACAGTACTTCAAGTTTAAAGTTTTGTGCCGTACTTATTGGAAACTTTTTTCTAGCGAGTTTTCCATACCAAAAACAACTGCTGCTGTTGTTGGTGTTTAAGGGCGCGTCGACGGCGGGGTCATTAGCGCCCTAACAACCTGCTTAAAATCTAAATATTACAGGTCTGTATGGCCGACTGCCGAAAACAGCGTCGATGAGCTACAGAAATTTTTGAAGCAGAACAAAATCATGTATTAGCGGCAGGTATAGTTTGTTTTAAGACAGTCGACAATTCCACACTATGAAGAATAAGATGAAACATGTAGAAACATTCTGACGTCTCAATGATAACGCCGCATTAATAACAATTTTTATAGTCAGTCATACTGATAACTACAATAGTTTAAGATAATAGTATAAAAATTTTGACTTGAATATTAGTGAAAAAAAAGAATTGAAACATTTCAAATATGGTGCTATAAGAGGATACTGAAAATCAAGTGGAAGGATAAAGAAATGAACGTTTTTTGGAAATTATGCGTGAGGAAAGAAGTTTGTGGAGGGGTCTTACAGAAAGAAGAGACAGGTTGGTAGGTCAGATTTTAAGACAGGAAGGATCGGTTAACTTGTTAGTGGAGGTAACAGTCTAAGGTAAGAACTGCAGAGGAAGACAAATTAGAATATATGACGCAGATAATCGAGGACGTAGGTTGTAAGGGTTATGTTGAGATGGAGAATTTTCCGCAAGATGGGAGTAGATGGAAGATTGTATCAAATCAGTCGAGAGCCATTTGCCAGAAACAAAACTTAAATCCAGTCCCTTCTAAACGTTTTCGGCGGACTGCTTTGTGGCTGTGAGAGATACAACCAGCGCCAAAAGCCAGAGCCTCGAGATAAAGTGATCGCACGGCTAGCTCATCTTGGCAGCAGTGTCACGACAAAAGAACTCCGCAGGGCTGCCAACCACATGCCAGCGACGAGAGGAAAAATTTACTTTACACCAACGTGCCTCACCTACGTGACAACAACACGAAGAGGTAGTTATGCAATTTTGACAAACTGGCAGGCATAACACCGACAGATCAACTCCCTTGCTTTTAGAAGAACCAATGAGAATCAAGTTAATAGTTCGTTAAATAGTTATAAATTCATTTCGAGCCAACACTGAAAAAGGTACCTCCGCCACTTGGCATTAAACTCAAACAAAAAAAACTCGCGTTTCATTTGGTGTGAACAGGAACAATGTCTACACAAACATTGAGTGATTTCTTTAGTTTAAAATACATTCAGGAGACCCAACACAATTCCAAGAAAGACACGGTAAACATCATAATGTATACTGGACATAGAAATAGTTGAGCAGTTGCCAGCTGCCCCGTGATAACGTGTTAGACAAATCACTAAAATAAACAATAACAAAAACTCCTAGGCTCGTGATAAGTTGACAAATCAAGTTTATTGTGAGAAATGCAATACCTTTTAATGCTTTTATACTGAACCATTTTTCTCATTTCCAGAATACTACTCTATTAGCATTCTATTAGATACTCTAATCTGTCTTCCTCAACAGTTCTTACCTTCGACTGTTTCCTCCACCAGCAAATTAACCAATCCAACAAATCTCAAAATATGACCTACCAGAACGTTTCTTCTTTCCGTAAACTTCTTCCACAAACTTTCCTCACCCATCTTTCCAAAACTCGTTCATTTCTTGATTTGTCAGTCCACTTAATTTCCAGCATTCTTCTGTAGCACCACTTTTCAAATTCTTCAATTTTCTTTCTTTCCGGTATTCCTAAAGTCCATGCTTCGCTACCATAAAGTGCAGTGTTCCACACAGAGTTTTAAAAAATTCTAATTCCTAGATCAATATTTGAAACTAAAAGGTTTCTCTTTACCAAGAAGGAGCTTTTTACTAGTGCTAGGTGCGCTTTTAACATAATTCCTGCTTCGGCCATTGGTTGTAATTTTGCTTTCCGAGCAACACAATTCACTTCTCCTATTGCATCCGCTTCTATTTTTATATTTAATCTACTAGTATTGGCATCATTTCCGCTACATTTCATCACTTTTGTCTTGCTTTGAATTATATTCAGTCCAAAAACTTCTTTCAGTATTTTGTTCATGCCATTCAGTAATCTCTCAATATCCTAAGCCCTTTCTGCTAACAAGACAATGTCATCAGCAAATCGCGGCACTGATTTTTTTTTCTCCCTGAATACTTACGCCACAAGGAAATTTCTCTTTGACTTTCTTTAATGCTTCTTCTACGTACAAGTTGAATATTAACGGGGATAGACTACAGCCTTGTCTCACCTTTTTTAACCGATGCATGTTTTACGATTCTCTGATTTTATTATAGCCACTTGAGTCTTGTGTAGTTTATAAAGTATTCTTCTATCCCAATATTTCAGAACAGACTTCTTTAAAATTTAGAAAATCTTGACCCACATAACATTATCACAAGCTTTTTCTAAATCAACAAACGCCATAAAAGTATCCGTTTTTCTTGATCCACCCTTCAAGTATTAATCTTAAAGAAGAATTGCATCCTTGTACCACGATTTTTCCTAAACCCAAACTGATCTTCACCTACTATCTCTTCTACTACCCTTTCCATCCTGTTTTATATTATTCTGGTCAGTAGTTTTGAAGCATTATATGTTAGACTAATGGTGCGATAATTCTCACATTTGTCAGCTTGTGCTATCTTCGGAAGTGTGAAGATGACACATTAAAGTCAGTTGGAATTTCTCCAGTTTCATAACTTTTTGATATCAGCTTGAATAATCTTTCGATTCCTTCTTCTCCCAGGGATTTAAGAAGTTCTGCAGGGATCTCATCAATTCCAACTGCTTTATTTGTTTTCCAGTCATTCAGAGCTCTATTAAATTCTGTCCTCAAACAGGATCTCCTAAGTCATCAATGTAGACATCACCTTCATTTTCCATTTCGCTATTGTTCAAGTCGTCCCCATTATACAGTTTCTCAATGTATTCCTTCCATCGGTTAGCTCTATCATCTGTGCTTAAAAGAAGTTTCCCATCGGCAGTTTTAATGTTCACACCTCTTTTCTTCATTTCTTCAAAATTCTGTTTGATCTTCCTATATGCAACATCTACTTTACCTACGGCCATTTTCTTTTCAACTTCACACTTTTCTTCTAGCCATTTTCTTTTGCCTTTTTGTATATCCTGTTTGATTTTTTAATTGCCTGTATTTTTCTCTTTCTGCTTCATCTTGAGCATTTTGTACCTTCTTTGATCCATCAGCTCCAAAATTTTTGTGATCCAAGGTTTTCGGGCAGCTTGTTCCTTAAAGGCTGTTTCTTTACCAGCTTTCATTATTTCGGTCTTTAGTGCATTTCATTCGTCCTCGGTTGAGCTCCTTACAAAGTTTCTTCGTAGACCCAAGTACACCATTTCGGCAAATTTTTCTCTCATGCTAGATTGTTTCAGCTTATTCACCGCCAGTCTGTTCTGCTTATGCTGCTTCCTTATTAGCTTGAATTTCAGCCTACACTTTATTACTATCAAATTATGGTCAGAGTCTATGTCTGCTCCTGGATAC
Source organism: Vandiemenella viatica (assembly GCA_031002005.1). Classification (NCBI taxonomy): domain Eukaryota; kingdom Metazoa; phylum Arthropoda; class Insecta; order Orthoptera; family Morabidae; genus Vandiemenella; species Vandiemenella viatica. Next base: position 11,844,592 of record JARYHS010008074.1, on the reverse strand, counting down.
CCTTTACAGTCTAGAACTTGATTCCTGAATCTCTGACCACGATATAATCTAGCTGATATCTGCCTGTATCACGAGGACGTTTCAAGGTATATATCCTTCTTGCATGGTTCTTAAACAGTGTTTGCCACTACCAGCTTATATATCTCACAAAATTCTATCAACCTGCTTCCTCGCTCATTTCTTTCTCCTAGACCAGTGGTTCCCCATTAGTGGTACGCGTACCTCCAGGGGTACGTGAGGTTGCTCCCGGGGGTACGCGAGGTTCTCTCTTGACCGAGGTATTCAATGAGACAATTGAAAAAAAAAATTACGCAAACATTACTACCGCCAAAATATATTTTAAGACAGTCAAACGGTGTGTGTGTGAATTAGATGTCTGTAATGCTGTGGCTGTGCTAAGCACTAGACTGGAATGAACGCAGAGGCAAATGTAGCTATAAGGGGGTACGCGAGGTTCAGCTCTTTCTTGAAGTGGTACTCGGGAAAAACTGTTTGGGAACATTGTCCTAGACCATAACTTCCTAAAGTATTCCCCTCTATTCCTTCTCCAACTATAGCATTCCAATCACCCATGGTTATTAGATTTTGCTCCCTCTTCACAAATTGGATTAGTTCTTCAATTCCGGCTCATATTTTCTCTATTTCTTCATCATTTTCCTGTGTCATTGGTATATACGCTTGTACTAATGTGGTTGGGGCGGGGTTAGTTTCTAACCTCATCAAAATAATCCTGTCACTAAACTGTTCATAATAACTCACCCGTTTCCCTACTTTCTTGTTCATTACAAATCCTACACCAGTGACTCCACTGACAGCTTGTGTGCTAATTATCCTGTGTTCCCCAGACCAGAAATCCCGAGCATTTTTCCATTTCATCTCACTAATCCCAACAACATATAACTTAAGTTGTTCTATCTCCCTTTAAAAGTTTTCTCACCTACCTGCCCTATTCAGACTTCTAATATTCCACGCTCCGAAAGGTAGAATGTGTATCCAATCTGATGTCTTCTTCCTGAGCCCCGGAGATCCGATTGGGGGCCTATTTTACCTCTGGAATATTTTACCCAGGAAGAAGCCATCATGATATATATAACTTGAGAGTATTACATGTCCTCAGGATACCCTTTTGGTCTTTAATGCAGTGGTTTCCCGTTGCTTTCTGCATCAGCAGTATATAGCAAGCTGATATTGTGTGTTACAGTACGGTTGGCAACCCTAGCCTCGACTGACACGCGGACCGTCGATTTGACGCGTATAACTCAATTCTTTGCAAAACAATTGATACTGAAGACGAGAGGGAAATGCTGATGTGGTTATTATTATTATTATTATTATTATAATTTAACTGCGATGGTGACAAATTCGTCTAGTTACCCTAATTTACAATACTTTTTAAATTTTATTTTATAGTTGCGGTCTTAAATTCCTCCACTTCTTAGATTTATATATTTTAATTTTAAATTCCTTATGCGTTTTTAGTAAATTATTCATGACTTCACTTGGTAATTTGTTCCAATCCTTGACACCCTTACCAACAAAAGAAAAATTTCTCACTCTCTTATGCATGAAATCAAGCGCCAGCTGTACCGAAGGAGGCATATCAGTGCTTCCGAATTCATTTTTCCCTAGTATAATGAAAAATATGAGAACGCTAGTCATACAAAATATGATTACCACATTCCTAGTAAACAGATCCTCAAACTGTATTTTACGGTTCAAAAGTACAGATTAAGATAAAGTTTCGGTGTTGGATCAATAGAAAAATATGAAATTTGAAATTTAAAAAAAATGTTTTAATAAAAAGATATGAAATCAGGAAACATTTTCAAGAAAAATAAATTTAAATTAGAATTTTCATTGTGTGATTAATGTAATCGCATATTAACTGTTTTACATTTGAACACTAAAGTGTAATGATAGAGAAGGGAAAACATATCTCGATTTGATTCATTTTCTTCAGTTGGCTGTGTCGCCACGCCGCCAGTTCAAAACAGACGAGGCGCTTAAGTCGCGGGGAAACCATGCGCCTGGCGGCATCGTCTGTTTTGCTCCATTTAATTACATTGGACCATGTGCCGACTCGACCGCCGCGCGGCGCAAAACGCCTCGTCTGTTTTATTAGACATAAGGCCTAAAGGTGCCGAAAATTTCAATTGAAAAAAATTGAATAGTCAAGAGGAGAAGTTGGCATTAAAAGTGGTTAGGAAAGTAAATAATCACCAACGATATGGAAGATCTTGTGTAAAATGATGGTGACCGAATATTAATACTATGACGCATTAGTTTTAAAATTACTGCTTTGGAAGAAAGCTTACAATATATGGACGAAACCAAAATATTAAAAGACGTTGGCATGCCAAAACAATTGACAGGAGATACCATACACATTGGCCTAGAGCTCAGTACTTCCTGAAATAGCACGTAACGAACACAGCATAGACACGGGTTACTAATGTCAGGCGTGCTGGAAACTAAGAAAACCAATAAAATAAATAGTATTTGAAAATATGGCGGATTTGTTAACAATAAGCACGTTTGAATGAAAGGGCTTAGCAAGGATAATCTGAATGCTCAAACCAGGTATTATTTGTAATAGTTGCGTGGAGATTAAATGAAAAGACGAGGGATGCATCCACCAAATAGAGAAACTTGCAAAGAAGTACGATAAAAATTGGGGGTGACGAAATGGTTAATCTGTCGCTGTCAGCGGCGTGGGATTATGCTGGTGTCGGGACAGTGTATATTATGTGTTTTCTTTTGTAATAAACAGTTCTTCTAAGAGCGACTCTCAGTTGGCACCTGCTTCTAAGTGGCGCAGAGCCAAGCTACAAAATCTAACATCATCATAAATCTTACAACAGAATCCCCATCGTTAAAATGACAAAATCTGATTTCATTATGTGCTACTTCAGAGATTCTTCAGATAGTTCACGTGAAGTTATGGATCTTAAGGTTTTATGTTAAATTGTTACTGACGCTAAATATTAGTCGGAACTTTTCATTTTCTTTGTATACGATTGTGTGGTGCAAAACATTCATTACAGCTACTTCGGAATGTTTAATACTGCACCTTCTGTTTCAGAGTCTGTCAACTCTAAAATGCACATTTGATCTACGATCGAGGTTTACAACAATGGTTGGGGCAAGCATTTCTGTTTCGTATTAGTTAACGAAGAGTCACATACGATTGCTGTGAAGCTGCAGAATAAAGTATAATACATATTTCGTAAGCAGATGAAACAAAAACCATTTCACTTTAATCCAGTGTGAAAATTGTCCAGCGAATGTAGAACAGAACAGGCAGCTCTCAGAACTATTACAAGATGAAAAGTGACAACTACAAGTTCAACTACATTCAATTTTATCCGAACATACAAGATACCAGGGGCGGTATCCAGGGGGGGGGGGGGGGCTAGGGGGGCTCAAGCACCCCCAAAAGTATCTAGGTCCACTCCCGACACTGTAATTTTGGAGACTTTTTTTTAGCTCTACGGATTTGAGGCCCGCGAAGGCTATAAAGACTACCGACTCAAGTCCCCCCCCCTACCCCCCAAAACCAAAATCCACTGAAGGCAAGCCCTCTGAACCAAATTTCATTCATGCCAAGCCCCCCCCCCAAACCAAAGTCCGCTCAAGTCCCCCCCCCCAAACCAAAATCCTGGATCCGCCCCTGCCAGATACCACCACATTCTAGCAATGGCTAAATGTATCATTTCTTTGAACACTCTTAAATGCTATTACTTGTCACAAAACATGATAGGTTTTATTGAAAGTTTTTAGCGTTTCGTAATATGTATTTTAATTTTTTCCAAAGAACACTGATCACAGATAGCGAGAAAATTTAATGCTCCAGTGAACAATCCACAATGAATGTATTTATTCCTCCGCCATTAGTCGCTGTGAACTTCAGCATGAAGCAGATTTAATTATTTTTCTTAATATTTTCTACATCTTGCAACTAAATGAATTTGTAAAGCACACTAGTTTTTCTTCAAGACACTGGTTCATTTATGTATAAGACAATCAGCTGCTGTTTGTACCCGTATGTATTGTGTTCTCCTGGGAAAAGTCTTTTAGTTGGCGTAGTCCTCAGACTAAACTATTGAGGCCGATCCGCCAACATTGAAATAAACAGCCATCCTGGCGATACCTTAACGCTGTTAGACTGGTGGATATTAAGAAGTCACTGGGGGAAATGTGGGGAGGAAGGAGAGAAAAAAAAATTTCAATGAAAAACATTTTCACACGGGCAGCGGCGGAACAATTTCAATTGTTTCTAGTTTCCCCGTGCTTCTGTCAGAGTCTCCTCTGCCACAGAAAACACTGTGCTCTGTGGAATGTCGAGTACACAAAACTTGACTGGGTACCCATCAGGCAGATTATGTTGCCGACCGTCTGGCTCGTTTCCAGGCACGCTATTGGCGGTTGCAGTGTCGTGTTTCTGCTGTTATTTACCGACTGTGTCGACTGAGCACTAGGACCTCGGCACTGGAAATAACCCTCGAGGAATAGGTGACATACCCAACGTCAGCTAGACACATCTACCTCTATGACCCGCAGGAAAATCCCTAACGAACAGAGGCCGGAGTGCTATCTTCCTAGAAACAATTCAATTCGCTGTTTAATTCATCCAGTTCAATTGTACAGTACACGCGATGGGCACGATACTGAAAATGGCTGCCTTCATCATCAGTACGATTAATATGTCTGAAACTACCAGGATAAATCATTTTTTGACCGTTGGAAAGTAAAGATATGAAAATATTTTTGAAATTTCGTTAGTCTTTCTATGCACGATAGTGAATAGCAAGGGACACCAGCGAAAGACGGAAAAAATTTAATGGAGGGCTCTCCACGCACCCTGTTTACTGTGGACTCCTCAGAGCAGTTGTATTGGGCAGGGCAAATCCAACTTCTTAAGGAAACATAAAAAGTAACTTTTCAAAACGTCCAGGCTTTCATAACTGAGCCAAGCTGAGGTCTTGAGTGGATGAGGCAGATCAAACGCAAAAAATCAAAAGAAAAAAAATTACACAAACAAAACTGCAAGATGAGGAAAACACATGGAGGCCAAGAATTAAAAAATGACACCGAAACAACTCTGTTCGCCTCCTGCAGATTGTGTATTGGAACATTACTTCTACATGCTCTACAGCTTTGTAGGCCTAACTTGTTTTGTCACTTTTATATATATTTATATTTGTCGTCACTATCTGTTCACATTGTCATTGACGTTTGCTGAGCCTTTCTGCTTACGTTGCCAACAGTAGTCTCATTACTTTCACACAACTTGACGCGAATAAACCAGAGTAACCAATCTTCTGGTCCCACTCAGCGTCATTTCTACACTTGTCGGGCTCCTAGGATCCAGGAGACTATTATGGCGAATAACGAGCAGAGCCATCCCGGCATTCGTCTGGAATGATTTGGGGAAGCCATCGAAAGCAGAAATCCTTATGTCCGGATCGGCGCTCGAACCCGCGACCTTACGAACGCTAACCGCTCATCCATCAGGCTGGATTCAGCTTCTCACTTCCTCGCGGTTTTTTTTCTGCTAGTGGTATCTTGTTTCTCCGCCGCAGTGTGTGCAGAAATTTTTATAAAATTTATTTACTAGTTCAAAGTTTGGTATGTAATGTTTGCGCTATCGTATCACTGATGTGGATTGTATTCTGCTGAAATACCTCTATTGTCTTTATGCGATGTATGAACGTAATTTGTTCCCGATTTTTGTTTGTTTTTTTTTGTTTGTGTATTTTTGGTGTTTCTGCACGTTTCCGATAGAAGATATGAAGTAGTCTTTTTTTTTCTCACCGAGTAAACTATCATTTGTTTAACGTCTCCTCTATTCTGATTTGTAAGGTAAAAACTATTGGAGTAGATGAGAATAGTGATTTGCTGGGTAGAAGAATTTTTAAAAGGTAGAAAACAGAAAGTTAGGGTGGGAAATGCGGTATCAAAGGAAGTGGAAGTAAAAATGGGAGTGCCGCTGGGTAGCGTATTGCGACCATTGCTATTCATTGTTCTAATGAATAATTGTGTTGATTGTTTACTATCTGAAATTAGATTGTTTGCAGATGACATAATGCTGTATAAAAGGATCAAAACGATAGAGGACTGTAAACAGTTGCAGGATGATCTGGACAGGATATCTGATTGGGTTGGTAAACATGGAATGAAGATAAATGCAAAGAAGAGTCAGCTAATTAGATACACAAATAAAAAACAAAAGGTTAATTATGAATATAAGGTGGGGAAAGAATGGCTTGCTGAAGACTTGAAATGTAAATATCTTGGCATTACATTTGATAACAAACTTAACTGGGCAGGACACATTGGCCAGGTGGTAGGAAAAGGTTTCAAAATCCTGCACTTGTTGGAGAGAGTGCTGAGGGGATGCACGAGAGAAGTAAAGGAATTGGGTTACAAAACTTTGGTAAGAACATTGCTCGAATATGGTAGTGTAGTATGGGACCCTCATTTTACGTATCAAATACAGGAGTTGGAGAAGGTGCAAAGAAGGGCTGCTAGATTTGTTTCTGGAAATTGTCGCAGAATGCAATCAGTGACAGATATGATAAAGGAGCTGGAATGGGATTCATTGCAAGACAGGAGGAGGGTAATGGTAGTGTACAGGGCGTATACTGGCGATGAGGCATGGAAAGATATTGCAATAGGTATGAAATGTAGTTCATGGAAGGGAAAAGATGACCATGACCACAAGCTGGCACTCGATTTCAGGCACAAGGGTGTGGGAAGATTCTCTTTTTAGGTAAGGGTGACAGGGATTGGAATGAGTTACCAAGGGGAATGATGAATAACCTACCGAAAACGTTAAAAGAATTTAAAGTTAAAATTTGTAGAGGGCAATTGTAGGTGGGTGCAGGATATGGGGAAGTTGGGTGTGTAGGGAAATTGCCTACCGGAGCCTGTGCTCCATTGCAATTAAATTCTTGCTGCTATTCCCTTGATAATTTTTTGTGTGTGTGTGTAGACGTTTAAAGTCTTTATAACACATTCATACGCATTGCTGCATTATAGCAAATACACAAGCAAATAATAAAAAAAATAGCAGTGAAAGAAAAATTTGTATGTAAGAGTTCTGGAGGAGAATCGGAGTGTATTACTAATCGCTGACGATATTCTGCTATTATCAGACAAGAGATTGTGCTGAGAAATTAACCAAACTGCGTACAAAGTACCGGAAGAAAAATTTTATCTAAAAATAAATTGAAGCAAAAGAAAAGTCTGGAAATGTTACATCAATAGGCTGACTATCAAAATAGGCTAAGAAGAAACTAGATAAGTCTGCGAACAGAAACTACTATTGGTGTCCTAACCAAGAACAATTTAAATCAAAATAACGCTGGGAAAAAAAAAAAAATAATTCAGGACCCAAAACTCTTCAATATGAAAGCATATTTATTGCCATCATTTTCAGGAATACCAAAAAGGAAAATTAGAACTTTATGTTACAGGAATACATTCACTTAATTTTCACCGTCTAAGTACGGAATAAAAATATGTTTCCAGAAATATGGAAATACGGGGCACAAATAAGACGTGGAATTATGCGTCATGTTTTAAAACCTGCTGGTTAGTAAATTCAGTACTGAAAGGAACAGCCGAATGTAAGATGTAAAAATAATGTTATACGAAGCAGAGAATTCAGACAAGTCGCAACTGAAATTTTGTAATTAGATGCTTAAGATAAGTCAGTAGACGAAGAAAAATAAGATTATAGCAAACCAGTCAACAGGAATGAAATTAAAAAAAAACGTTCAGGTCAGATACATCAACATTTATATCAATAAAAGATGTTTTTTCCCCTTATTTTCATAAGTAAACAACGTTTTCATAGACCGTACAAGAAATTACCGATACCATGGAGTGCACGGTTTAATAACATTTACTACTGAAACAATTTTGTGGGTTTAGTAGTTTTGTGTGATTTTAACAAATATATATGCACGAAAAATTAGTCCTCCATATCAAAACGCTTTAACCCAGCGTTTATCAATTTTTTTCAAACCGAGGAGCAGTAAAATGTTAAAAGTAATTATATAGCCAAGGAACCTATACGCAGCTAATTCTGAACCTCCTCTCACTGCACATTCCTTCCCCGTGTCTGAGCTTAGGCTGTGGCCTTTGATATTTACACTCCATGCGAACATCTGGAAAGATCAACTGGGATAGTTTCCAGGCGTAAATATTGCAAGTGGCAGCCTGTGATGAAATAGTGTGGGCGTTTAATGTAGAATGTGTGTTGTTGCTGAGAGATTAAAGGGAGAGGATGAAACAAGGTGTCGGACCATTAACGCCTAACCGCCAGGCTTAACGTCCCCAACTGACGGACGCATCAACGCCATTCACTCTATGCGCACTGCGGAGAGGATTTAACCCAGTCTCTTAACACCGCGACAGGCGCCGGGGCCACAAACCAACCATACAAACGGGAGCGGCAATTTTTAATCTATAGGCCTATGCATATTATCAATCTGCCCTACAAATGAATTGGTGAGATGCAGAAGGAAAACATTCCATGTGGCTTAGTTTTTCAGGAAATAAAAGAAAAAAAAACTATTATAAAAGGGAATGGTAAACAGGAGAGAAAAGTTACTATTGGTGGCTTGTACTACTAATTGAGGTTAATATTTTACATTTGTTCAATGTCGTGTAATGTTCTCCATGACGTCGTAATTAACATCCAAAGAGCAAGGAATATTTTCCTTTTGCATCTCATTGATTGCTGATTGAAGTATATTTCAATTAATTTGAAGTTTATTTTTAAAATCAATTATACCAGAATTACATTCAGAAATACTTGCGCACATAAAGGTAGATAAAGAACAGAAATCGCAATACACACTAAATAATAAAGAAAAACGAGTGACTAAGTTTGAATAGTGTCTCCCTCTTAGATTGCCCTCAAGCATTTAGTCAAGTTCTTCAGAGTCACTTTCCGCAGACCATAGCAATATTGTGTTGAAGATTTCTTTATGTTCATGTAGAATATACTATTTATAAATAGAATATACTGCATTATCTTGGCCACAGCCATGATCTTTTTCTGGTCAGTTGGAACTTTCCTGTCGTAGGCACGGTCAGCTGGTACCATCAGGTCACCACGATGTTTGTAAAGTTGAAAAATATCACTGTTCAATCCATTTATGAATTTGAACGTTTCAACAATCCCTTTCTGATATGTCCTGTAGATGAGGTATCTGAATTGACTAATCTGGAAATCAGCTCGATGCTGGAGACTTTGAATACTTCTTGAATATTGAGGGCCACCATTCCTTGTATCTGATCAGTTTTGACAGATCTCACTTCCGATAGTGATTTTTTTCTTTGCATTTTGAATGAGGATGTTTTACTGTAAAGGTGTGTATTTGATCTTGGCGTCGCACAGTTCTCTTCACTATGGCGGAATCTCTGTCACACGGTAGAAAGCTATGCCCACGTATTGGGAAGTATTGATGAATTTTTTCAAACCGGCCAGTCATGGTAAGACTCAGTAGAAACCTGATGAGGGTGTGCTTTCGATTTTGTCCTGCCACAGGCATCACTGAACACAAGCAGTTTTCACTTCAGGTGCTACGCATGTGTTAACATAATCATACAGAAAGCTACAAACTTTGTCAGGTCTCTTTTTACAAATTCCATCGTGGTAGGTATAAAACTCAGGATTTACCATTTGCAAGGTTGTGAATACAAAAGACAATGTGCAATAATTTCCTCAAATATAACATTTCCTGAACTGGAAGTAAAGGAAGAGGAAGATTTTGCACTTAATCAAATACTATTCCTCCTTCGTCCATTATATGCGCTCTACCATAAGAAGTCTGAGCTAACAGACTAGAGAGCGAGAAGGAAAAAATTCCTAGAATCTTTTCTTTTTGTATGTCACTATAATTTCAAAAACTTGTTTTAACCTATTAGAAGTCGAGAATTTATGCAGGGTCAATGAAATAATTGCTTTTTAGACAGTTTTTTGGTTTATAAAATTATGGCTTATATACTCATGCTGCACGAGTATTGTACTCGTATGCATTCTAAATCAATTGTTTCTAATTTTTTATTATATCTTTAATTCAAGAATCTGTGCTTAAACTATCTGTTCTTTCTTCCACATCTTCGAATTTTTACTGTTCTCTTTATTTACAATTTTCTACTTTCACTCATAATAACTTTTCCTCGTCTAGAGTTTCAGATGACGGAAAATTTTATCTCCGCCATTATTTAGGACAAAGCCATTCTAGCTTAGAATAAAAAAGAAAACATTTATTCGGAGACTTCTAGGCTCTAAAAAATGCGATATAAAATGGTACAAAATTTAAGATTTCTCGACACTTCTATCATTAATACTAACAAATAGATTTTATTTATATATTTCTCTTATAAACCAAGTGCTGTTAATGCTTTAAGAGTTCAGTTTTCAAAGAAACTTTTTTTTTTTTTTTTTGCCCGTTGGTAATACATTGAATCCTGCTTCAGTGAAATTTGGATTAATGCATCTCCTTAAATTTGAAGGCCGTTTGTGTAATTTCTCTTGTTACAGTTCGATCGTTTTCTCTTGCGTCCGTTAAATAAAGCTTCAAGTTTTTTGTATGATATTCAGCCAACTTTTTATGCATCTTGTTGCTTTATTCGACTATATAGTTTTCCTGTGCTGCTAACAATCGCAGGACGATAACGCTTGAATCCACCTAGGCTCTGGGCCAGACTCAAACCGGCGACCCTCCAACGCAAAACCAACTAAGAACAAACGTTCAGCTATGCATGGAGAATTCGTTGTTGAAACTTATATCCAATATGATGGATACTGCGTCAGTTTAAGCCACTGCTATAGTTTCCTAGTTTCCCTACGCCTACAATCTCCGAACGGTTCTTCAACAACAAAGCGAAGAAATGTAGTGCGTGGCACACATTCCTGGTTGTGGCAGATAGCATGGCAGGAATACTCGCTGGCACAAGACGAGGCTTTGTTCCAGTTTTAGAGGTTCCAAGCCGTAGCGAAGATTCCTACCAGGGTGTGCTCATTCCTTGAATGTTTCAACAAGTGCGCATGCCTTTAATTTTCAGGTGTTGAATGGATTTTCCGAAAAATATAATCCCATGTGCAATACGACCACAAGGAATGCCAGTCTACCAAGTGTCACGGTTAACTTAAACTTTTATTTTCCACTTTGATTGCTATTCTACAATCACCTCTTTCACTGCTTATCACACAGTGCCAGTTTTGCGATAAAATTTAGTCCAATTGATTGTTCGAAAGTGACTACGGTCGCCGAAGTCGCCATAATTTTACACTTTTACTCTGTTAAAAGTTTATTTGATCATAAATAAGACAGGAGCTCTGATCGTTCCTACTAGGGGGGTTGAACTGTGGGCATTCAATTCATTTAAATCAGCACAGGCAAGTTGTAATAAAAATCTCATCAAAATAGCAGCCATCGAGGATATACGAGCCAACGCAAACTCAATTTACGAATTTTCATTCTGCAGCTTATGGAAAAGTATGACCACATCTGGGTCTGGCGTGGTTCAAATTGTTTGCAAAATAGGCTTTAGTAAAACTGTGGTAAGTTCCGTAACCAATATAATAGCTTGCAAGTGTAGTTTGAGATATTAAAAAAAAAAATAGCTTACTTTTATACGCGAGTGAACCAAGAGTCTCTTAGGTATCTGTTGGCTCGCGAGTTCGTGCATTAGAGAATAAGGATGAATTTTCTATGCTCCTGAATCCATTTGAAGTTGCAGTAAGATGCCAGTGTGCTGAGGCGTCGCACACGGGGTCGGACCCTTCAACCTTTTCTACATTTTCAAAATTTAGGTCTTTCAGGCGGGAATGAGTCAGCCAGCCGTCATCTCAATAAAACTAGTAATCGACTCTTCGATACATTGCGTACGTCCAACGCAGAGTTCGCTGTCAGTTGAAACATGTTTAGTAGTGACTGCTTTGGTAGCTTGAGAGTCTGATATCAACCAGGAGGCAAATTGAGTTTTACTGCTCCTTGGCCGGAAATTTGTTCGTATTGTGTTCATTCTGTGGTTAAATCCTGCAACATACATAACGCTGTACAATATTTGCACCTCTTCTGGAGGTCGCCTTTTATGGTTGTCTTGTGCTCTGTAAAAGCTGATAAAGAATAAGCTTATGTGACCGAGCGCGATGACGATCTGACCCTGCATTTGGAAGGATACGGGTTCAAATCCCTGTCAGGACATCCAGATTTTGCAAATTCTGGGATGCTTCCTTCAAGAGGACATAGCCTAATTCTTTTCCTCGACCACCATGCTGTCCCTCCTCTAATGACCTCAACGTCGACGGGGCGTAAAGTCACAAGGGAGAAATGTAAGCTTATAGTAATATTTATTGCTGCAATTTGAATGGAGCAACATTTTTAAATAGTGTTACATCAAGTTTGAAGAACTATTAAAAGCAAGGTTTTTTTTTGTTTTGTTTGTTTTGTTTTTTTTTGTTTACCTATGGCTTTACTCCTAGTTGACATCGAGGTCATTAGAGGAGAGGAGAGATGGGACTGGGGACAAGGAACGGAAAGGAATTCGGCCATGGCCTTTTGAAAGAAGCGTCCCGGCTTTCGCCTGGAGTGATTTGGGAAACCCATGGAAAAAACAAATATGGATGTCCGGAGGGGGTTCGAACCGGCGTCCTCCCGAATGCGAGGCCAGAGCGTTAACCGCTCACCCATCAAGCTCGGTGCTAACATTCTACCACTGAACCACCGATGCGGGCAAGATATTGTGTGGAATGGAGTATGCAATCCCAGTTGAGCCCATCGGCCAAACATTAATTCTGGCAGCACCGTGTAGCGATACGACCAACAAACAAGACGAAATAGTTTCATTATTAAACCTACTAATGGCAAGTAAACGAGAAGTAATTAAAATAAAACAAGTAAACAAAAAATTAGTATTTTCAGTACGGATTTCCAGTTCAATCTTTATATTTTTAGATAACAGACTTCTGTTATATTTTCGTGTTATCTGCTGGTCAAACGAACGCATGAACTTCAAATCGACACTGGTCCGATCATCGCTGATTTAGAGACCTGCTCTGTAGCCTGGGAACATTGTGCGTTCATTTTGTGGCGACAAATTTATTACTGGAGTTTAAGCCGTATTTAATGCACGTTTATTACTCATAACCAATCTCACGATGTTTTGTTAGGTTTTATGTTATCGTTCAACTCAGCTGAAATCTGTTTGCTACATCATCTTAATAGGACACAGTTACCGTTTGGTTTTGTAAATAATACCTCTTGCTGTACTTTTCACCTCTCCGCAATCTGCATCCTCGATCTATCTGCACAATTCTTCCCATCAATTTTACAGTTACTAACAAAGTAGTAAATTCGTCATATGTAAAAATGTCCCCTTGGTATGACCGAACTCTTGCTTAAAACGGAATGCTTCGTGCCCGTAATTTTAGGATGATTTTTGTAATTTGGTATCAAGAATCATTTTTTAAACTAGCCACTTCCTAGCACTAACTTCTTTCTGATATCTTCATTATGGTTACTGCTTTTACCATTATATCTGTTCCAATTTTTAGGTTTAGCCAACTAAAATTTGATTTGAGATTTTCTTGGTGGCATTTTCTTTTTGTTTTTCCGAGGGTCGCGCTCCTGTTCCATTATTTTGTACACGCCATTTAGCCGTTTCTATTTGCATTCACTTTTTTCTGCAAATAGAAAAACGCCACTTTTGGTAGTGTGATACGATTTTTACACTTGACGATACTATATAAAAAAATTATTGTGCGTATCGTTTGGTTGTAACAACTCTGAATGCGATACATCAAGATATTCTTATGTTCATGTTTTACGATAAAATTATTTATTCAATAGGTCTGAGATTTTTTGTTTTTACAGGTAGGAAAGATCTGGGAGCAAAGAACAAGAAGGAATTCGTCCATAGTCTTTTGAAGGAGCCTTCCTGACATTCCCCTGTAATGCCATTGAAAACAGAAGTGTGGATTGTCAAACGTAGAATCGACTGCCTAGCCCCGAACTTTACCGTTCTATCACCACAGTCGGTTCTCTAACATCTAAGTAGTATGTAGTTACAATGTTGAAATTAAAAAGAAACCGACTCCCCGTTCTGAAAAACATAAAATTACGTTAGACATGAACTAAAAACCGGGCAAGTGAGAGTGTAGCGTCACTCATTTAGGGTTTCGTGTTTGCATGCGACTGGACACAAAAATTAAAGCGACTAATTCCAGGTACGTATTGCCGCTATACCTTGCGCGCTTACTTCTAATGGTGTCGTTCAGTTACATTCAAATTTATTAGCTTTAGAATACAATGAGATTTGAACTTTGACAATTTTTATATAAAATTACTTTAGTGTATGGCAAAAGAACCCCCCCCCCCTCCACCTAAAAAAACTTTTGCATATTTTATCCCAACTTATCCACAACTTATCCACAACTTATCCACAACTTATCCACAACTTATCCACAACTTATCCACAACTTATCCACAACTTATCCACAACTTATCCACAACTTATCCACAACTTATCCACAACTTATCCACAACTTATCCACAACTTATCCACAACTTATCCACAACTTATCCACAACTTATCCACAACTTAAGTAAATTAGATGTGAGTGTTTATAGTATCCGTCTTAAGTTCTGGCAGATGTTGGGAACAAATCTCCTAGCTAACACTTTTTTTTTTTAGGTGGATGCAGTAACACAAATGGTCCAAAGTTGACAACTTTTACGCTACTAGTACACTGTCCAGTACCTTCCTTTCTACTTAATCACCAGTAAATATTGATAACCCACAAGCTGAGGTAGAATTATTTTTTCCCCTCTATTTCTATGAAACTTCCCGTACAGCATAATTTTTCAAAATTTTAGTACGTTATTCGCTTCAGACTCGACGAAATACATGTTTAGCTTATTGTTACGTGCTAGCGAGATGGATTGGCAGAAAAAACATCAGCAACGATACAAAGTTCCCCGCTTAAGGCCCGGCCACACAGAACGCGACAAGCGACAACGACACGCGATATTGTGTCGCGGCGCGACGTCGCTATTGCTGTAATTCACAGTTTTGAATCGGGGCGGTCACACACAAAGCGATCCGTCGCCGGGCCGCAGCCTTTGTCGCGGCGACGAGCGACACAGTTGCACAAAATCACAGAATTGTCGCCCGACACAGCGACATGGCCGTGAAGAAAAATTGATTTCCACCGCATCCGACGGCCACTACTTCCGGTGTACTAAGAGATGCATATGAAAAGATTTCCAGCTCATAAAAATAATTTTTCGCATTCAGAATTGTATTTTTTCTTCTTAGTTTCTCACTTTATGTTTGTTTGTTTACAATGTAATTATTTAAAATAAATAATACTTGTATTTAAGCCTATCTTTTTATTGTGAAATACATTGTCAATAATAAATTGTATATTTTATTGTGAATATTTCACTTTGTGACGAAACTCCTGGTTTTAAGGGTATTTCTTAATATTGACCTCCACGCAATTGACACAGCTGCCTGCAGGGGGGAAGAGCTGGGATGTGATAAGATTGAAAATAGTGGTCAGGGGCATTCGCCAGGGCGCTAAGATTTTCGGGCACCGGGTAAGGATTCTTATCCCCCCTCGTCCCCCCCCCCAAACAAAATTATTTATATTAAACTTTTAAAAACTTTTAAATTTTAAGGCAAAAAAATCAAATTACACCTTTTTAAGCAAGATTTTTAAAGTTTTATTTCTATTTAATTAGACACTCTAGCAGAGGAGCCCCCATCGGGGGCACAGGCCCGGAGTAGTAATAAGACCTGTTTTCTGGGACAAAAGATCTTAAGCCGGCCCCGGAAGAGACTCCACTCGTCCGCGTGACGTCACAGTTGCATGGCGGACGGCCAATCAGCGTTCACGTCACAAGATTAGTTCATTTGGTGGCCGCTAGGGGGGCAGCACCGGCCGCGTTTGCGCAAACGATAGTTCCTTGATCGACCGCCCAGATGGAAGCACAAACCTCAATCTGCGCAGACATTCCATGGCTCGCGTAACCTGAATCTGAGTATTCTGTGGAGCTTAGTCGGACGCACAACCCCGCAGGCGACAACGGTTGTTTCTATTCCCAGCGCGCGCCACACATGACGCGTCGGTGAGCAACGGGTACCGTTATAAGCTATTCCTGGAGTGCGTACTTTCCTAGCGCAGCGATATTTCCGGGTGTATTGTAACTCGGCGTGGGTGACGCGTTGGCTCCCGTTATGCTCTATTCCTGGTGTGATCGGACTGGGCCTACATTCCACAACACAATTTGCCTTTCGTGACAGAGTATAAATTCTGATGCGAATCACTCTAAAATATGCAAATACATCGTCTGATCGTGTTATGTTACGCATTTTCAAAACGAAAATCAAAATTTTAGTTTCCATACTGAGAGAGTGTATAACCTGTTTGATTTACTGTAACTGAATTAAAAGTAAGATACACTCGTTTCAAAAGCGTAATTTTTTTGTTATAATGTGATAATGGCATTACCATGGATACTCTGCAGTTCACATAGTCAAAATTAATAAAGGGTGGGGGATTCGAATGTGAGAGCGGTTGCTTGCTGTTGACAATTGTTATTGCCAAACCTGTATTTTTTCCCTAGCATTTTGTAATGTGTTGTTGATATATCAAACTATTATAATTAATTAATTGCTTAGGTACCAAAAATTAACTTCTAAAAATAACTTTTTAGCAGACTGTCACCACTTTTTGATCTATAACACTGAGCTGATATCCTCTGATTGGTCAGACAAAGTTATTCTTGAGACCATCCTACAGTACCAACATTAACATACAAAACAACAATATGATATATTTATTTTGTATTGTGTGGTGGATGAAATGAAACAAAAATGAATTAAATACGATATGTTTTTATTTATTCTTCTCACGTACAAGTAGTACCATCAACACCCAAATTTTTTAATTACTATATTAACCTCATCAGATATTAGTAAATTATTATAAGCAATAAGTTATTTTCTTAGAAGCGTGTAGTTGAATGATGAACTGGGAGTCCATTGAGCTACACGAACATTATTAATATGCATATCAATCAGTTTTTGCACTTAGCACTTTGCTAGCTAAAATGTCCACAAACTCTGTATATCTCGAAACTAGGTAGCCCTACTTCTTCTTAACGATCAAGACGCCGGTCACTGCGGGCTGCGCACTGATGAGGTTCCTTTAAGACGAATCGCCTATGAATCTAGAATCAGTATTGGGGAGGAGATGGGTTCGACTGTACGTC
>JARYHS010008074.1:11805090-11826289 GCA_031002005.1 Vandiemenella viatica | reverse complement strand
AATTATTACCGCATACGTCATCACCGCCTCTGCTAAATACATCAGTTCCTTTTAAATCTTGCTCAACTTTGCGCTTAACATAGTCATACACTAACAGTTTTTTATATGCTTTAATTTCTAACTTTAAACGTTCATAGACTAGTGTTGAACAGGGGCTGTATGACACTTCATTGACATGTACACTATCAAATGCAAATCTATCAGGCCATTCACAGAACAACGGGGGAAGTCACGAATCACTTTCACTGATAACGTATTCACAAACTCGTTGTAGTACTTGGTAACTTGATAACTCCAGGGCTTCATGGTGTTGATGGCGCCGGTCACTGCTGGCAGGGCGTCGACCATGTTGTCCCATGTTGATTCGCCGAGAAACACACCATAGGCAGGCACAGCATTGTTGTAAAACCATATAGTTTTCGCTCCAGCCACTGTTCGGGAAGAGATGGTGTGGTTGCCGAGCGAGACACTCGTTTGCAGATGCTCAGTGTTGTTGAAAAAGCCACCAATTGTATAGACCATCTGTCTCAGTACATCCCACTCTTCATGTGTGAGAGTGACTTTATTGTTCCCAACTTTTTCGAGTACAACTACTGGATTAAATTCCAGTTTAGGTGACAAACCAACAGTGATACGCTTGGTGTCACTGCTGTTTAACTTGTAGCATGTTGAAAACAGGAGAACCTCACTAGCCATAGTGAACTGGACTTGACGATCGCCGACCGGGAACTGAGGGCTAGCTGGCTGGTGTGATGGCCTTTATACTCCGGCAGTGACGTCAACACCCACTTCTGTATCAAACAGTATACATCTGAGAGGAAGTGGATTCGTGACATCATACTCGATTTCCCGATTAATGGATGAACTAATCGTCCATTGTCTACTTAAACCAATGGGTCCATTTAAACTCCTCGAAGATAAGACTTTAATTATATTTAAGTTACTCGGTAAAGGTGGAATTGGTATACGCAACACCCGACGACCACTAGGAACTAAAGTGATAGACGAATCCATAGTTTTGTCTGACGTCCGCATTCCAAATATTTGTCGGAGACCAAAATGATACATACCACGCCACCTACCAGTGAGCCAAAGAACTAACGGGGGCTGCCATCTGCCAGCGGATCGGCGAACTAACTGTGCAGCGCAAGCCCGCCATCTGCCAGCGGATCTGTGAACTAACGGTGCAGCGCCATCTATCCGCAGATCGGGGAACTAACGTGTGACGTCAAAGCCCGACTTCTGCCGCCATCTGTGTGGCCGGCCAAAGAACTAACGTGTGACGTCATACGACCTTGGCCGCCATTGGTCCATTAGAATTTCCCGCCATCCAACTGTGACGTCACGCGGACGAGTGGAGTCTCTTCCGGGTCCGGCTTAAGATCTTTTGTCCCAGGAAAGACAAGTCCTCCCTACTAGTGACAGGAATGTGACCTATTTCTTTGGCTTTTATAAAAGATTTTCCAGAAGCACATTTAGATAAATTTGATTTCTTCCAGTAACATGTTATAGATGTAAGCGCAGGCTACTCAGATCTTCTGTGTAACCATAGCAAGAGTGCAGCAGCATGCTTACACCCACCTGGAATAAGATTTTAGTGATAATAATGTGCTAAATTAGGGGTGTGGTGAGAGCACAGAACAACTGAACTCTCTGGCGAGACGATGAGAGTTTTCTGCTCCCCATTTGTCCGCATGACATTTTATAGGCCATCAATAACATACAAACTTTACCTTCAGAAGTGGCACAAACTTCGCATTGGCAGGACTGGACTAAACCTTCCCTTTCATTTATAATGGCTGTAACATGATAACCTTCTTTGCGAACTTTATGCTCCGGTGTAACTCTACTTTTTTACTATACACAATTCGCCATCTCTTTTAATTTGGACATAGCCGATTGCATTATCGCCATAAGATTCCCTTGTTGAGCTGAAATAAGAGCTATGTATAGAAGCTGCTAAACGAAATAGGAAAATTCAATGCGATTTATACGTACCATAGTAGTTTAGTCCCTTTCATTTCTACACTTGAATACTCAGCACTTTCGACAAAAAAAATTACGACCATATCTACACTGACTTTCGGTAAATTCCTGGAGTCCGCTTTTATAAATCTGACTTCCATTTTTATTGAAAAATACAAATAATTTTCTCAATAAAACAATGTTCTCTTTGACAACAATAAGCTGTCATAACAGTAGTGACGTCACTAGACGTTGATTGGTGTTTTAAAATACGTTCCGTTTCAAGTAACTTCAAATCGAAATTATTGTAAAAAATCAATATTAACCAAAATTAAAATGTTGCTGCAGTCTTTGTTTTATATTTTTTTAACATTTTAATGACAAAATACCCATAATTATTATAACTGCATGTTCCCTATTATTATGGAAGCTACATAGGAGCGAAATGCAGGACACTACAAATAATGAAGAAGACTCGCTTCACAATCCTTTTCTTTTACTGCATTTATATATTCACAAAAGAATTAATATAAAGTAACAGTAATGTCAGCTATTGTGTACTGTTCTGTAATTTCATTATTTGTGTTGTATTTTTATTGAAATAAATGGTAAATTCAGTAAATTGTATAATTATTTTATTCCATTTCATATAAGGTGAGGGTCTATCAATCTCTTTCTAGACAGATAATGTTCTTTAAAAATACAGTCAAGTTAATGTCATTAATTTGTTTTCTATCTGTGTAAACCATGTTTTAGTACATTGAAGATTATTAAATGTAAAAGTTAATTAAGAAACAGACTGACTCCCGCGGGACACAGTTGATAGCTCAGTTGGTTAGTTAGAGCATCGCCACTGATCGCTTAGGTCGTGGGTTCAAACCCCAACTGGTGTCAGTTGATTTTTTGAATTTCTCATGAAATGTTTAGACATTTATTAATTTGGTTGGTCTTTACCATGGCTATGTTAATTCAAGCTTAAAATATACCCATTCTGTTGCGTTGTTCTAATATCTAAAGTAACGTTTAATAAATAGCGACAGGCTAATAGGTAATTGCAAGACTTGCGAGACTCTTGCTGCAAGACCAAGACCAAGACCAAGACCAGGTGTATTGATGCAAGACCAAGACCAAGACTGGCCAAGTCTTGTCTTGTTCTTGCATTTGGGCAACACTACTAGAGATAGACAATGCAAGGAAAACCGGAACAGATGTTAAGGTTGGACGATTTTTTTTTAAATTTACTGAAACCAAAACAATCAAATGAAAACTATCAAAATGTGACCCACTACACTAACTACACTAGCTACTAGATTCCCTTCATTTCCAGAACATGTTCACTGGATAACTGAATGTAAGTTAAATATTAGTGGGAATAGACAGTTCGCTTCACACACTTTTCGAATGATGCTTTTCTACAATACAGCCATTTGATTCTTAAATAGATTAGAAATAATTACCTTTATATTTTCACATGATTTAAGAAAAAATCTTTTCGTGTAACGCCGTGGAAAAAAATAGTTTTCTTGACCTGTTCTTCCAATGTGAATCTAAACGCCACGGTTGCATCTCCTTTATTCAAATTTTTCACTAACGCAAATTTATCTTCACCCAATCTGTCTTCCACATTTCTTTCCATTTCTATAAATTATCGCAGACAATAATTTTTAATGAATTGCTGTCAATGATATTGACCTATAATTTTAACTTCTGTCAGCGGTGTGTGTGTGTGTGTGTGTGTGTGTGTGTGTGTATTTTTTTTTTGTTATTTGTTATTACGCCTCGTCGACGTAGAGGTCATTGGAGACGGGAAAGGACTGGTGGACAAGGAACGGAAAGGAATTAGGTAATGGCCTTTTGAAGGAATCACCCAGGCACTCTACTGGTTATGGAAACAAACCTGGATAGCTGGACGGGAAGAATGTGAGCGGTCAGCTTGTGGCTTCTTTGGTTGATAATATTTATATATATATATTTTAAATGCGTCGCAATATACGGAAGTTTTCTTAGTTAAATTAAACAACCTTTCGATCCCATCTACAAATATATGCAGTTCTACAGGACTAAATTCCTCTTGCCTTATTTGATTTCAAATCTTCCAAAACATTTTTGTACTTTAAGTAGGACCTCATACTTCGGAGTAAACCAGGCTGCTCCCATCACAATGTAATTTTTCCGTTCTGTCTAGTCATGCACTGTTAAACTAACGCTGACGACGAATATGTAAACTGTATCTGCTGCTAAACAGCGAGTTTTCATAGTTTCACGATTTGTTGATACGGGTCTGGCGGGTGTACCATTTCCAGTAATGTTTAAGTTGGAAATAAGCAATGAAACTGTGTGCCAATAAGCGCTTACAAACTGTTCATACTTCCCGTTACACGGTCAAATAAGGTTTACTCACAGAATTAATGTCTAAAACTATAATTTCCTTTTGTTGTACATGCTGCAAGTTTTCCTTGCGAGTGTAATAGTTTACTCTAAGCCCGGGTTAGCACTACTGTTGACTAGCCATCTGGAGAGAGTTTATCGAGTGCGTATCTGTGGTGTATTTACCATCTGTTATACGTCAGCGAGCCTATCAGGATTTTATCACGCTAATAAAAATGATATTTACTGAAAATCTGTTTCAAAATTAGCAGTAGTAGATATTAGTGGCTTAAAAATTCTTTAATATTCACATACCAAGTGCTGTGGCCACATTCAACGTATTATTCGATAACATCACTTATTTCAGTATTCATTTCGTAGTATTGCGCTGAAATTTACGAACCTTCACTATTATAGAACTGTCAAGGAGTCGTCTTTGTACATTGAAGATTCGAAAAAGAATGAGCTAGTTCAGATGTTTGGAGGTTCCCGAAACGAATTTTTTAAACAAGTTTGTTCATACCTAAAAAGAACTTCGGAACAGTTTTCTGTGGAATTTGGAATCGTATGGTCCGACCTGAAACAGTCAAATTACCTCGCTTGGGGTGAAGCAGAAAATTAAAATCTAATCAAAACATTAACTTTTGGCGTTGTTCAAACCCCAACTATCGCTTGTTTTTGTAACTAGAGGCTACCAGGACCTCTATGTAAATATTACTGATATAAACTCTCTCGTGCGATCAAGTGGTCAAATTTTAACCGAGTGTTTATACGTACTAAAGGTGTAAAGTTAAAAACATATAATACGACTTTAGTGGCTGAATATAGTATAAACAAGAACAATTAAAAACTACCTAGCGTTGGGGGGAAAGAGGTCTGTTGGATTGGGTGTTGTAGGATCCCGGTGACCCTTCATCAATCCGTCTACCAGGCTCCAATTGGAGGGGGGTGGGGGGAAGTGGAAGAATTGGAAAAAAAAAAATAACGTAGTTACACGTCTGCCGTCGATTGAGTGAAGTGAGAACAGTAATAATGCGTACGAAATACTATAAAAATTAAAACACGGTGCTAAATAGAATAACTGACGGAAGACTTCACTGTCAATGTCGAATGCGTTGACCATAAACTAATTTCGTCTGAGAGGCCAGGGACACCGGCCAACCGATTTTAATCACCTTCAACACAGTGCTTGACTACCGCCCAAAGTCCTGTAAATGGATTTACGTACACACTCCAGGGATTTTTCATGACCATATCAGATTACACGGCTATATCAGATTTCGTAACTTCTCGGCCGCCAGGGGACAAGTCTTATTCAATTTAAACCCTCCTTGAACTGTCCCAAAATTAAAAGGGAAGTAATCATATTTTTATACTTGAACAAGATAACTTTGCCTTTTATTTATTCCAATACCATATTACATCAGAGAAGCAATCTTTTGGTGTCCGAAGAATGCAAGTCCTTTTCCGGCAGTGACTGTAAGGAAATTAGTGTTTCACTTCACGTTTTAAAAACATCGATTCTGACCACGGTGTGTCCATTTTAAAACTAAACGGATGTTTTTAACGTAACTATCATACGTTGTTGTGCATAAAAACTTTGACTTATACAGGGTGTTACAAAAAGGTGTGGCCAAACTTTCAGGAAACATTCCTCACACACAAACAAAGAAAATATGTTATGTGGACATGTGTCCGGAAACGCTTACTTTCCATGTTAGAGCTCATATTGTGGACAGCTGTGATACAATACGCCATTCTCCAGGGCTGCATCAGCGCATCAGGGATTCCATGCGACCAGGCCGCTAGCTGTTTCAGCGCCCGATTATGCCGCCCCTATCTAACTACAGCCAGTGGTGGATTTAGGAAATTTCCGAACCGGGTCAAAAAACTGTGAGATTGCCGCCCCTTTGAACATTATTTGCCGCCCCCATTGTTACCATTCCAAGTATCGCCGGCCGCCCGAAGCAGCTGTTGAGCTAAAAAAAAAAGAAAAAAAGGTCGCCGGCTACGTAATACGCCGCAATTTCGTCGCGGCGACAATCGAGTGGTAACTATCGCGGGCCGGCGACTGTCGATCACTCGTTTTGCCGCCCCCCCTCGATGTGCCGCCCGCGTGCGGTGCACGCATTGCACGCCCGCTTACGGCGGCCCTGCATGCGACGGAGGGTGGATGCATGTACCCTCGCTAACGGAGGACATTTTGAACATTTCCTGTAACAAAGTGTTTGAAGTCACGCTGGTACGTTCTGTTGCTGTGTGTTTCCATTCCATGTTTAATGTGATTTGAAGAGAAGTAATAAAATGAGCTCTAACATGGAAAGTAAGCGTTTCCGGACACATGTCCACATAACATTTTCTTCGTTTGTGTGTGAGGAATGTTTCCTGAAAGTTTGGCCGTACCTTTTTGTAACACCCTGTATACAGAAGGATCGCTGACTTATAGTACGTGAGAAATAGGAGGGAACGTGATAATCGGCTGAGGCCGTTAATCCAACAACGTTGAGCATGTGGTCCATAGTGTTGTACCGAGTAGGGTCTGGCGGACTGTAGAAAAACAGAAGCAGCCCTCTTTTTTCCATTTGTTGTATCTCCTGTCCTAAATTTATATTCTAAACATCATTCATTCCTACCACACCTAGAAAATGACACTAATCAGTAAGACTTTGTTGTTCTGGATGATCCACAGGCACACATCAGCATTGTTCACATAGCTTCCTTGCAAGTAATATTTGAAGTTAGTGTCTTGCCGCGTTGCGTGTGTAAGATTTAATTGAATATATCCATAACTGAATTACAAAGATTTAAACGCACCTTCGTCTAGTATAAAGGACTTGTGCGAGACAATGTTACATCAATAGATTCAATTACGGAAAAATTAACTTGGCGGATATTTTTTTTTAATTTCTCAGCGCAGTAACGTCACATCCATACACAATACAAACTATCACCAGCGTGAAATGTAGTCTTCACGGGTTTTCCGCCGTATGTTGTTGAAATGCGACAACGAGCTTTCGGCGGCTGACTCTGCCACCATCTTCAGGTTGAATGTTGTGCAGGGAGAACCAGCGCTGCACTGGCGATGTCTGGCCTCCGCGCGCCCTTATAAGGTCTGGCCTCTCCCCTCCCAACACAACTTTCAACCTGAAGATGGTGGCAGAGTCAGCCGCCGAAAGCTCGTTGTCGCATTTCAACAACATACGGCGGAAAACCCGTGAAGACTACATTTCATCGATACGCCGTGAAAGCTTTCAATCTCATATCAATAGCGTGACATAAGCTATCACTATTGAATAATTTCGTTGAAATGGCTGGTTTTTGCTTGATCTGTGCAAACATACGAAAATTAAATTTTTTTGTAGGTATATCGGCCAACGATGCGGGGAAGGGATGCAAGTATCTGTGAGTGGCCTGCCAGATTATACTGGTGTGTGACATGAACCAAGTACGGACATCTGACGACACTTTTCAGATCGATAAAACTAAATTTGGAGAAACTGATATTTTGAAACTGAAAGCGTCAAAGCACAAAGTAAGATTTATTTACTGTGAAGCGCTGGGGTCTCCGCGGCAGCCGTCCAGGTTTTTTAAACAAACAGTACATACACGGACCGTTCGACTGGCCATCTGGACATTTCAAGACATAACGAGGTTTCGTAACCCAAGTTGGACAGTCAAAGTACTCAGTTCAATAAGCAGGATTAGTAATATATTTTCAAATGTATATATCTCCTTGCAGTATTGATATATTAGGTTCAGATGATCAGACTAACTTGTTCCCTGATTTAGTTGCTGCTCCATTCATGGTGATTAATTTACATAATTAGTATTACTTCCTCAACAACATGGTCTTTAGTGAAGAAAGCGGCCCATTTAGTCTAGCTGCTTGGTAAAATGCAAATGGAAATAATATAAAGAGCAGGACCAGCGGAACGCAGGTATAAACTAAGAAAACCTCCCTTGAAAATGTCAAAGGTAGTTGTCTATACCGACTGAGCAGGCACACCGATCGTTAAAAAGCCACGCGGGTTCACCAATTTGGACCAGGCGTCAAATATCTAATCAGTGCACGCGTATCTTCCATAGCCCATACGAAGTCGTTCCGAAACATCTATGTTGTCCGTTTTAAATCACACCAACCGATTGTGTCAGAGCGCAGTTTCCATTTCGATCTTGCTGCAATTCAGTGCAATGCAACAAGCAAATTCTCCAATTTACTCCAGTAGTCTACACTAAGATTATAATCCTAAAGTCTGGAAAGAGAGAAGGAAATGTTACACCCCCATTAGGAAGGACACGGGCTCCTTTCTTGGAAACTTAACGGTCACAGACGGATAGCGTATTTAAGTCTCTAATGTTACATCTATCGCTCAGCCTTCGTTTCTGGTAGTCTGATCTTAGATCTACATAAATATCATATACAGTCTTTGCTATTAAAATTGCCACGGCACATCAGATGCTAAGTCTTCAATTGCGTTGTTTCTTCGTTCTTACTTGTTCGTTGCATCTGGCTTTCTTTTTTTGTAGCAACGGAAATTTTTGCTAGCATACGTGACAACACTCCCAACATTCGTATTAATTTGACATATTTTTGTTGGCAAAACTAAGTTTATTCTGCAACATCGTCGTGTCGAAACCAGTGACGTTAAGGAAATCTTGCAATTCAAAACGCGCACATCTCGAAAGAAGTGTGTGACGACCTGGGCGTATGTGAAATTCCTATGCAAACAAGTGTTTAGGAATATTTAGTTTCCTTGTGGTGCAGGTATTCTTGAGGCGAGCTCAGAACTATTTAACAGGTTACTAGAACCTTGGGACAATTGTTATGCAAGTGACTAAGGCCCACGTTACTAACGAAAAGATATTAAAACAGCCTCAAACGAAACTTGAGAATCAGTTCAGTCTCAAGCAAGACGAAACCTGCAAAAAAAAATTTATTACTTCGGATTAATCTCTTGCCATAAGCAGTGAAAATCGTGCAGAAAAATTGTGAAGTCTCAGTCTAGATACGCGTAGAGTGGCTCAATAAATGCGTGGCGATGAGTTAATTAATCAGGCCAAATCAGCGGCGCGATAAGCAGCCCCAGAGCCGACAGCCAGCAACACAGCAAACGGGACAAACTGTCAGCTGCCAGCTTCAAGCCTACAAGCAACGAACACAAAACCTAAACAGTTAACTGTACGACATTGGTTTGTCTCACTGAACGCAGTAAGCACTTCTGGAAAATAGGATATTCATTTCAAATTTGTTACAAACCTTTTCCACGCCGTTCTTTAATTTTCTTAAATTTTAAGTTAATATTCTGACCTTCCACCATCGATATTTGTAACAAGAAAAAATTACACTAGCTGTGGCCGTTCTACGCAATTCCATGTATTTATTCATGCCTCCGCTGTGTCCTTCCTGTTGTAATTTCTCTCTTGACTGCTCCGGTTAACATTTCCAATTCCTTCTGCAATCTGCTATCATGCTGCTATACTGTTCCAACACACGTTTTCCCGTTTCTTACTTTACAAACATTTCAGTAATCTTCCATACAATTTTCACACTGGAGGACTTTTCCGCTAGTCCTGGTATGCTTCTACTATTTTCCTCTGTGCTGCATAAACTAATATCCTTTGCACGATCGTTCCTAGATCTCTATTTTCTCTTTTTACGTACCAAAGAAAGGAATGTGAATCACGAACAGTTCGCTTGACTTGCCAAATACTATCAGAAATTCGATTTATAACATCTATTTGAGTTTGGTGACACTTGTGTATGTGTACCCAGTTTAGCTATTTTTCTTTATCCCACCCATTCTTTTAATCCATTACTGCACAGTCAAGATAAAATTTTAAAATTAATAGTAAAATATTAACGAGAAAAATAGAAGAAAAATGGCGAATGAAATAAACAACGAGCTACGGACGAATCACTGAACTAATTGATTAAGGATAAAAATCCGCAAACAAAATTTGACTAATCGCCGAAGAACAAATTAACTGCTGGCCGCGATTAAAGTAACACTGGTTCCTCGCGACAAGGATCCAATCCAGGATCGCTATGAAGGTTGAGGCGCGATCTCAAGTGCTCAGCATTTGCCTTCTCGTCACGTCTTTCCAGCCGTAACGCTAAACTTCGCCATTCAAACGCTGCATCGCAAAATTCATGAGCCACAATTCTCAACATCGATAGAAAAATTCCTGTAACATTACAAGCGTTAATTTAAATTAAAAAAAAAAAATTGTTACGCAGTAAGTTAATAGACGAACCGTGCGAAAATTTTGCTAGTAAAATACAATGAATAGTGAGGTATTGTTATATAATGAAAAGTAGAACCGCACTTTGTAGCAAATACTTGTTTAGTGTAATAGGTACACAACAAAACATATTACGAAACAGTTAGGAAAATTTAAAACACAATGTACAACAACCTGTCATCGACCCTAACAATACAACCAACCTGAACAAAATGCAAACAGCATATCAACATCTTTGTGATATGTGCTGCTGTGCGAATGAAATGTTCACACTGGAATTGTATAGCAAATCAAAAATGTTTCCGTAACATAAAATAATATCCGAAAAGCTACTTATTGTATAAAAAAACAGTTTATTAACATCTCAGCGATACTGCTGCTGCAATCTGAGGACTTGGCTCTGAACTGTTTGATACACGTGACCACTTTAAGCATCAAATTCCAAAAAATTCTTTATTAATTTATGATTTTACTTAATTGGAGACCTTAATCTCTAAAATGGTACGTCATTTATCGATTTCGGTTAGGTATCGAAGGAGATAAATGGCTCGTAATAAAAATAAAGAAACATGTTGTAGAAATAATAGATATTTTTTCCTTTTAAGAGTCAAATTCCAAAAAATTCCTTTTATAAAATATGGTTTGACCAAAGCAGACAGCTTGGCCTTTAAAGTACCTCATTTACCAATTTCAGTTAGATATCAAGCGAGGTAAAAAAAAAGTTTTAGAAATGGTGACTTTTTGCCCCTTAAGGGTTTAATTTAAGTTCTTCCAAAGCGGAAACAATATTTTAAACGATACCCCGTTCATCGATTTCGGTAAGATATCAATGGCTCGTGACGGAAAAATGCATTGTAGAAATATTAATACTTTTGCCCGGGGTCGAATTTTGAAAAATTCGTTTCTTATGATATGGTGTAACCAACAGAAGAGCTCAGTCTTTAAAATGATACCTCGTTTATCAATTTTGTTTAATTATCAAGGGAGATAAATGACACGATACACAAAAACGCATTTTAGAAATACTGATATTTTTGCCCTTTAAGAGTTAAAGTCAGAAAATTCCATTTATAAAACTTGTGACCATAGCGGAGACCTTAATCTTTAGAATGATACCTCATTTATCTATCTCGGTTATGTATTAATGGAGATAAAAGGCTCGTGACACAAAAATGCGCAGTGCTGCAGATTCTACGGATTTTTATAAAAATTTAGGATTTCGGAGTTTCTGTTAATATTTTAATATCTACGGATTTTTGCTTGATTTTTCCTTATATTTGTGTTTTTTTT
The DNA here is from genome assembly GCA_031002005.1 of Vandiemenella viatica. Lineage (NCBI taxonomy): Eukaryota > Metazoa > Arthropoda > Insecta > Orthoptera > Morabidae > Vandiemenella > Vandiemenella viatica. The sequence continues at coordinate 11,814,424 of JARYHS010008074.1, read as the reverse complement.
TTTTTTAACTTTTAGCGTATAGTACAGGGCGTTCGCCGGGAAACGCAACCCACTGTTAGCGCTACAAGGAAGAAACTGCTCCCGGCGAGCGAGCGGTCAGTTTCCGGCATTGTTCGACCGTCGGCCGCGGACTATTTCATAATAATTACGCTTCATAAACTTCATAAACTTGTGTGGTAAGCATTTAAATGTGACGTAATTCATTAGCTTACCTTATAAAAGATGCTGGAAGTGTTGACCCTCTTGTGTAATGCACATTTCACATCTTCTGAACATATTTCGAGACACACGCTGCCCTAACTGACTTAATGATTTTTTGGGTGACTGTTCTAGTCGAAAAGCGATATCGTCAATTTTCTCCTCTGTGAGAATACGGTTGACCGACAGTCTCTTTTTGTTAAAAAATGAACCCGTTTCTCTTACTTTTTTAACCAGACGCAGAATTGTTGATTTAGCTGGCAGTAAAGCGCCAGGAAATTCGCGACGAAATTTACTGCGACACTTTTTAAACGACTTCTTCTTCACATATGTATCGTAGAGAAATATTCTTTGTTGCAAACTGTAACGTACCATAATTTTACTCACACTCAAACACGGTACAGATTAATAAGAGTATGAAGCCCCAAACCAGCCAAACCGCAAAGAAACGTTTATTCACAACACTGATTAATAAGAGACTGAAGTCACAAACTAGCTACAATGCAAAGAAACCGTTCTTAACAATGTAAGGGTCACTGCACTGCACTGTTGGGGCAGCGGAGGTGTTAAACAGTGCGGTGATTCACGGTGCCGTGTGGCGGAAACTGCTGGCACGACTGAGCGAGCAAGTTGCCGACGGCAACAGACTGGGAGGGTAGCGTTTTCCGGCGAACGCCCTGTATTAATGCATTACACAGTTTTCTATAATTGTGAATTGTTTCCTTGCAATCGCTCGCGTGAACCAACGATTGAAATAAAGTAAAGCTCATATTTTGTTAGATTATACAGTTTATAGATCTTAAAAGACCGTAATACAAAACTATTGGCGTGCTCTTTATGCACGGTGACACGCTCGTTGGCACGGATTTTTAACATTTCCTGTTCCAGAATTAAATATAATGTATGGTCAAAAGAGAGAGAGTATGCACAGCAGCAGTAGTGATGAAAGTTACACCTTGTCCAGAGATATTTCTTACTTTTAATGTAGATTATTGTTTTGTGTTTCGAATTTTAAACAACTGGAAACAAAGTATTCCTAACTATGACTCTATCTCCAATAATTATTGTTTCAGTCTTTCAGTTAGCGGTTTTGTACCCAATGTACGGAAATTTTAGCGGCCATCTACGGATATTCAAAGCCAAGTCTCTGGCAGCACTGAAAATGCGTTCAAGAACCATTGATACTTTTTCCCTTTAAGGGTTCAATTAAAAAAAGAATAATTATTTTTAGTATAGACACTGATCTTCATAATCCTACTTTATTTATAGATTTCTAAGGTGATAAATGGCTCGATACACAAAAAACACATTTTAGAAATTAACATTTTTGCCCTTTAAGGTTCGAATTACGAAAAATTAATTTCTTAAAATATAATGTTACCACGACGGAGACCTTACTATTTAATATGATACCTCATTAGCTGTATCGGTTATATAGGAGGGGAGATAAATGGCTCGTGACAGAAAAATTCGTGGAAGCACCAGTTCCAAAAAAGAATATTCTAAACGTGAACTTTAGCTCTAAAAAGAGAAAGAAGCAGCAGAGAAAGATACATAGACCGAAAGTAAATTAATTGAAAGTCCGAATCACTTGATTTTGGATCGACGTCGGGGTCATTAGAGGTGTGATAGGACGGGTGAGAGGGGGGGGGGGGTCTTTTGAAGGAAGAATCCAGATATTCGGTTGGAGTTATCTGGGGAAACTATGGAAAACCCAAATCTGGATGCCTGGACGGGGATTCGAACCCGCGTCCTCCCGAATGCGAGGCCAGAGCGTTACCGTTCTCCCACTACGCTCGGTGCCCAAGCCAAGACAGAATGACTGTACACAGAAAAATGGAAAGACGACTTCACTCTGAGCGGAATCTAGAAAATTGTAAATATTAAGAGGTTCATTAAACCAATCTGATAACTGTAATCATCAACGAAAATAGATTGATAATGAAAACCCATTATTAGTATAGCAGCTAAGGAATACGGCCTAAATATTCAAAATTGTAAATAGTTTGGCTTAAGATATGTCAATTTTTTTTCTTTATTTTAGATTTACTATTCGTTCAGTAAAAAATGACTTCTTTACACCCCGAAGATTTATTTACTTAATCAGATGTGCGTATATCATTGATTAATGGGTCTCCGGTTAGAATTTGTGTGATTAAAAAAAAAAAATTGATGTTTGACCATGTTATCCATACAGCAAGCTCAATGTGTCTCTTACTGTGTATAGATTTCATATCAGTGCCGTTATTTCTCCTATTTCGTAAGAACGACAAGACGAACAAAACAGTTAAAACCATCCTTGCCCTCGGCAGGACTCGAACCGGCGACCCCTGGGCACGCTACCCCAACGCTGCCGAGGTCGGCTCGCATGCGTGTGGGGACGGGAACCTTACCACACATTCACTTCGGGCAAAGCTTTAATTTTGTTCAGTTCCTTAGTCGGCATTCCAAATTAAACAAAACATGCGGCCACGACATCAATTTCAAACCGACAACAGGTCTCAGGGCAACATGAATTTAGATCACCTGCACCAGGAGAACGTTAACTAGTTACTCAATTTCACAGCTGAACAAAACCATACTAGTTATGACGTAGGCGTCTGGCTGTTCACGCACTTTGCAATTTTGATAAATGTTCTACGCGTAGCAATATATACGAGTACTCTGGCTACACTTTGGAATTTGAGCTGGGGAGAGCAACATAGTTCTTTGTTTACGACCACACTATATTTAAGAAGTCCCAGTTGCATGGGCGCCGGGAGGGGGGTGCAAGGGGGTGCACTTGCACCCCCCCTGTCGCCCGGAAAATTGGGCCGATAGGGGGTGGGGAGCTCCAATTACAGCCCTGGTGCACCCCCCTACATCCCGGGTGCACCCCCCCCCTAGAAGCAATCCTGCCGGCGCCCATGCCCAGTTGACAATTCTTTATCATGTTTTAACGTTACTTCCTAGATAAAAAGCGACGCAAATGAACGTGAATTGCAACAGTTCACGAAATCGTCTGCTAGTAACCGAAACATGTTAATGCCTAGTCGCATAATATTCGGTCTGCTAGTAGAGCTACGCGCAATGAGAATTTATGCGACGAAAATTTGTAGGAGATTTACGCTTTCGTACGGCAGGAACGAATGACGTTCGTTGGCACAGACATCAACGAGTGAGATATAAAACATCAAAATGTGGTGGAGGAGGTATGATTAAGCAGGCTGCGTGGATAGCGGGGTACTATCATGTGCACTTAAGCAATGAACGGAGCCGAACAGTCCGCATACTGCTGATCTACAGACAATTCGGGTAATATCTAGATCGCGATACCGCTGCAACCACTTACCGCCTCGCGATGTAAACACTTCAGGATGGAGAGAGTATGACGTCACTACCTTGCTGAATGTGACGTATACGTTCCGTACGCAGCTTTAAATGTCTTCCACGGAAAGTAGCCCATCACTAATACGTCCCATATCGAGAAATCGTTAATTTAACACCAGTACTACAGGAATAAATTAATTTGCGATGAGGTTTTGAACCAGGCTGGACCACACTGAAACGTAACCATGGAACACCTTATTGCGGATACCTATGTCGCACGTATCGCTGTTTACATCTTAATGCAGCCTGGACCACAGTGAAAAGTAACCGTCGCACACGATTTCCAAATCGTATTTATCACTGTTAGTACGGTCCAGGCTGAGTTTCAACCTAAATGCAAACAGTTATTGACGGAATCTTGTTTTTATTAATATTTTATTTCGTATGAATGATTTTAATAGCAATTTCAGCCACGCGAGGAAATATAGAACAATGGAATCAAATACAAATCAATGGAATTGTGACTACTAACAACGCTAATGAACGATATCAATTATTATCAGTTTGGTATGTTGTACATATTTTAATAATATTATTAATTGTGCAAGTAATAATTTTCTTTTGACTTTCTCCATCCGTAATTATTGCTATTGGTTACGTTCTTTGGCATAACGTATTCTCAAGTCGATCGAAGACTGAACACGTCACACACGGAAACAATGACGTCATAGTCTCTCCATCGGGTAGTGTTTACATCGCGAGGCGGTAAATGGTTGCAGCGGTATCGCGATCTAGATATTACCCGACAATTCATCCTGAATCTGTAAAGATGGCAATGCCGAGAGAAACTACATCCAGCAGGCTAAGTCAGAATGCGTTGTTTAAATTCCCATACTCATAGCATCGCCCGTCATGAACATGTAAATCTCAGTTTTAACAGCATAAGTAGGTTAATTTGCGAAAATAACCATAAACAGAAGTACTATTAGAAGCTATCCATTTAATATTTCACGCTGTCGTATCAGTGAATCTCCACCTTTTTTCCACAGTCGTAATAACTTCACATTCTCAACCGAAGAAAAGCTTAAACTGATATTTTTAGTTCTATAACTTTGGTCTTTCAGTTACGTCCACAACAAAAATCGTGGGGTGACATTACGTAACTGAAAAGCAGCTGGCCATGTTTTTGTACTATTGTTTGAACAACGCAGGTCTCTTAATTGGATCCATTTTCACATCTTAGTTTTAGAGCAAAGCACTATCTGCCTTCCACAATCTGTAAATTGCATAGTTGTGGATATAAATAGGGCTTTTAACCATTCGTGGAACACACAGTGCCTCAACTTGGGAAATGTTACATTTACTAGAACATTCCACTGAGCGACATGCAGTCCAAAGACATCTAAATGTATCATTTTACCCTTTGTTATCAACAGGATTTTTCCTTGCGATTTTACGTCTCGTCGACGTTGAGATTAGAGATAGGAAAGGACTGGTTGCAAGGAAAGGATAGGAATTCAGCAATGACCTTTTGAAGGAATCATCCCAGCATTCACCTGGAGTGATTTGGAGCAGGGTTGTAACGGAAATTATCTTTGCGTAGTGCTTTATATCAGCAGATGCGGAGGTTTTGCAGAACTGAGGTGTTAAATTTATAATTTAGATTTTAATATTTTACCAACAAACTTAAAATCAAAATAAGTATTTTTATCCAAGATTCTACATTTTTCGTAAGCAGTATGGGATTACTGGAGATCGCGATTCCGTCAGGAGTTATAATACTGCAGTGGTCAAACGCAAGACTCCACTACAAATTCTTTCCGAAGTACATTTAACGGTTTAACGCTGGTCCAGGCTGTATTACAACCTAATTCTTGCTTGATATTAATGGTCCAGGCTGTATTATAATGGAATTACTGCTTGAAAATAATACGTCGTGCGACTGACTACAGCAGTATTCCAACGATATTATTGAATGTTGTTGTAGTGGAATCGCGATCTCCAGTAGACCCAGCAGTATATTTCCACATAATACTGCCTTATTGATTTATTTTTGCTAGTCATTCACAAGTGAATTAAATTGTTTAAAGAACTATGCACGCATCAAAAAAAAAAAACTTTGCGGTGTTCGCAACTCGACTAATTTAAGCGACAAGCACAAGGGCCTGCCACGCGCCTTTCCACCTCTCTAGCGGCCCATTTAAAGTCTAATTTGTAGGACCTACAGTACGATGATCCATTTTCCGATAAAGGACTTGTTGGACCGCTAAAGGGGTTAACTTGCACCGTGAATAGGCCGCTTTACTTTACATGTAAGTTCAAACTTTTGAATTCGTCGCTTAGATAATACCGTTCAGTTCACTTTTATTGCAGGATTGTAAGGGGGAGGGGGAACACTTTGTTGTTTGCTAAGCGACGATTGGCCGAATCTAGTATAAACAGAAAAGAATGAAATATAGAGGAGAATCGGGTAACATGGAATACCATTTATGTTTTGTTGTACAAAAAATTAATTTAACACCTGAAACTAAAACCAATACAACCTTCAACTTCTTGTGATAACATATCTAATAAAAAACTGACAAAACACATTTTTTTTAATTAGTAAAATTTAGTTTTAAAAAAATTGTCGTTTGGAGGGTAATATGGAATAGAAGGTTTCAAATAACGTAAACTATCTGGAATTGAGAAAAACGGATTTAATTATACTTTTTAGTCAACATCATCATCCATGAACAAAGATGGCCGTGGAAGTCTGAGGAATCAATCATCATCCTTGTCGGATTCAATAGCTTTCGTTTTTTTGTTTTTCGGCTATTCATAAAACAAAACATAATTAATAAACTAATTCAGAAATATTTACTTTCCCAATTGTTAGTTTATTATTTTCAATCAATATTAACAAAAATCTTATTACTCTCACTTATATTTTATTAAAAATGTATTTCAACTCAGTAGTTATTTTTCGGGTTGTATGGAATACCACTGTTTCATGTCTGGTTTTGTAGAATACTAAGTATCTCATATTACACGAATCACCATCTTGGACAAAATAGGCTTGATATTATTAAAAAAAATATTCCAGCCAGAAAAGAGACCTGTACAACAAACCATCACTTTTTTAGTACACATTACACTATAGCGATCAGCAAAATAAATTAATATTTTATATACATTCTAGAAAAATTATCGGCAAAAATTCTCGAAAGTGGAAAGACAAACTTTGTCGGACAGCAAACACAGTTCAGCTCCCAAATGACCGACCTTCATCACGAAGCATCATAGGAGTTTTGAGCAGCAGTTGATGGTACTTACACTATACAGCAGCATTCGGCAGAGGAGAAACCTCCGTATTCCATATTACCCGACTATTCCATATTACCCGTTTCTCCTCTACCTATTTTAATGTAAACAAAACCTTATACTTCCACATTAAATGCTGCTGATACGGAGGTAGGATTTCACGCGGAAGTTTCGCACTTACGGATGCACAGCTCCGTTACATCCCCAATTTGGAGAAACACTGGAAAAACAAAATCTGGATGGCCAGACGCGGATTCGAACCGGCGCGGCGTCTTCCCGGATGCGAGGTCAGAGCGCTAAGGCTCACACACCACGCTCGGTCCTACTGACACTCAACTACAGCCATATACGACTCAAATAATGCCGAGAATTGGAGGGGAACCCGTTAAACTTTAAGTGCCAGTGGTATTAGAGCAACAGTTTTAAGCTAAAACTTCTGGTCTAGTGGGGTGAAGTCATACATTGTGGCACTGTAAACGAAACGGTGTTTTATCTACCTACCTTTTACAAGACTTTCATTTTCAACGAGTTTCAAATGGGAACAACAATGGAACAACATTGTGATTTCGTATGTAATATCTCTAACACTGTGACGAACGTGTCACACAATGCTCTTAAGAACACGTGGCGAGTGAAGAAATGCGTAAAAAGTGGTCCAAATTTCAATATAAGTTCGGTTACTCTGGAAGGGGGAAAAAACTGTAGAGGAAGCAAATATTAGAACACACTAAGCACATAATTTAAGACAAATTGTGTAGACATCATAAAACGAGCAGAACGGGAACAGAAAAAAAGGAAGCAAGGGATTACTGGAGATCGCGATATGCGTGTACTGCAGACATACGCAAGACACCGTTAGAAATACTTTCTGAATTAGTTCTAGCGCTGTCAAGCTGGTCCATGGAATATTTCAACCTAATTACTGGCTGAAAGTAATTCATCTCCCATGTATTACCACGTCTTTAGTCAGCGTGGAGGAATTTCGTAGCAGAATCGCCTGAATCTCCTGTAGATCCAGAAGCAAAGATTCAGAGCATGAAATGCAGTATCAAAAAAGCAAAAATTGTATTGGAACCATTTCTGCTCTTTATTTTATTTTATTATTGTTTTAATACTTTAGGTTGTTGCAGATTATTTTGTATAATAGGTCGAAACGTGAGAGGATTGTAAACAGTACATTGGACAGCATGTCTAGATAGGTTAGTCAAAAACAGAATATTGATGAATACTGAAGTGTGTCCAGTTTATTTACGAACACAAAAGGTTTTGTGAGATTATAAAGCTAAGGAGGAGCAGGATTTGATAGTTAACTTATTGGGCAGAACATACTGGACAGCCGATAGAGGTTTTTTCAATTTTCTGGAGTATATGAGGGTATATACCACGAAACTGTCGGAACTGAGTTACAAAAACCTTGGTCAAACTATTGCTTCAATATGGCGGCGTAGTATGGGACCCATAGTTTGATACAGCAGTTGGAGGGATGCAACGGAAGACATTTGCGGAAGTTATGACAGCATTATCTTTAGGATAAAGACAGACAGTCGTCGTCTTCGTTTGAATTTACTGGAGAATATGCGAAATTCTTTAATGTACGAGTGCAATGAAATACTTGTTCCTCCAGCCTATTTAGGTCGCAATATCAGGAGGGATAAGATTAGATAAATAAGATGCTGTTGCAGACTATAAAAGTAGATGTAGAAAGGAGTTGGGTTAGAGTCACTGGAAGAGAGATGGAAGGTAAAGATAGTATTGGGACATCTATGACAAACATGCCCAGCATGGATATTGGTAGACAACTTAGTAATGGTAAATTGAAGGGAAGTGATGACCATGGCCACAAACTAGAGCTTGACTTCAGGCATAAAATTGTGGGAAATTCTTTTCTGTAGAAAATTCTGAACAATTTGCCTAATAAAGAGTGAAATGGTGTAAGATAAAAATTCACGAGATGCGAAAGCACGTCTGAAAAGAAATTGCCAAGGGGAATTAGCTCCATTACAAGTAAATTAAAATTACGTTAGGCGGATCGTGGGGCTACTCACGGAAGTTGACCACCTTGCCGCTGATGTTGACCTGCACGCCCGGCTCCCTGGCAGTCACTGTCGCGTTCGTGTCGTTGGATTTCGAAGTCCTGCAGATGCGCCACAGGCCAGAGTTGCTGTACAGGAAGTAGCGGCGAGTCTCGTTCACCCAGAGCCCACCCTCGGGCGCGACCACGTTGAACCAGTGGTCGGTGGAGATGGCGACCACCCACAGGATCGCAGACACTGCCACCAGCGTCGTGCAGAGAAGCAACACGCGCCTCTCCCGCAGGTAGCGCGCCTCTGCCTTGGCGGCCACGGGGTCGGTCTCGGCCTCCGCCTCGCTGCTCTGCTGTCCGTCCACTACCTTAGTCGACCCGGAACGAGAGGCCGAAGGCCCTTCGCTCTTCCGAGACGTCCTGTGCTGGTCCCTTCCACTCATGTCTTCATCGCCGGCCGCTCCGCTGCTCACTGATGACCGAAATAAAGGCTGCCTACTC
>JARYHS010008074.1:11718317-11804090 GCA_031002005.1 Vandiemenella viatica | reverse complement strand
GCACGATATCTGTAGTCCTGTCTTCTCCGCTGTGTAGGGTTTGAACAGCAATGGCAGCATCCTTAGAGTCATTGGTTGGGACTGAGATTTCATCTGCGAAAGCCAGGCTCCTGATTTCGATCTTTCGTGTTGCGGCTCCAATCGTGACTGGTTTAATTCCAATTTTGTTCCGTGCAAGTTCCCAGGTTCTGATGACTTTGTCGAGCACCAGATTGAACAGAATGGGTGAGATTCCATCTCCTTGTCTTACTCCAGCTGTGACCTTGAAACTCCGGGACAATTCTCCTCTGAATTTTACTTTGGAAGAGGTGTCTGTGTGAATTTGTTCGATGAGGGTGCGTCTTTTATAATCTACACAACGCTTTCGCAGCATTGTGAAGCATTCGCGGTCAATCGAATCGTAAGCCTTTTTGAAGTCCAGGAATATTACAATGATATTCACACTTCTCATATGTTTTAATTGAAGAATTGTTTTTAGATTGAAAATCTGCTCGCTGCATGAGCGCTTCGCCGAAATCCTCCCTGATATTCACCAATCGTGTGGTCTTACTGATTCTCCGCATTGTCCTGTAGAATCCTAGACAGAAATTTGTAGGCTACTGGTAACAGCAGGGGCGGATCCAGGGAGGGTGGGCTCAAGCCCTCTCCCCAAAAGTATCTGGGTCCACTCCCAAAACCAAAATCCATTGAAGGCAAGCCCTCTGAACCAAAATTCACTCAAGCCAACCCCCCCCCCAAACCTAAGTCCGCTCAAGCCCCCCCCCCAAAAAAAACCAGAGTCCTGGATCCGCCACTGGGTAACAGCGATATTCCCCGACAGTTTTGGACATCTTCTCTGTCTCCTTTTTTGTGCAGTGGGTGTGTTAGTGCTGTCCTCCAGTCTTCAGGTATCCTTTCGGTGTCTCAGCAGTCAGTCGGTATATGGCCTCTGCGAAAGTACTTCCACCAACTTTAAGGGCTTCCGCAATGATGCCATCTTCTTCAGGTGCCTTGTTATTCTTGAGGTGTTTGATGGCAGTAGAGACTTGCTGCAAAGTAGGTGGTTCGGATGGGTGATTGATGTGCATTGTATCTCCCAAAGGTAATCTTCCCTTGGGCTCTTGGATATTAAGTAATTGGTTGAAGTAGTTTACCAGGAGTTTCACGTTCGCATGGTTGCAGATGATTTACTTCCCTTCTGGATTCTTGAAGTGTTCGGCATGGTGGATTATACCCTAAGAGATCCTCTTTGAATGCCCGGTAGAAATGTCTGGTGTTGTATAAGCTGAAATCTCCATTCAATTTCTCCAACCTCTGACGATCGTAAGATCTCTTCACATGCCTAATGGTTTTTACATTTGCGAAATCTTTCCCAGTCCTCTCTTTGCTTAGTCGGACTCGGAGGACACATCATCAGTAAATCTGGTTTATTGGATCGCTGCTATTAAATTTTGCGTTTATGCAACACATCTGTTAGTTGCTTGAGTTTTCCAGTCTTACAGAGAGTTTGGATATTTATAGTAATAAAGTTTGTGATAGTTTTAGGTCTCTCTTTCGAGTTAGTAGTATTAGGGAATTCCGACTTTCCTCGCCCGATGAGTTCAGGCTCCCCAGAAGCCAAAGGCCTGAATGCGCCACTGCTGGTGGCGAGAGATTGGGTACTCCCTGGAGTAGAGACATCTGTGTCATTGTTTATCATCGTAAAAAGAACTAGTTATTTATTTTATTTTATGTATGATGCTATTTGACATTTATACAATTCAACAACAAATCAATGAACAATCTAAACTCACGTAAGTACACATATTTACACATAGTACAGAAGACAACGCGTGGAACCGTCCACTGAGACAGGATCTCCAATCACAACCACTACAACGTGATGTCGAGGCACTCCAACCAGGCCACCGCCTCCGGCGCAGCCTAATTTAGGTCTTCCAGACCACCAGGAAAGGCACGCAGTGAGCAGTCCTACACAATGGGCGACACAGTTTGTAAGACATCACCGCAATCACAGTACGGAGAATCTGCCCAGCCCCAGGTGTGGAGAGTTGAAGCAGTTCTTCCTGTACCACATCTAATCCTATTAGGTTTACACCAAATTGACCACGGTAAATTGAAACTTGGTAGTTTCGAGCAGGGATTGGTAATACGCACTATGGCCTGTGATGGTGCCCATTCTGCTGTCCAGGTATCTGTAACGCTGAAGGTGTTAGATGCTAGACTGACAGCAGTCTTCCAGGCAGGGCGACGTGGCTTCAGCCGTGTTTTGTATTCCCTAACATCTCCATGGATGGGAAGAGCCTCATTGTTCAAAATTCTCAACCATAGTTTTAGTAGAACATTTTGCCTTCTGATATGAGGTGGTGGTATGTTGCTGAGCACCAGCAGCCACTGAATAGATGTAGATAAAAGTGAGCCAGTTATAATGCGCATTGTCTGTCGAAGCAGGACGTCCACCAACTGGGTGTGAGAGCTATTAAGTCATATGCAGGAGCAGTATTCAGCTGTGGAGTAAACCGATGCTAGGGATATTGTTCTTAGTGTATTTGCATCAGCTCCCCATGAAGTTCCTGCCAGACGTTGAAGTAAGTGGTTCCGGATTTTAAGCTTGGCAGCTATATTCTGAAGGGGCCTTTTGTAGGTTAGGGATATATCTATTGTCACCCCCATGTATTTTGAGGTACTGTTATACTTCAGAATCTGGTCTATGAACAATATATTTGGCTAGTAGTTTATTTGTTTGTTGCTGAGATGGAATATAGCTATTTCTGTTTTCTGTGGATTAGGTTGAAGGCGCCATCTTCGAAAGTAGGCATCCTTTTCTCTTCAGCCTCCACGAAGTTAGTTCTTTGTACTGTAAGATTGATGTCATCAGCATATACAAATTTGCTGGCAGGTCATGAGTATGTAAATTGAAAAGTATAGGGGAGAGAACCGAGCCTTGTGGTAGACCATTATTTAGCTTGTGAAATCTGCTCCTGCTGTATTCAGTGTGCACCTGGAACAGGCGGTTACTTAACATGTTTTCCAGTAAGGAAATTATCTATATGCAAGGAACTGCTTTGATCGGTTTGAGAAGGAGACCCTCTCTCCAAACTATATCGTATGCTGCTGAAAGATCTAGGAATACAGATATGTTCTTCATTTTCTTCTGATAACTTACTTCAAAGTAGATGGTAAGAGACAGGACTTGAACACTACAGTCTCGTCTGGGACGGAATCCAGCTTCGATTGCTGGAGCTATTCTGTTAAATATAATCCTTTCCAGTAATTTGTATGTGACACTGAGTAAGGCTATCGGACGGTAGCTTTGTGGGAAAGTTGGATCTTTTCCTGGTTTGAGTAAAGCAATGATTTTAGTTCGCTTGAAGATCTAGGGAAGCCTTCCAGATTATAGTATGCAACTGAAAAACGAGGCAAGCCAACGAGATGTTGCTGGTCCACAGTTTTTCAATAGTTCTGGACAAATCCCAACTAATCCTGCAGTCTTACCATTTCGAGTGGTCTTTAAACCTTCCTGAACCTCTTGTGATGAGAATGGATGGGATTGTATAGAGTGAGGTTGAGTTTCGCGTTTCAGATGTTGAAGCTCAGATTTGGCCCGTCTAGTAAAGGAATTTATTAGGAGTGAAGACCCAGGGTCTTCAAGGTTTCCCACTCCGAATCTTATTCAGGAGCGTTGTTAATAGAAAGGCCACTCCTAACATGTAGGACAGACGCTGCCTGATGGATTGTAGTGGCATTTACTCCACTAAGGGATCATCACCCTATCCAAGGAAGCTCCTCCGTCCTAAGCCGTTGGCTCCCTTAGGGTGTCAGGTTATTTCGCGCCGCCTAATTCACGGCGTTGAGTCTCTGGCTGTACGATCTACTCCATTACCCGGCCACACGTTCAGATTGTGCAGTATTATTGACCCTTTATAGATCGTTTTAAAACATTGTGAAATACACTGAGTGAATCAAAATTTGTTTTATTTTTGATTTATAATATAAAAAAATTATTAACGTGTGTGTCAGGGGCGTCCATTAATGACGTGAGGTCTATTTCCGGAATTGCGGAACCCCCCCCCCCCTTTTCTGGTGAGACTTCGTGAGATTTGGTCGGACTCTTCCCTCTAAAATGACTTGAGATTTTGACGGAGTCCCCCGCCCCCTACTAATCCCTACTAATGTACCTCGCAACTTTTTGATACTTTTTTGTAGGTTCATGCCTACAAGGGATGTTATACCCCTTCCCCTCCCCCCCTAAAGTCTAAAGTCGACTTTCGCGTCATTTGTAGACTTTTTTTTAGCTCTACCATGCTGCGAGAATTTCAAAACCCCACGTGAGATTTCCGTTGACCCCTCCCCCTTCCCCTATGTAGTATGTAGAAATTACAGGATAGGTTGATGGGGGGGCGGGGGCGGGGGGGCCGATCACTGGCTGTAGGGGCCCCTCACTCGACAAATAGTAGAGGTAAAAAAAAGTCGCTCATTTGGTCTGAGAGAGGGCCCTAACTGATGAAAACGCAAAGGGCCCCCAACTGCTTACCCGGGCCCCAAAATCCTAGCGCCGGCCCTGATCACAGTTATCCAATAAAAAAGTTAAGCATATGTACAACTGGTTGACAAATATAAGAGAAAGTATCCCGAAGCGGAAAAAAAGTTAACAAAAAAATAATTCATTGCGCACTAATTTTCACAAAGAAGTGAAACTTATTAAAGATTCTGAAAGAAGTGGTGTCGCAGTAAATGGCGTAGCTGAACCAACCCATGGTATTATGAGGAAATTGAGTTTCTCATAAATATAGTACGTCAACAAGTACTATCTAGTTAGAGGAAGAATAATTACAGGTATCTGAGGAAGTTAATGTTACTGGTACTTTAAAAAATTATTTAATCACAGTAATTAATCAATTTATTTCACAATAACGCAATACATACCACAATTTCAAATACCAATTATATTCAATTATGTAAATTTATGTGAATCTGAGAACGCTTCTCTGACAATTTTCCCACTCGTTGGTGAATGTCTAGAGCGAGTATTCGGTAGCGACACGGACTGATCACTTGCTGCCTAGGATCCACCACTGACATTGCTTGACTCACCTTCTTCCATATCTATCGAACACCTAGACATGTATGTTTCTCCTCCGTTCTTATTAAAATAACTGTGCAGACAGCAACTCGCCTTAACAATTCTTAGGTCGCATTATACTAAATATAGAAACAAAAATTACAAATGCATTTTTCATCACACGACTAACAAGACTTAAACGATAAATTCGTTAGATGCTTAGTTAATTCTGTTTGGGCATAAGATTTCATCAAGTATTCTGTCAGAACAAAAGTGTCATCCACAATAAAAACAAAGGTCAGTTTTTTCTCGGCTATGGTACCTGGTTGCGGATATGAAATTTATTTATTAACTGTTGTCGAAATAAAGTGTTACCGAAAACACCACCTTCTGATACGCGACCATTCATACCAGAGTCTGCCATAATAAAAGCATAGTTCCAATTAACAACTTTTCTGCCTTAAGGACAATACTGAACAATTGTTTATAGATATAATAGTAAGAGCCCGCATGTGTGGCTGTTTAGATGATACATGGTTCCATGCACTGATCCAAATCAGATTTAATTTAATTGCGATGGAGAGCACGCTCTGGTCGCAATTTCCCTACTCACACATATTCTCCCTTTTCTGTTCCCGCTTACATTTGCCTTCTACCAATTTTAACTTGTAATTCTTTCACCGTTTTTGGTAAATTATTCATCATTTCTCTTGGTAATTTATTCCAATCTCTGACTCCCTCAACTACGAAAGACAATTTTTCCACGTCCTTATGCCTAAAGTCGACTGCTGGCTTGTGGTCATGGTCTTCTTTTCCCTTCTTTGAACCTCTCTTCACTCTTCCACCAATATCTTTCTGTACCTCATCACCAATATACGCCTCAGCAGTGGGAGAACGGTGAATCATGGACCAAACAGCTGTAATCGATACCTCCCTATAACCTCAACTAGTTTAACGCTTCAATGCACTTTGTAATCGATACCTCCCTCCCCTCCCTCGCCTTCCTTCCCTCCTTGTAATCGATATCCTTTATAGTCTCAACCAGCTTAGCGTTTCGCTAAACACTGTAATCGATAGCCTATTTAATGGATACCCCTACAGCTTAACACTTCACTGAACATTGCAAGTGATAGCCCGCGCTGGTGATCCGGTGTAATAAAAGCCCCTATAATCCCATCTAGCTTAACTCTATACTGCACATTGTAATCGATACCAGGCGCAGGTAGAAACCTGTTATAATGGATGCCCGCCGACCTTCAAATAGATACCCTCCGCAGGCATCTAGTTGTAATGTATATACCCGCGCAAATGTCTCGTAACCGACCTGGTGTCAGTATGCAATCATGCCTCGTCAAGTAATGTTGTTCTCGTCAGTGTATCAGCAGAACGCTGGTGATTCAAAACGTTTGACGATAGCTTTATCGTCTAAACACGAATTTTAACCTGTTGTAGTTCCCGAAAAAGTGGGACACAACATAGTTTCACTAACGTGCTGATCCAAGTACTGGATGGAGTATCAGAATCATTTAACACTGCCTGTGCGCAGACCGATGTTCCAGTCAGCGAGCACACCGTCTCCTGCCGAACGATTGCCGGGGTGAAAATAGTATGTTTTTACCTAAATACTCATGCTACAAGCGGTGTATTCTTCAGTTATTCATCTTGCAGGAACCTCATCAGCGCCCAAAGAATCACAGTCCAGCTCCTTTATCACTCATAGTATTCTGTTGTAATTTCCAGAGCCCTTCTCTGCATTGCCTCCAATTCCCGTGTTTCATTCACCAAATTTCGATCCCTTATTACACCAACAATGGTCTCCGACTTTCCTTACTTCTCTGGTACATCCCCTCACAACTCTCTCCAACAAGTGACGGAATTTGAAATCTTTCACTACTATCTGTTGTAACGTTCCCACCCCTCCTTCTAATTAAATTCCGGCTAATTTATTAATGTTTTAAGTATCGAACCTCTTAGCCGAAGATTGAATGCATTCACTCCATCATTTAATCCAGGTAAATGAGGTGGAACAATTACAAAGAAAAATAAAATTTAGTTAGATGCACTACACTGATTTGAGTTATATTCTGATAAATTGTACACTCTGACACACTTTAGGTTTTTCTGTTCAAACACAAATATTGAATCCTCTAATCAACGTCTTGATAAGACAATTACAACTTCCTTCTTCATATACTTAATTTACTTTACAAAACTGTGAGCGAGAGTGATGTATGGCAGATCCACAGAGAGAGAGAAACAGAACATAATATGGGCTTACATCATGATCCCTCGTGGAGCGACATCACGAGCTACCACCGCGTAGCACTGGACAAAACTGGTCAAGACTGAGAGCCTATGGTCCCATTGTGAGGGCTTATATAACACCCACCTAACGGGATTCAGGTGTGCTGATCCTCTACGGGAGGGGAGTACTACCAACATTGGATTCTTACTTTCCCATTTGGCGAGAGGACCATCCCTGCCAAATGGGAGGGAACACAGAGTTCCACCGATACTACCCCACCCGACAGGTAACTTTTGTGTTTGTAGGGTGGCTACAATACTATCCTATCCCCGCCAAACTCTGGGCGGAAGCAAGGTGTCCGAACTTCTCCGACATGGCTTAGCCGCCATGACAGTATCTGTAGCCACTTGAAATCTTAGACTAAAAAAATACTCTCCGCCTCACTCTCGCTACCTAATTGAAATTACTTAATCCTAACCTTATTCTAATTAAATACTACTTCTTAAAGTTCCTAATTATGACTTCAAATGTCTTGTGATATCACACTGTCCAACGTTGAACACTTGGGGCCAAACATGTTCGATATCTTCCTAATAAAGCCGGATGATAAACTTGTGGAATGTCAAGTAACTGAAAGAATAAGTGATAACGAAATATTTCTGATGGATATTAGAGGTTTCATTAAACCAGTAGCCAGAATTAAATGGGGAAATAAGTACAATTATAAAAAGACACAGGTTTAGAACTTGAAGAGATCTTTCAGCGTAAGTTTCAGCAAATGGATGGATAGCACAACTACAGTAAAGTCATGGTAGAAAGAGTTCAAGGAGATAATAAGAAGGAGAGAAGAAATATTTATTCCTAAAAAAATACAAAAAGAGAAGTAAGTAGTGTACCTACATACTACGTATAATATGGAGTTGACGAGATTAAAGAGGCTGGTAAGAAGTGAGCACAACAGAATTAAGAGACAGCAAGGTAGTAGGGAATATTTGAAACAACTAAATATGATTTAGTGAGACCATTAGTGACAATGAATCAAAAATTGGAGCGTGTAAATCAGAAAACGAGCTTTAAAACACAATTAGAAATGAGAAGATCAAAAAAATTTGAAATTCGTCCTGAGGATATCATGAAGGAACTAAGAAAGCTGGGGTAGATAATATTACTACAGATGTCTTAAAGATAGCAGGATGTGACATTGTACCATATCATCAAAACAGTAGAGTACTGTGAACAGCTACAGGCTGATCTGAATATGTAGTTCTGTTGGTAAACATGGGATGAAGATATATGCAAAGAAGAGATACACAGATAAAAACAAAAGTTTGATTATGACGACAAGATGGGAAAAGAATTGCTTGTTGAAGACTTGAAATGTAAATATCTTGGCATGACATTTGATAATAAGCTCAACTGAGCAGGACACATTTAAACAGGTAGTAGGAAAAGGTTTCAAAATCCTTCGCTTTTATGAGGGATTGAATGGGAGGATGTACTAGAGAAGTAAAGGAACTGGATTACAAAACTTTGGTCAGACCATTGCTTAAATTTGGTCTTGTAGTATGGGACCCAGGTTTTGGATATCAAATATAGGAGTTGGAGGGGATGCATATAAGGGCTCCTAGATTTGCTTCTGGATATTAATGCAGAACACAATCAGTAACCGATATGATATGAGAGCCGGAATGGGATCCGTTGGAATACAGGAGAATGGCGAAGAGAGTCATGAGAGTGAACTAGTTGTATATTGATTCTACCTCTACGGGGAGGATATATTCAACGCATGTAGAAACTTCTCAAACTACGAGAGAAAAGAGCGCGTAAACTCAACCAACTAACTTTCTTACTGCGATGCCGGGATGAACATGTCTTGCCATCATTTTTAAAGATCCGACATCACATTGGAACAAGAAAAGCAGAACGGATCCTATGGAAGACAGGTTTCATGCTTCTGCGCGAAAGAATACGACAGACGCTGACGGAGCTGGCTCACTTGGAAGATAACTTATACAAATTACATCCATGGTTATCCGCTCAACTCGAAGCTCATGGTTGGAATACGTTGGATTCAGTTTCGTCGAACTACGCGTTGCGAGTGTTGAATAATACTAGAGAGGCACAGATTTGTAAATTTCAAAATTCAAGGCAGAACAACAACAATAACATACTCACATTCCGCAACTTGCCAGTACAGTGGTGAATCTCATGGATGAAGAACTAGATAAAGCAACTATATCTTTGCTAACGAAAGGTCTTAATTTTGTCCCTGTTCCCACAAATCTGCCAACTTAAGATATCGTACCGGGCGTTGAGAGTGCCATTATGGGGTTAGTAACCGATCAGGCAAATAACATCCGACAGGAGACAGCTCGCATTCTAGCCCACGCAAAACTGCCACTGAGCAATCTGTCTAGGGAAGAAAGATCGGCCTTGCGGGTATTACGGCAACGTGATGATATTGTGGTTCTCCCAGCTGACAAGGGGTGTGCGACCGTAGTAATGAAAGCGCAGGACTACCATACCAAAATTAAGAAGTTGTTGCAAAGTTAAGCAGGAACCAACTGCAGAAGATTAGGACAGAGGTAGCCCGAAGAGTTAACACCTCAAAATCGATTGAGCAGAAGGACAAGTTAAATCTAAAAAGAGGCAACTGCACGATGCCCAGGTTCTATGGATTGCCCAAAGTGCACAAAAGATAGGTTCCCTTACGTCCGATTGTGAGCGCGGTCAACTCACCTACACATCCACTTGCGCGGTGTGTTGCCAGAAAACTCAAACATCTTACCAGAGATATAAGATCAGCTGTAAGAACTCAGCTCATTTTATACAAATAATTAATGATCTGACGCTAGAGAAGACTGATGTCATGGTGAGTTTCGATATTGTTTCATTATTCACTAACGTGCCAGTAGACGAAGCCGTTGCTGTAATGCGTGCTAAACTTCTTGCACAAGGAAAGTCTACTGAGTCGGCTGACCTGACAGAGTTCTGCCTTAAGTTAACTGTTTTCCAATATGGTGGTGAACTTTATGCTCAAGTTGAAGGTGCGGCCATGGGCTCGCCACTTTCACCTGTAGCTGCGAACATATTTATGGAAGCTTTCGAAATGAAGGTCCTTAACCATGCATGCCTAAAACCTAAAACGTGGATCCAGTACGTTGATGATACTTATGTCATCTGGCTTCACGGTAAGGAGAATTTGCAGGAGTTCCTACACCACCTGAATAGTGCCCATCCAGGAATCCAATTCAACATGGAAGTGGAAGAAAATGGACAACTGCCATTCCTCGATGTCCTGGTTCAAAAGCGAGGTGATGGACGTTTGGGTTATACGGTGTACCGCAAGTCGAAGCACACCAATAGATATCTGTACGCCATGTAGCATTATCATCCGGCAACGAAGAGAGGCGTATTGACATCACTAAATTTAAGAGCGAGGACAGTATGTGACTCGGAAAGTCTGAAGGAAGAAATGGAGACTCTTACAAAACTATTCCGAGCCAACGCCTATAGTGAATCAGACATCAGAAGGGTTTTCGGACCTAAAAAACCCATGAAAGACGTCAACTTATCTCATGATACGAAAGTGCCAAGAAAATTTACCTGTCTTCCATACATACGTGGCATCACTGGCCAGACTGGGAAACTGTTTAAGCGGGTGGAGGTGTGAATCGTGTATAAAGCTCAATGCAAACCTGGCCAGTCATTATCCAGGGTAAAAGACAGATTACACCCACACCAGCTTACGGGTGTTTATGAAATCCCCTGCAGCTGTGGCAGTGTTTATATCGGCGAGACAGGTCGCACTGTGGCGGAGAGACTTAAAGAATATATTCCGCCACTACAAATATAATAACAGCGACAAATCCGCCGTCGTTCGCCATGTTATTAACACCTGGCATGAAATAAAATTTCAAGACACGAGGCTACTGTGGAGAGAAGACCAGTGGTGGCCTCGACGTGTGAAAGAGGCAGCAGAAATCTTCTTAATAATTCCAACAACAACGAAGATAGCTGCCTTTTCCTCTGCGATGCTTGGCGACTGTTGCTTTGTGAACATAAATATTAACAGTATCTATGAAGAAGGCTGGAGTATAACAGCCGAAAGCTTAGATAGTCAAATAAACGACGCGGCATATCCCGTAAAGCTATAAATTAAGTTGTATATTGGTGATGCGTGAATGGATATTGGTGTAAGAATTTAAAGATGACCATGACCACAAGCTGGCACTGGGTATCAGGCACATGGTTGCGGGTAGATTTTCTTTTGTATGTAAGGGGGATAGGGGTTGGAATTAGTTACCAAGAGAATTGATTAATAATTTACTCAAAACGGTGAAACAATTTAAAGATTCAATTTGTAGAGGACAAAGGTAGGTGGGTACACAGTGCTTGAAATCGACCGGGCGTTAGGCGTAATTACGCCTAAATTTTTACATTTTACGCCTGAAATCTCCGTCAAATATGCCTAAAACAAAAACAAAAAAATTAAAAAAATTTAAATTTCTGTACTTCGCTTTCATTTCCATGTGCAAGGTTTAATTCTAACAATTAATTTCAGTTACAATTCCTGACGTATTTTTGATCTATTTCAGAGATTCAAATAACACGTTTATGAAGTTCAGTATTACGCCTGAGTCTGAAAGTTAGGAGTAACAAATACGCCTGGATTTATAAACTAATTTCTTGCACTGTGGGTACAGTAAAGTGGAAAATGGGTGTGTAGGGAAATTGCCACCCGAACGTGAGTTCCATCGCAATTACATGTAATTAAATTAAATGTGTCCTGCCCAGTTGAGTTTGTTATCAAATGTTATGCCAAGGTATATACAGTTCAAATCTTCCCCACCTTACAATCACAAATTACCTTTAGTTTTTATCTGTATACTTAATAAACTGACTCATCATGGCATTTGTCTTCATTCCGTGTAGATTTATCTAATTAGATATTCTATACTGGTCACCCTGCGGCTGTTTATATTCTCCCGTTTTGATCATTTTGTGTAACAGTATGTCATCTGTAAACGATCTAACTTCTGATTAGAAACGATCAGCAAAATCAGTTTGAGAAATTAAATTTTTCATTAAATCTTTTGCTATAGTCTCACATTCGGCTTCTGCTTTTTCTATCTGGAAGGAGGTGAATTATTCATTAAGGAAAATAATAACATTTTGAAGGAAATTATTACACACTAGATAGACAGACTAAATAATCAATTTTATAACGATTAAAAATTACTTAAGAAATTATTTGTGTCTTGGTAAAAGCGGTATCAGTGATATAATCAGCTGTACTGAATTAAAAATAAAGAGAAATTAGGTCTCATACTATCATTGACACATAATCTTATATATATATAAAAATAGACGTGTTTTTTCCTATATTTCACTTTTCAGCCAACACTACCTAGCACAGATCACTGATGTTTGTGGGTGGAAGTAGCATGGAGTTTCCTGTCGTGCACAACGTTGGCCGAATGGTGATAGCTGTGGGGATGTGGGAGATATAATGATTAAAGTTGGTCAGTGCAAGGCGTTTTCATATTTCGACCAAAAATTCGTATCTCCGTATACTTCTCTTTCCTGCCACAACTACATAGCATTGAGCATTGGTGTTTGTGTTTGGTAGTAGAATCGTATCTCATGTAGTGCACTATGGTTGTTAGATGTCGGTAGCTATGGGGGTGTGGGAGATATGGGGGTTGAAAGTGATCGACCTGTGGCAATTTCATACTTCTGCCAAAGACAAAAGTGTCATGGTGTATCACTTTTCAGCGAAAACTATAGATCAGAGATAACTGGCGTTTGTGTGTAGTAGTAGCACAGAGTCACCTTTCGATAACAACAGCGGCCGATTTTCAGAAAATGTGGTACTGTGGTAGATATGGTGGTTGTAAGTGGCCGACCAAGGATATTTTCGTATTTCGACTGTCTCCGCATATGTCACTTTTCTGCCACAACTACATAGCATAGAGCATTGGTGTTTGTGTTTGGTAGTAGAATCGTATCTCATGTAGTGCACTATGGTTGTTAGATGTCGGTAGCTATGGGGGTGTGGGAGATATGGGGGTTGAAAGTGATCGACCTGTGGCAATTTCATACTTCTGCCAAAGACAAAAGTGTCATGGTGTATCACTTTTCAGCGAAAACTATAGATCACAGATAACTGGCGTTTGTGTGTAGTAGTAGCACAGAGTCACCTTTCGATCACAACAGCGGCCGATTTTCAGAAACTGTGGTACTGTGGTAGATATGGTGGTTGTAAGTGGCCGAACAAGGATATTTTCATATTTCGACTGTCTCCGCATATGTCACTTTTCTGCCACAACTACATAGCATAGAGCATTGGTGTTGGTGTTTGGTAGTAGAATCGTATCTCATGTAGTGCACTATGGTTGTTAGATTTCGGTAGCTATGGGGGTGTGGGAGATATGGGGGTTGAAAGTGATCGACCTGTGGCAATTTCATACTTCTGCCAAAGACAAAAGTGTCATGGTGTATCACTTTTCAGCGAAAACTATAGATCACAGATAACTGGCGTTTGTGTGTAGTAGTAGCACAGAGTCACCTTTCGATCACAACAGCGGCCGATTTTCAGAAAATGTGGTACTGTGGTAGATATGGTGGTTGTAAGTGGCCGACCAAGGATATTTTCGTATTTCGACGAAAGGCATGTGTCTCCGCAGATTTCACTTTTCTGCCACGACCACATAGCATAGAGCATTGGTGTTTATGTGTGGTAGTAGAATCGAGTCTGTTGTCGTGCACTATGGTTGTTAGATGTCGGTAGCTATTGGGGTGTGGGAGAAATGGGGGTTGAAAGTGATCGACCTGTGGCAATTTCATACTTCTGCCAAAGACAAAAGTGTCATGGTGTATCACTTTTCAGCGAAAACTATCGATCTCAGATCTCTGGCGTTTGTGTGTGGTAGTAACACAGAGTCACCTTTCGATCACAACAGCGGCCGAATTTCAGAAACTGTGGTTGTGTGGGATATATGGTGGTTGTAAGTGGCCGACCAAGGATATTTTCGTATTTCGACGAAAGGCATGTGTCTCCGCAGATTTCTCTTTTCTGCCACGACTACATAGCATAGACCATTGGTGTTTATGTGTGGTGGTAGAATCGTGTCTTTTGTTGTGCACTATGGTTGTTAGATGTCTGTAGCTATGTGGGTGTGGAAGATATGGGGGATGAAAATGGTCGACCTGTGGCAATTTCATATTTCTGCCAAAGACGCATGTGTCACGGTGTATCACTTTTGAGTGAAAACTATCAATCGCAGATTACCGGCGTTTTTGTGTGGTAGTAACACAGAGTCACCCATCGATCACAACGTTGGCCGAAATGCGGTAACTGTGGTAGTGTGTGAGATATGGTGTTTGAAATTTGTCGATCATGAATATTTTCGTATTTCATCCAAAGACTTGTGTGTATCCGTAAATTTTACTTTGCTGCCGGAACTACATAGCGCAGAAGACTGGTATTTGTGTGTGGTAATAGTATCGAGTCTCCCATCGTGCACTATGGTGGTTAGATGTCTACAGCTGTCAATATGAATACTTTACAATCACGAACGAAGTTGTGGGTACCAGCTATTATATTATAATTGTGGAAGTAAGTTTCTGTCTTTTTGTTACGTTTTGACGACTAAATGGCTATATCAATATTGATGGAATTTAACAATGAAATAATGTAGGAAGGACACAGGACATTTTTTCGGTATGAATAACAGTTTTAGTCACGAAATTTTAAGAACTTATCGAATGATGAAAGACAGACAGATTCGTGTGTTAGTCTGTAATGTTACGTTGGTTGCTCAGTCGCGCAGTCTGTTAGTGTTTGATTTGTTAATAAATTTCGATAAGAAACAAAACTTATTATTTAGTATAGAAGTCAATTTGCTCTGCACTGTACTATTCATTTGTGTCTGTATAAAAGTTTCTGGCACCAACTTGTCTTCCTTTTTGACATGCCTTACGGACGTAAACCTGGCCTAAGGTGCAGGTCGAGAAGACAATGTGCTGCTATTAGATTATAAGATTCAGATGCTCATGTTGAATAAAGAAGAAAAAACCAAGCTGAAATAAAGCTGCCATCAGTTAACCCCCCCCCTCCCACACACACACACACACACACACACACACACACATCCCCGCACCTTCGCTTACTTTTCTGTTTTTAAATATGTTGTAAATTGATTCTCTTCATGAGACAGATTAGACGATAGGATGATATAATGATGGCTTTCCATCATATTATGTCGACTCGGTGTTGTTTGGGACAAATCTTACGTTACTAACAGTTTTCTATATCCAATTCTGGCAATGAAACTCCAAGTCCACGCGTACGAAGTCGCGGGTAACAGCTAGTTAGTACTAAAATGATTCTGACGTAATTGAGGTACGTCGAGGATATGTTTGTACCATTACAATTGGTCGGTTAACAGCCTCGTCTCCCGATGACACCGTGTGCCACTCTTCAGCTCTATTTACCGAGCGTGGTGGTGTAACGGATAGCGTTCTGGCCTCGCATTCGGGAGGACGCAGGTTCGAATCCCCGTCCGGGCATCCAGATTTGGGCTTTTCATGGTTTCCCCAAATCACTCCAGGCGAATGCCGAGATGCTTCCTTCAAAAATACCATGGCCGAGTTCCTTCTCGTTCCTTGTCCCGAGTCCCATCCAGCCTCTAATGACCTCGACGAGGCGTAAAGCCATAAGTAAAAAAAAAATGTCAGTACTCCTGAAAATAAGCGCGGCTTAGCGCTTCGTAAAATAGGAGCTGCCTATTGATCTTTGCTGTCACTAAAGGAAATTCTGCCACCCTAAAAATTTCGAAAACTGAATATGAAACACTTTAATTAGATTTAGAAACTTCTAGTCGCTTGTAAGTGTGCCTTATTTTTTTTGGTGGGCGTGTGTGGCGGAACAGGATGTGGAGTGGAATTTGATCAACCTTCGGGATATTTATAAGCTCCTAAGTAAGTAAGCACTTGTAAACATTCTTTCTTCAAGTGATGTCCTCTGCTCTTGGTCCGCGTCTTGAAGCTACTAATAAAGGGTTGTATAACGTCAGGATTGACACCAGCTGTTTTATGTCCAGGAAATGAGAATAGGAAGGCTAGCGCCCGTTCAGCGTCTGTCTGATAGATTGACCTAGTGGAGAACAATAAGGTCGACCAGCTGCTGAACTTCCTATTTATTTGAATACTTGCTGTATGTACTTTTTGAAGACGTTTGCGTATTCTGCAAGGTTAGCCCCGACCAGTTACGCAACGCCGCTTCCTAATAGGGTGCGCCATAAAGCGTAATTCCGTTTCACATAATTTCAAGAAATGCAGCAATCGATCTACGACTTTAAGTTAAACACCATTGTCTTAAAAAAAAGAAGTCAAGAGACATTCCACTAACACGAGCCCAAATTGTCCCCAAGTCTCAGTTCCAAAAAAATTCTTATTATTCCTAGTGAATTGGAAAATTGACATTCCTATTACTATTACTCCGCGATTCACTAAAAGTGTGTGGCGGAGGGTGCATTGCACCTATCCGGGAAGGTAATGGTTTGGAAGGGATATAAGGGATATGGCAGGAGGCGCCCATGGGCTATTATGGGGAACCATCCCAGCATTCGCATGGAGCGATCTGGGGAAACCATGGAAAACCCAGATCAGGATGGCCAGAGTGCTTTATCGAAAGCTACTCCTGTCTGATTTTATGTTTAATCGCCCGGTAAATCCTTTCTATTACACTACCTAATCGCTCGTGGAAAAAATGAGTTCAGAAATGAATCGGTTCTGGACCTGATTTCTCTTATATTATTTTCGCGGTCATAACGGGATATGAATGTTGCTGGTAGCAATATTTGTTTAGTGTCATTCCGAAATACGTCAGTCGAGAATTTTTCAATTAGCTTCTGTCGAGAACAACGCCTTCGGTGCTCCAGGTCATCCCAACCTAATTCCTTCAACATCACACTTACGCTTTCCCTGTCACGAATCGGGCGGCCCTTCTCTGGACCCTCTCTAATGCCTCCATTAATCCCTTTTGATGGGGACCCCATACAGAGCAACAATATTCTAAGTGAGGCCGCACTAGTGACTCGTATGCAATCGATTTAACGTCCGGAGTGCATTGTTTTAAATTACGATCTAGAAATCGAAGCATACCATTTGCTTTCCCAATTACATTCTCGATATGCTCATCAAGGCGCCCATATCTCACCGTCAGCACATCAAAAATTAACTTTTTGAAAGGGATCCATTTTTCGTACCTTAAAGGAACCTGAAGGAGTAGTAAACTTTCTCAAGCGTATAAAATGCATAGCAGAAGGCTACGACATAAAGAAGCTTGGTGAGTGAACATAGAACGCTAGGACCTGGCCCTTGGTGTGACACGGATTCCAGCCATAGAGATTTAAGTTTTCCATGGTTCCAGAGACCACTGCAGTTAAATGCCGCTGTGGTTGCTTTAAACTGCTTCCTGTTCTTTGCCTCAGTTCACATTTGGCTCTAAATACCTTGTCAGGACGCTATCTTTCTTTCTTTCTTTTTAATCTCTGTCAGGTCCCAACTCCACTCAGACATTAAATGAATATTCTGTCATGTAAGCATTAGTTGGTCAAGCAAGCTCCCGGATGCCAAGAGTAACTAGTTTAAAAAAAGAAGAAGAAGAGAAGAGACCAACACGATACCGTATAAAGAAGCTAGTCACCATTACAAGACCAAGTTCATTACTAGCGTCATCAAAGAAGTTAATGCAAATTGGTGTAAATACGAACGCCTCTCGGTCATTCCAATAGAAGTAGAGCGACAATTTAACAATAGGGCGTTGTATGCTCCAAAACAACTATTCCACCCTTACACAACAATTTCCCTGATCGCATTAAAGCGCCACCAGCATGGACACAGTACCTGATTAACCACGTAGCAGGAGGTAGTAAATGCTATGGGCCTCGCGCATTCTAGGGGGGGGGGGGGGGGCGCACCTGGGCTAGATGGACGACCTTTTTTTTTAGCTCTACAATTTTCCCCCGGACGGCAAAAATCAAGGGCCTCTTCTTCTCATTTGTTACGGGCCCCGCGCTATCTTAATCCGGCCCTGCATGCACATGGGTAAGGTCAATGTTCTGTAATGTTTGCAATATGATGGTTTTAAAGCTGTTATTTTAAATTAATAATTATTAATGATTTAATTGAATTTTTAATCTTGTGAAGTAGGTGTGAATTTTAAAAGGCATAGCTGTACTAGCTAGATATAGGTCATAACCTAACCATTTTATTTTATAAAACTATATGGCCGACAGACAAAAGCGTATTTAACGTTAAATGTTTATTTGCAATTAAAAAAATCAAAATCAACACCTTGTACCACAACAGAGGCCGTTAAATATAAAAAATGAATAAAACAATACATTCTGATTGTAACGCCATACAACAGCCCTCATCAGACCCAGCCTTTGAATGAAACTGTATTTGAAGAATTATGTATAGCAAGCTTTGAGTGGGTTAATTATGGTTTTGTATATTTTTCTTGCAGTTAATTGTGAATTTGTGTATAATGGACATGTTTTATGGAAAGAAGTTATGTAAATACTATTTAATATGTTCAAGGACAGTACTGTACATGAAACATTGATTAAAAGTTTATAGCTAATTCTTAGTATTAATGTTAGCTACGATGTTTAGAGGACAATTTGGGACAGTTTGGATTGGTTAATGCTGATAACTTTGTTTGTAAATACCTGCAAATATCTTTAATTTTCATTTTCGTGTGTTTCACGATGATTAATGATTTTGTATTAAGTCTGATTGTTTTAATGTGATTTTTATTGTTGGATGCATTGCCGCCGTTCGAAAAACATCAGGTGGTTTTCTGTGTACAGGTATTATTCTGGAAATTTCTGTAGCACCTGTATAAAGCGAACGGCGGAGACGAGTTTTAGTTTTAAAAAAATTTAGTTTTGAATGAGTTTTTAGTTCATTGAAAGTTGGAATCGCTGGAGCATTTGCTTATGTTCGCACTTAGTATCTTTGGATCGACAGATGCTATATGTGTTTACGTTTTTGTGAAGTAAAGTATTGAGAAAAATAAACATAAGTGAAAACTAATTCCTCGGACTTGTTTTTTTTTTTTTTTTTCAAGAAACCAAATACCTAACGTGGATTGCGCGACAGGACAAGACATCAGGAAATCGTAATTAACGAAGTAACTAACAACCACTTTACAAAACTAGTAATAAAGACATAAAATGTATGCAATAATTAATTTAGGATAAAAGCAGACACGCAGGGTTACAGGGTTCGCC
Organism: Vandiemenella viatica; assembly: GCA_031002005.1. NCBI lineage: Eukaryota > Metazoa > Arthropoda > Insecta > Orthoptera > Morabidae > Vandiemenella > Vandiemenella viatica. The sequence continues at coordinate 11,784,496 of JARYHS010008074.1, read as the reverse complement.
TTTCGTTATTTAAAAACGTGAGCACTAAAGTTCATTCTTGTTAGTAGAGGTACGCTCTCGGCTGTATCTTAGGGGACGTCCATAAATTACGTGATGTTAAATTGGGGGGGGGTGTACGGCGAAATCTCACCAAGGGGGGGGGGAGGGTTACGGAAATCTCACGTGATAAGGTCTACAAATTACGCGAAAGTCGATTTTAGGGGGTTATTTCGTCGAAAAGTGGGGGTGTAACCGGATTTTGGAAAAAAAAGGTCTCAAAAAAATTGCGAGGGCGATTTTTAGAAAGGGGGGGGTCTCACGGACCAGATCTCACGAGAGGGGGGGGGGGGTCCGGAAAAACACTTCACGTAATTTATGGATGCCCCCTTATCTCAGTTTTATAAATCTGTAGGGGATAGGACTCTGTACCCTAAGCGTTACAGGGTGAGTTATATTTGCGAGTAGTGACTTGTGCGAAACATTGTGCAGCAGACGTAGACAGCAGTGCGACTCATCTAATGGTCGTCAGCCCACGCAATGTAATGTGTGCTATAAAACGTTCAGCACTTGGAGTCAGTAATACACAATTCCCGACCATGCGTCGCGATGGTTGAAATAGTGAGACTCCGTCTCTGGTGTTGGAAGATCCCTTCCCTCCCTCTCTGTTTCTCCAGCATCTTCTCATGGAACCAATGGCCGTATTTCCCCGCAGCTCGTGTGAATAGAATTCGAACAACAGCAACCATATGTTCCAAAATCCAGGTTTTCATTTGGTAACATTCTCGTACTTATCCATGTCACCAAACTTCCCAGTTTTACGGAGATTGGCCAGTTTTTTCGGGTTATATCGATAGTTGCTCGTGCACCCCCGGCTCCTCACTAACAGAAAGTCGCCGTAGGTCGTGTGAATTCACTTAAATCGAGGAAGGGAGCGTCCATAAACCACTTAGCTCCATTTTCGCCTGCTGCGAACTCCCCTCCCTGCCACGTAGCCCAACGTGGCCTTTGCCTCTACCCCCCCCCCCCACTCCCCCCTCCAACCCCACATAGCACATAGCTTGGGGATTCTACGATAACCGTGGCGCCGCAATTTAATGATGGATTATTATGTAACTCGATGAGATAAATTGAAAGTAAAGAATATTATGTATATATATCACTTAGTTCTCGAGATATTTTATATCAAAATTGAAATGCGGCCTGGACCAGGAGAAAAATTTCGCCATAGCCAAATTTGATGATGAATTCGTATGTAACTCGACGAGACAAATCGAAAATAGAGAATATATAGGCCTATTTGTTTCGTCGAGTTCTTCAATAATTCATCATCAGGTTGTGGCTCCACGGTAATGATAGAACTTCCTTAGTAGTGATCTTTAAGTTTACTTTATACTTATTATATGAAATCGTTCTTACACTGGAATAAATAAATAATTTCACAGTCATTGGTTTTAAAAACATCGTTTTATTAGCTGGTTGATCTCGCGTCACTACTACTTTCGTAAAAAGGCTTCAATGAAATAAAAAAAAAAAAATGATTTATTATGGCTTTTAGATAGCCGTCCGTCAAAATTCTCCTTTACACTGTGATTTATTTAGTAGTTTCTGTCAGAGTATCAAATCATCAGGCATTCTTAATGTTGCATGGATATTCTGTTCATCATGTTTTGTATTTGTTGAAATACTTTCTAGCCCTCAGTGAATTTATTTTGAGTCTTTAAAATAACAGCCTATCTAGGAGGCAGTGGGTGAATTATGAATCTTTGAAATAATAACTGGGAAGTAGTGAGTGTATTTTAAGTGCTTGAAATACTGTCTAGGACAAAGTGTACGTATTTCGAGTTTTTGAAGTACTGTCTAGCCGGCAGTGAGTATATTTTGAGACTCTGAAATACTGTCTAGCCGGCAGTGATTGTAATTCGAGTGTGCTTACTACTTAGGCGGCAGTGAGCAGAGACAGTGAGTATGTTTATAGTGGTAGAAATACTAACTAGCAGGCAGTGGGTGGATTGGGGTCCTTGAAATATCGTCGAACCATGGAGTTTTTCCTACCTCCGTGCGTAGAACCATGAAGGAAAGAAATATATGGAGACGACGCAAGAGACCTTCACCACGCACTGAAGTGGACGCCGGGCGGAGGAGGAGTGGGGGGGGGGGGGGGGGGGGCTAGGCCGCATCCATACAGACACGAGGTATATGTACAAAAAACCTCAAGGGGACTCTGGGATAAACGTAACGCCGCAATCTGGTGATGGATTATTTTGTAACTCTATGAGACAAATAAAAAATGAAGAATAATTTTTTTTGATATCCTGCCTAATTTCCGAGATATTCTGTCTCAAATGTGAGATGTTTTTGGTTGAAATTCAGAAGAAACAATTGGTCAAAGTCAAATTTGATGATGGATTCTTATTTAAAAATACGAGACAAATAAAAAATAAAGAATAAAAATTTTCGATATCTCGCCTAGTTCTCGAGATATACTGTATCAAAAGTGAGGTGTCTTGAGTTGAAATGCAGAAGAAAAATTTCGCAAAAGTCAGATTTGATGATGGATTCTTATGTAAACACGACGAAAAAAAATCGAAAATAAAGAATAAAATTTTTCGATATCTTGCTTAGTTTTCGGGATATACTGTCTCCAAATTGAGGGGATTGGGTTGATATGTGGTCTGGACCAAAAATCAATTCTGCCAATGCCACAATGAATTACATGGTGGACATGCAGAATGGATATTTCAGTTTTATTACTACCACTTGTGGTTGGGTAAAATGCGGCCTAGACCAGAATAAAAATAGTAATCTTGTTACCATACATCGTAGGCTTAATTGGGAATATCTGGAAGTAGTTTACATCGCGATACACGTTTTGTCACTAACGTGGTTCTCATGAAATTACTAACAATAATAGATAAATTCTTTGTCCCTTATATTTTCAACAACAAAACCATTCTGGTACAGATTGCATTTAGACCTAACCACAATCTCCACTAAATTGCCGCTACAGAATCAAACTATGTAGACACATCCACACACGCGTATTTGAATAGCAAACTGCATTTGGGGTAACAACATCGTTTGCTTCATCAAGATTCCTAGATGGCACAAGATGGCAATTATAAAATACTTAGACACATTAGAAAATGAAATAATCACAGCATCAAACACAATGTGAACTTTGCATTTGTAAGGATTCGCAATATGGCCGCTGCCGCCACCGCGCATGCGCAGTATCAGCCGAGAGTTTAGAGGCGGAGTCACAGATTTAACGTCATTTCTCCTGCATATATTTCCTTCCTCCATGCGCAGAACTGGCAGTGAGTGTATTTTGAATCTTTGAAATACTATCTAAGAGGCACTGAATGTATTACGAAATCTTTTAAATACTGTCTTGCAGGCAGTGAGTGTATTATGAATCTTTCAAAAAGAGTCTCGATGGCAGTGAATGTATTATGAATCATTTAAGTAGTGTTTATCATGCGGTTAGTGTGTTACGAATCTTTTAAATACTATCTATCAGGCAGTGCAAATTCTTGTAGAACTGAGGAGTTAATGTTATTACTACCGGTGTTGAATTTGTTGTCCTTTAAGCTTCTCGATATTTATCCAGAAAATTTTACATTTATTTCACGAACTATGTTTGCTTTAGTAATAGAATATGTAGAAGATTTCTCCACCATAAAACTAATTTTTATAAACTAAGTAAACTGTGCTCTTTATATGCCCAAAAGATTGCACTTATAATACATCAGATTTCTGTATGGTCTCCCTTACCGAAAGAAATTTTTTTAAAAAATGAAAAAACTGTCTAGGTGGCAGTGAATTTATTATGAATCTTTTATATACTATCTAACAGGTAGTGAGCGTATTATGAATCTGTTAAATACTTCTTAGGTGGCGGTGAGTGTATTATGAATCTTTTAAATACTGTCTTGGTGGCAGTGAGTTTATTTTCTGTCCTTGAAATACTTTCTAGCAGAGAGCGATTGTGATTTAAGCCTTTGAAATACTAAGTAGGTGGCAATGTGTGAATTATGAGACTTGAAAAACGATGTAGGCTGTATTCTGCATATCTTTCTACTTTGATCGAATTTTTATGGTGAAGTTTAGTGTCTTCACAAACTATCCTATTGGTCATGTATATGACATACCTCCTTTTTGAGAAATGACATTGACTGCCTGAGTTACATTACGTTATTTTAATAGAGCACCACGGCTCCAAAGCTTATTAATAAATTCTCATTAAAAGTAAGTAAATAAGACACAGATAAGCTTGGATATGTTATTCGTATATTTTCAGTTCTAATTCGCAGTACAAATTCAGTTCTAACATTTATCAAGCACGATCGCCGTGCAGCCCGGCGTTAGTCTCCGTGGAACGTGTTGAGCCGCTGAGACCCCGCAGTCGGTCTGGTCGGCGTGGAGACCCGCAGTGCAGATCCCGTAGTCTGTCCGCCGTCCCCAGCCACGCTCTCTGCAGCTTTAAAGAGAGATAGGGTCAGGAAAAACCTGAGTCAGTAGTTAACGGACTGTGCTGTCCAAAAGCTAGAAGAATCTCAATGTCTCTAACAGGAACGGAGACGCCAGAACCATCGCACACGTAATCCGCTCCGTCGCTACCACTGCCAGCCCCACCATGCCCTGCGAGAAAGATGCATATCTTCGACAGATATGAATACGCTCGCGGCTCGGATGCAGATGTCAGAAACCAGCGAACAAGCGACAGACCACTCCCTCGGGATCACGCCGTGATCAGCGTGCTGGCCGCCGAGTCCCCGGGGACAGTTGTCTGCGCGTTAGCTTTGCCTCTGCCAACCCCCGCCCTGCCTCGAACACCGAGAACCTGCTGGATAATGAACTGCACAACTCGTCAGCTACTGACCTGTGCTGAAGGGCGCTCCTCGCTGCTCTGTCCCGGAGTCGACTGCACTCTGCATCCTATTTTTTTTTTTTTTTTTTTGTTCTTATATTCTAAAGCACCACTTCCTTTGGAAGCTTTGCTTGTTAGTTTAAGGTTAGGTTTGGGGGCACTCTTTATTTATCTGGGGAAAAACCTGTGACCACCACTGGGGTGGTCTTATGGAAAAACCCAAATAATGGTCTTTTACTGTTGTTGGTTTAATATACTCAGTGGAACCTTGTATCTATGCCATGTTTTTGGTTCACACAAACCTTATTTTATGATATAGTTTTTCTGCCTGTGTTCTAATTTCGCATTTAATTTAATTTATTCCTGTTTGATCATGAAGTTGTGTAACCGGCGTGTACATTCTCGCACCTAATATTATAAGTAGACAGCGATTTTGATGTCTTTGTAGGAGTTGAATATTCGAATTTGCCGATATTCCCCAAACTGGGCAGCCATATAGCAGAAATGGCCGTATTACTAATTTATATATTCTGCTCTTAGTCTATAGTGTCAGTTCTTTACTACTAAGTATCGGATATAAGTTGACCATAATAGCCATCCCTTTTCGGATTCTTTGTCTGATGTGTTCTTTGAACAACATCTTTTGGTCAAGTTCAACTCCTAGGTATCGATGTGATTTTGTCCACGGTATCGTTTGTCCGTCTATTCTTAATTGAGGTAGTTTGTCAAAGTCCGATTTTTTCTTAGTAAAATATACTGCAGCGCACTTCGAGGTGTTGATCGTTACTTTATTGGCTCTAGACCATTCGGTGAGTTTGTCGATCCTTTCTGCTGTCTTCTGATGTTTGTTTCATGTCTGTACCCGATAGTATATTTCGTCTCATCATCTGCGAACTGGGCAAATTCAACTTCGGGTGGTACAGGAATATCGTTTGCATAGATGTTGTACAGAGTTGGTGACAGTACTGATCCTTGAGGGATTCCATCCAGGGCGTCAAGAATTGATGAGTTCGCACCGTCACATGCCACGAAGAATCTTCTTCCTTTCAAGTAATTTGCTATCAATTTTATGTAGCAGCGTGGGATGTCTGTTTTATCCTCCAACTTGCATATTAAATTGCCTCTCCACACTCTGTCATAGGCTTTGTCTACGTCTATGAATATTGCTGCTACAGATTTTCCCTTGTTGAACGCAGCCAATATGTCCTCGACTAGACGTAATTGTTGCCGAAACTCTTGTCTGGAACCCAAATTGTTCCTCTCTAATTGTAGCTTTTTCTTTTAAATTTTCTGTTATCCTCTTTAGGACTATTCTTTCCATGACTTTTCCTGGTGAGCATCCGACGAGGACCTCCTTTTATACCCTGCCAACAATAGCGGCGACTATTTCATAGGCAACACGCCACGACGTTATGGACTTTTAATTGTTTCTTTGGAAACGAAGAGGCAGGGCACTTTCTTTCGCAGTATTAACATTAGGCAACGATTTGAAATGAGTCACATGAAAAGTAATTCTGGACACAGCACGACGCACGATACTAGCAATTGTAGCAATGTGGTCTCATTGTCTTTGATCTAGGCGCAGATTTTCTACTGCGAATCTCATCCAGTTAAGGCACGCGACGTCTTGTAAACATACTGATGTGTGACACTACGAGCTGACATACTGATCGAGATCGTCGGGTACAGCGCATGGACTCGTGCAGCCACAGCAGCGATCTAGCAAGAAGCTGATAATATTGCCGGCATGTAAGTAAATAGTATTACCACAACTTCAGACCTTTACAAGGAGGGAATTATTTTCATGTGACTGGATAATGATGCTGGTAATTTGTGGCTCATGAAAGCCTTGTAAAATTAAATACCGAAATCTCGGGGATTCTACCATAACCGTGGAACCGCAATTTCATGATGAGTTGTTATGTAACTCAACGAGACAAATTCAAAGTAAAGCATATATATATATATATATATATATATATATATATATATATATATATATATATATATATATAATCTAGCTTAGTCATGGAGGTATTATATCTCGAAAGTGAGGAGGTTAGAGTGAGATCTGGCCTGGATCAGAAAAAAAAATTCACCAAAACTACTATAGCTATCTACACGGTGGAAATGCACTATAGGTGTTTTATTTTCTTCCTAGTGGTTGTTGTTAGGTTGAAATACTGCCTGGACTTGAAGTAACGTCACCGAAAGCACAAGAAACTATAACTGATTTTTTCGCCGAGTTCCACAACAATTCATCATCAGATTGTGGCGCCATGGTAATGACAGAACTGCCAGTAGCATTTTACTCTGTTGATTCCAGAATATATTTATACTGTTTTCTCTTGTCAGACTATCGTAAATTACATACGGAGGAAGTTAAATAACAGAAATAAATATTCACTGTACCTTATTTTAACTATTACAAATAATATGAAGAAGAATCTACGTGGCTTGGTTTGCAAATCTCCCCCCCCCCCCCCCACGTAGCTCAAAGTAGCTTTCCAGACAACCCCTCCTCCCCTAGACGGGTCCACGTAGTTTATGGACGTTCCCTAAACGCCAACAAGGAAAGTGTCGGTGTGGTGACGGTGCGGACCAGTATTAGGCAAGTGAGTCCCGACCACATCCTGTTGTGCAGCCCCTTCGTGAAAAAAAAATCTGCGTTCAGACTGGTAGCAGGGAGAGCCGTGAATGATGTAGGGCTCATATACACGAGCAATAAACTTGCGACACTTGTTGTGCGAGTTGATCTCAATGCTTGTATAACACCTCTCAGAGAGAACCCTAGACACTTTTGAATTGTTGCGCTATATGTTTTAGACATCAAAAATCCCTGCGCTTCTCTCAGAGAGCGCATTGTAGTGTCCAGCGTGACGAATTTGGTCCGAAACATTCACACAGAACATGTCACAATTATGGGGTGTGAAAAGTAAATCAACCCGCAGCCGAATTAAAAATCATGGTTCTCTACAGGAATTGGCTGCTAAATTAAATACCACTACTGATGAAGTAAGCAGGAAACTTCACAATTTGAGGACAGAGTTTCATTCAGAAGTAAGAAAAATCACAACCAAAAATTGAGCAATAGAGTAGATGACACCTGCATGGGAATTTTTTCGAAGCAGTGTTTGTATCTTGCAGCCATTCAAACCCTAAACTATTGATAGTATTTTGTTTTTGAGGCGTAAATAAAGACTCCAATTGAAATAACCGGTTTATTTTTACAGCCACTTACATTATGTTTTATAAAGTAATAAGAGTTTGTTATATTTAAATGTACTTACATTGCCACAATACTTCTTGTGATGAAACGAAGAAATCTGTAAATTTCTCTTGAATGTTTTGATTTCACTTTGTACATGTACAGAAAAATACACGTTTTGTAGTATGTAAACTTTTCTTATTAGTCCATAAAAAAAAATCCTTTCGCTTGCCGTAACTCATTAGAGGTTTTTTTTTTTTTTTTTTAATTCCTCCTAATTCCAGTAAGTTGTTAGAAAATGTCTGATGGATATCCAGCTCACCCCTTCATATTATCCGCTGTTGTCCAAACGTTCCTTTTCCTTCTCTTTCTCCTGTATTCGATATCAAAAGTAAAAAAAAAAAAAAAAAAGCTGACAAATGAAAACTTACACTTTTTTTCTACAGTTACTTATCACTTTTAGAATTTATGAACAAAAAAATGTGTTTTTTAATGTGCTTTTAATATTGTAATGATGCAGTTAATGTTGTTGCCGGTCTAGCCTTGCCAGGACAGCCTCCGGGCACCCTTGTGGAGGGGGTGCCGGCCAGGCGTGCGCAGGACAGTGCAGTGAAGTTAAGGCTCTGGACGCCGAGCAGTGTGAAGGAATTGTCACTGAAGAATAAACAGTGAATTTTACTGGGCAATCAATAAAAGCTTTTGAACATGGAAAACCAACAAGTCTCTTCAGCTCTGCAAAGGTCAGTTTCCACAGTACAAGTGACGACCGCCGAATAAATTGCCATATGAACTGTTCCACATAGCAGAACCCGTAAACGCCGTGAGCTTAAGAACAGTTTCATCTTTTGTTAAACCATGTTTAGTTTGTGATAAGTTTAGTTTTCCTAGCCTGGCGCCAGATACTAATAAATTCCTCTTCCAGTTTGATTATAATGTAAATGTTTTAAATTAAGTTCACGATACATTTCTATACTATTGATTTAGAATAAATTAAATGATATGTGAAAGGTCTTTCATTTCTGGGAGTACCTTAAAATATTTGATTTAATGAAAGATTTACAGACATAAGGGTATTACAGTATTTGCAGATCATTTGTGACAAATATATATCAAATATTATTTCGAGATTTCAGTCAGCCTACATACTCCAAAGCTTTAAAATCGTAACGAAATATTGAAATTATTTCTTCAAAATGGCGTAACATTTTGAAAAAAGTTCATGAAACAAGTAAAAGAAAATTACTTTTCTAAACATAATGCAATAAATGTTTGCGAAATCATCAACAGCATTATGATGTCGTCAAATCGCTCTATTTTAATAATAGCTAAGTTATTTAAGCGTTCTTCACTTATTCGAAAGCGTATGTAATTTTTAATTTATCGTTGCACTGTGAATGAGCAATCTACATTGCAGTTCATCACTGATATACAGGAGAGCATATGTTATGTATCAATGTACGTAAACATATCTTCCAGCTTGTTTTCTCTGACCAAAGCGATTAATTACCTAAAGCTCTTTGTTTATTACTTTTTTTATTTTATATAATACTAGTTTTAACACCCGTCAAAAGAGGCGGGAGTTATTATGGAAAAGCTAGTAAGGAAAAAACGAATATGGATCATCTTTAATGATATTTTTCGTTATATAAGTACCTTGCTCTGGTTAGATTATCGGAATGTTGGCTAAGATTTAAAAAAAAATTAAATACATTTTGCTTTAAATGACGGAAAGTATAATATAAAAAACGGATAACTGTTATTTATTTGACTGATACAATTTGCGATTAATGCACGTTTCATGTAAACTTTATCTGAGTTTTAATAAACTTAATGGTTTCTTAGCTTCTGCCAAAAAAAAAATCTTAGGGTGAGTAAAATCTCTGAGCTTGAAGAACTCAGAAATACTAACAGACGTATTAAACAGGGACAGGGACAATAGCGCTGTCATTTAATTGTTTCAGAGGGCGTGGACTCGAAATTGCTGAAATAACAAGACTCTTAATTGACCCCAAAATTTCATTCTGCAAAATTTGAAGAATTCCTGTTTGCTTCGAAAGCATCATCTTGGTGTTTTTTTAATAATGTAATCTTTGGTCATAGTTTCTGTAACTGCTGGGGAAATTAAACATCTCCGGAGAAATGAATTTCAGAATAGTCTTTTCGATAACATTGTTTCCTGATATCCACTTTAAATAACCTAATAACTCACGTACAGCGAACGTGAACAAAAGCCACTAACGAAAGTGGTCAGTAAAATATGTAAAAAGCAAATAAACCGTAATACAAGTATATAAGCTTTGATCAAGCAGCAACATTAGTGAAAGTTTTAATTAATTGAAATTTAGCCTAAGCAGAATGACATTTGGCATTCATGCAAATCTGGTTGTAGGTCATCTTCCGCAGTTGTTGGATAATAGATTACAAATCAAAATTCTGTCTGGAACAACTGTTGATGTTACTGTTTTCTTTATTTCCATACGCGTTTCGCCCTTATGGTGTGGGGCATCGTCAGTGGCTGTGAATTTGTTTTTACATGTGATATGTTACATTTGACAGAGGAGTTATAAATTATTATATACTATTTACACTGTACTTACAGCTATGGTGATGGTATTTACATGGCGATCTGGAACAGCACTTTATGCATCTTACAGATCTTCTATTTCACAATTATAATGTATATAATGTAGCAGACAAACGAAACAAGCAGTTTGCAGTTGCAATGGATACAATGCCAGTGTTTATTCCGTAATATGTGTAAAACAGTTTTTATAATTGTGAAATAGAAGATCTGTAAGATGCATAAAGTGCTGTTCCATATCGCCATGTAAATACCATCACCATAGCTGTAAGTACAGTGTAAATAGCATATAATAATTTATAATTCCTCTGTCAAATGTAACATATCACATGTATAAACAAATTCACAACCACTGACGATGCCCCACACCATAAGAGCGAAACGCGTATGGAAATAAAGAAAACAGTAACATCAACAGTTGTTCCAGACGGAATTTTGATTTGTAATCTATTTGGCATTCATGGTTGTAGCAGAGACCATGAGAAATTTAAGTTACTTAACTGTTACTTTCATTAGCGTCATATTACTGAAAATTACTCGTAGTTCCTCATTTTTTTTTCAGCCAAAATGTTTTTCCACATTTTTTAAGAATAAAATTCTACAAAAAACAAACTTTATGACTGTATTATGGCAATTAATTTAATAGCAGTAGCGTATGTATTAAACTGTGCACATAATCTCTAATTTCTAATATGTCTGATCACTGTTATTTTGCGGCAAGAATATCGTTGTTGAATTGCAAAGCTGTTTGTTGTGATTTAAATTGGTTAAATAAAGTAAGTGCTGTATTTAAAAGAAAGTAATAAGAAGAGGAAGAAAATATTTTATTTACGTCTTGTGAATACTAAATGCTGTAGCTGAAGGTCAAAATCAAGCGAGTAATGAGTTTCACATCGCGTATACAAAGTCGTATCCTTGATGACTTAAATCTACATAAAAAGTAGACTCAAAGCTCATGTAATAGCTAACACGTATATAAACTAGACGGGAATGACAACTGGCAATCTCTGTTTAATTTGAGTTTCTTAAAGTTTCTTAAAGTCGACACGTTATTGAAAAGTAGTTCACTTTATTTCAGCAGTAAAATATTTCCATAATTTTTTAACTATTAAAAGCAAAGTTAATGACTGTATTATGGCAATTAATGTCATAGTAGGTTCTTAGCTATTAAACTGTGCGCCTAACCTCTTATTGCTAATGACTATAGTCACTGTTAATTCGCAGGTCACGGTTAACACGTGACGTCACCGTTCTCTAGCCAATAGCCATTGACTAGCGAGCAGCCTCCAGAGTAAACACATTTTATTAAAGATAATTCGAAAACGCGTATTCATCTCGCACACTGTCCACCTGGACAGACCCTTTGTAGTTCTTTGGTTCTATTTCTTTTTCCTCATTTCCTTTTTCTTAGGTTTCAAGAGGAGTGAACACTTGTTATTAATATTGTCTTAATCTATCTATTACTTCTATAGCTCACTTAAAAGATGAACGCAAATTGAAAGAAATGCTAACAGAAAATGTCACTTGGCTGTAACAACGCTTCTTACTCGCCAGATCTTTTCTTTTGATGTAGCGTTTTTACAACTATTAAATTCACTAACGTGAAATACACTTCTGCCAGTCTCTTCATGCATTTCCTCTCATAAATAAAGTTAATAATTCGTAGATGCCTGCTAAGAACTCAGGTCAATATGTACACCTTGTAGCGTTTGCGATACTAAATTAAATTGTTTCAAAATAGATCCACTATTCAAATAAGCAGTTAAGTATTGTCCAAATAGCGCTGAAAGAATTTAAAATTAACATTCGTAGAGAGCAAAAGACGACAGACAAGAAAGGGAAAGAACTTGTATAGATGATTGCAACAAGCTCTTGCGCTGCATCGCAATTAAATGAATTAAATTAACCTTAACTGCCATAATTTTTACGTCATTCTCATTAATCGCCAACGAAATAGTACATGTTACCTTTTCCTTGATGACCTTTTCTTGTTTTTTTTATATATGTACGTTCTATCGAAAAATTTGAATGCTAATTCCTTCGAATATCATCATAAAGTGAAATAATTCAAATTCTTCCGTACTGCAACGAATGGATAATCCCTAGTAGCCAGAGCTTCTAAGGACGCTACAATTCTCTGTAAGACACATCTTAAATTTTTTTTCGTTCTTCCAGTAATTCAGATAGTTTTAAGTTAACTCGTGCCTCCGTCGTACTCAACATTCACAAACAACGCTTAAAACGGCCCATGCCCTCTCCTGACTCGAACCGGTGACCTTCGGCACGCCACGCCACCGAGGCCGGCAAGTTTCATCATTAATAGACAGAGTTTTTGTGCTAAGCTATTTCCGTGTGCTGTTAGTTATCACATGCATGTTTCCAAGCATTGAATCCATGAGAAATTATCGTTCCCTTCTAACTGTCAAATAAACTACAGGAGCGCATATTAAGTAATCCTGAGGCACGTTTTCTTCTTCTTAAGTCACCTTCTCCTATTGGAGGTTGGCGGTCCACATAGCTACCTCTGAGCGTGAAACTGCAGCATGGAAAGCCTCTTCAGACGTGCAATTGAACCATCTCCGAATGTCTTTCAGCCACGAATTCCTTCTCCTCCCAACAGATCTTTTCCCTTGTATTTCCCTTCAATGATGATCTGCGGTAGCTGGTACCTCTCGCCTCTCATAATATGTCCTAGATATTGCGTTTTCCTTTGCTTTATAGTGAGCAGCAATTCTTTTTGTTTCCCCAGCCGATGAAGTTCCTTCTTCGTTTGAGACTTTCAGCACCCAAGATGTGCGTAAGAGACGACGATACAAATACATTTCAAAAGATTCAATCTTTTTCTCTAGATTTTGGCCTATGGGTCCAGCTTTCACAACCATAAAGAAAAATGAAGAACACGTAGCAGCGAATCATTCGATCTTATGAAAAATTTGTTCATGCTATAAATTGTCTCCTGGTCTGTTCTATTCTCGATTTGATTTCTTTCTTGCAGTCACCCTGTTCGTCCACCACAGTGCCTAAATATTTGAAGGAGGATACTTGCTCGATCATATTGCCTTTTATTGATATGGTTGCCTGGATTTTTCTCTTAAAGAAGACTACAACGTTTATCTTGGAAGGATTGGCAAGCAGACCAAACTCTTCACTGTGCTGAACTAAATTGTCTATTATGTGTTGGAGTGTAGGTAAATCACTGGCTATTACAACAGTTTCATCTGCATACCTGATATTATTGATCACTTTTCCGTCTATAGTGATCCCACTGTTTTCGTTCTCCAACACTTTCCCTGAAAATTACCTCGAAATAAATGTTGAACAAGAGAGGTGATAGTACACAGCCCTGGCGAACACCTTACCTGATTGCAGTCGCTTCTGATGTTCCTTGGTCGATTTTGACATCTGCAGTCTGATTCCAATACAGCATGCTGACAATGCGTAAATCGTTTTGGTCAATACCAGTTGATTTCAAAATCTTTATCATCTTTTCATGCCTCACGTAGTCGAAGTCTTGTTTATAGTCTATGAAACAGGCATATACATCAACATTTATGTCCCTGCACCTTTGCACTAATACATTTAAGGAAAAGACTGCTTGACATGTGTCAAGCCCATTTCGGAAGCCAAACTGGGTCTCACCCATATGAGATTCACACTTCTTGTAAATACGGGTGTGTATGATTCGCAGAAATATTTTCAGCACGTCGACATCAGACTTATCATACGATAGTCATCACATTGTGAGGAGTTGGTCTTCTTCAACTGTGGTATGGAAGTTGATCTCAGCCAATTATAAGGTATCTTTCCTGATGCATAAATAACGTTGAACAATGATGTTAGGAGGCTGAGACCATTTGAATCCTGCTCAGCTATAAATTTAATAATTTCAGAGTAAACTCCATCAGGACCTGTAGCTTTACCACTCTTCTGAAGTTTAATGGCATGCACTACTTCACCCTTTGTGATTTCTGGACTGACTTCATTGATTCTTTCGTCTGGTGGAGAAGGATCATCTCTGTAGTCTGCAAAAAAGAAGTTCGATATATTCCTTCCATCTTTTAAGTTACCGAGCGGGGCGGTGTAACGGTTAGCGTTCTCGCCTCGCATTCGGGAGGACGGCGGTTCGAATCCCCGTCCGGGCATCCAGATTTGGGTTTTCCATGGTTTCCCCAACACACTCCAGGCAATTGCCAGGATGCTTCCTTCAAAAGGCCATGGCCGAATTCCTTCCCATTCCTTGCCCCTTTCCCGTCTCTAAAGACCTCGATGTTAAAAAGAGACGTAAAGCAGTAACAAAAAAAAAATAAAAAAATAAATAAATAAATAAAAATAATCTTTTAAGTTTTTCTTCAACTCCCAGGATAATTTAATTGTTTGCATTCCTCAGTATTTGTCCGCGCCGCTTCCTTTGTATATTACTCAGCTCTTTTACCTTTTTGTATAAGTTGAAGTGATCGTGTTTCTCCTGGAGTGTTTCAATTTCTTTAAATTTGCTAGACATCCATGTTTCCCTTGCTTCTCTGCATTTTCTGCGTATGTCTTTGTGCAGGTTTTTATATTTTATGGGATCCTTGGTTTTATATTTCCCTCTTTAATTCATATGTTCATCAGTCATCCAGAGCTGCCTTTTGTTGTTAGTAATGTATCCAATGTTATTTTCCTGGACTTGATTAATGCTATCTTTTATGAAGTTCCAGGTAGAGACTACTTCTATAGGACAAGTATCTACTATAACTTTCATCTTTTCCTCCAGAGCAGTGATAACATTAGTTCTCACCTCAGGAATTTCTAATCTTCTTACATCTATGCGTCTCGACATCTTGACGTCTTTTCTTGCATTTCTAAAGCGCTGCATTTTAAAGTCCATTACTACTGGGTTGTGGTCACTATTAACATCAGCACCAGGATAGGTTTCTACGGTTTTTACATATTTTCTTAGCTCTTGTTTCACCAGAATAAAATCGATCTGATTTCTTACTGTATTTTCTTCACTATCGGCGGCCGACGTCCATGTATATAGTCTCGTAGGATGAAGTTTGAAAAATGTATTAGAAATGAAAACTTCATGTTCCATACAAAATTGTACCAGTCTGTCTCCTCTTGTGTTTCGTTCACCAAGGCCATAGCTCCCTACAGTATTACCTTCAGCACCATTACCAATTTTTTAGTTAAAATCACCCATGGCCAGTGTAATCTCTCCTTTTCTTGTAAGTTTCATTGCTTCATCCAAGGTGTTATAGAAGGATTCTATTTCTTCATCATCTTTTTCAGCTGTTGGTGCATGAACCTGAATAATTTTCAAAGCTCGATGTGACGTTTGCAACCTTAAAAACATTACACGATCATCAAGTGGAACAAAATCAAGGACTGCTTTTGCTATCGTCGATGACACAATCACGGCAACCCCATATCTATGGTTGGTATCAGTTCCACCAGAAAAGCATAGGGATCCTTGCTTCATAGTGTGAATCCCAGATCCAGGCCATCTTACTTCACTCAGTTCAAGGATGTCAATTTTCAACCTGCATTTCTCTGCCTTCACATTTACAAGCTTCCCACTCATATATAAACTGCGTACATTCCATGTGGCAATTCGAATTTTGTTGTCGTATACTTTCATCTTTCCAATCATAGCATTGTTCAAAGCATCCCCCCTCCCCCCCCGGAGATCCGATTGGGGGAATAGAAACTCCGGATGATTTTGCATTGAACATAGCCGTGCCTCGTGAACTTAAAGGGATATCCTTCAGGACCTTTAATGCAGTGGTTTCCCGTTGCCTTCTGCATCCTAATGCCACTGACCAGTCGTGGGTTGTTCCGCCTCTTGGGACCATTTCCTGCCTCTACTCGCTCATCCACCCTTACGAGGCTATTGGCACTTGGTACAGGAATCTTCTTATCCCGGAAGATATTCCGTCCCTTCTTTCGTTAGCCGCCTGTATATAACAACATTATTGTATACATTCGTTGCCTCCTCTCTATCACGGGGAGGTGGATGTCAGGGTTTCACCATCATTGAAACTGAGACCGTAATGGCATTACTCAGTTTCTTTTAATAAACATCGCCACCGCCATCGATCTAATGTTTAGATTCTCTTACAAACTTTTTTTCCGAAATATTTGAACCAAATAATCCCGTAGCTAATTATTTACCATCCATAATGCGAGGCAAGAATTCAACTAATATTGATGGACCGTCGGTATTTGTTACTAAACTGTCAATGAGACACTGTTCTGTGACTGTAGATGTTGTATTACTGGTTTATGGATAATGAATCAGACGTAAGCTATGCTCAGACATTGAACCAGTAAAGCATTTACAGTATCAGTGATAGAATGGTTAGTAGCATCTGTAACGTTAGATATAATTGATTATGGTAGTCATGACTACAAGAAAAAAGCATATGAGCAAACACTGCTTCAAAAATATCAATTTGATGATTTTTAGCAAGTAATTAATAATATTTAATAAACAGAAAGTAGTTAATAATAATTGTGAATAAAT
Source organism: Vandiemenella viatica (assembly GCA_031002005.1). Taxonomy (NCBI): domain Eukaryota; kingdom Metazoa; phylum Arthropoda; class Insecta; order Orthoptera; family Morabidae; genus Vandiemenella; species Vandiemenella viatica. The sequence goes on along the minus strand of JARYHS010008074.1, from coordinate 11,767,353 downwards.
ATATTAGCCCAGCCACGTTAAATGGAAAAGGTATGAAAATAATAACAATCTTCACCCTGTGTTTTACACTGCATTTGTATACATTAGAACAAAGTAGTATTTTAATCATATTATAATAAAAAACACATTCAATTGAATTTAAAACTGTTGTAACAATATGATATTTATGATATTTAATTGCACATTTGTAGTAGTTATTCGCAGATTTCATAAATAGGCTAAGTAATATTATTTAGAAAAAAAGTATATGATTCAAATAAAATGAATTTAACAATTTTTTACTAAAAATCCAGAAAATGGGGTATAATATTGAAAATATATTGTTAAATCATTTTACTCATGTCTCCGGATATTGTTCATTTTCGTGTAAATTAAAAAATAGAGCTTTAAAAGTAACGTGTAAATAATAAAGATACCGTGTTCGTAAGTGTTCTGCATTCTTTGGCAACCTTTGGAAAATCTATATTTTGAACTGAAATTTTTAGAATTATGCATAAAATATGTAACAACAATCGATTTTTTATCATTCTTGGAATTTTAAAAATTCATAAGAGATCTGTTAAAAATTTTCAGTCTTGCTTCTCAAATGTAAAAGTAGCTCTTCAATAAAAAAAAAAGATTTGTAGATAGTTTACCTAAAAAGAATTTGGTCCTCATCTTTGTCATCAGGGAATGAATTAATCTTAAAGGAATCGAAATTTTTTTAAATGAAAAAGTATAATTTTATGGATTTATGCTAAAATCTTATTTTTTAAAAAAAAAAAAATCCTGTGTTCAGCTAAGACATTTTCAATTGGCCGTAGCACTCATGGTAAATAATTAAAATTAATCCAGTCAAAACAATACATCTATAGGTGGATGAATCCTTGAGACGAGTGACGTGCAAGACGTTGTGCACTCTCCCCCACTTCTTTCCTTGTCGGGTAGTCCTACGCACGTTGCCATGCCAACGAGCTGACCGCGAACAGTTACCATAGTACGCAGTACCCATCTGCACACAGTTATCCGCCTCGTTCGTGAAGAATATGTTGGAAAATATACTTAATGAACGAGGCATTCAGCATGGAAAAAATGAAAGTCGAAGCATCAGACGGAGATGGGTGCCATTGTTTTCTCTCGATTGTCTTATAGCTACAAGCTTGCACAGTTCAGTCCAACTCGCTATACAAAGTTTCCCACCAAATGAGATTTTGTACTAATTAAGAGTTTATCGTCTCCTGTGGTTCCATAACCTATGGTTTATGGTATAGGAAACATGTATCCGACCTGCAGTTCTAATACCATTGGTAACAAGCTTATTTGTTTATGTTCTTTTCTCGGTAATGCCTGTAAAAAGGTCAGGACCAAATTTTCAACGGTAATAAAATAATTAACCTTGTCATGTTGAAGGAAATAACCTGTGTGCAGCTGTTTCGAAAAGTAGTCACTGGAAGGTGAGTGCTGGATGTAAGTTCCTGAAGGTCAGACAGGCAGTGAAAATGTATTTGCTTCCTGCAGGTCAGAAGGCATGAAAAGTTTCCTAAGAGCCTCTGTGTAAGCGAGCGTATTTTGGCACATCATTTTTCTTCATGGAGACCCTTTTGAGATGCACCTTTAGCAACACGCCACCATAGGATAAACTATATATAACGTTTTGTACTACTACAGACAAGTATTAACTTAGAAGATTATCTTGCCGTTGTTTCCAGTAATCAGCTCACAGAGTAACGGAAGTTTTACCTTTACGTCCACTCTTGGGGCTCCTTCCAAAATTACTGACAAGAGGTTTCCCATTAGCTCTCGAAATTTTTATTTTTAACGTTTTATGTATTTTGTTTTTAATGTTCTGGGTTTTAATAATTTCGTTTCTTAATATTTCTATATTTTCAGATGATTAATATGTTTCGCTAGGGCTGTATTCAGGCCGGTAGAATTTTCCTTATTCTTACTGTAACTTTTTAGCGTCTTTTTGCTTTTGATGATATTTTTATCTCCATATACACGAATTCAGAAATACGATGTACGGTATATGGTATTCTCTTATATTCCATAATAAGAAAGGGTTTCAGAAAATATTAATGTTTATTTTTCCACTTTTTGGCACCGACTTAGAAATTTCACCATATCCTCCACGAAACACTTTGTATACTTTCCATTTGATTATCTACATGTATATCGGTGACATATCTCAATTCTTTAATGACCTGAATTAAAGGAATTTTTATATTTTTCTGTTTATTTGTTTGCTGCGTACCTTGGTGAATAATATAATTTATTTTCAACTTTTTTGTTTTGTATTGAATCCCCTCTTTGATATTAGTGCTTAAAATGATAGATTCGTTTGAAATATATGATTGAGGGGATAAATTGCTAGTTTTATAATAATGTGTCAAGTCCAACAAATGGTTAGAGATAAAAAAAAAAAAACTGACGAATAATCGCCCAAAGCAGTAGGAATGCATTTAGTGATTTAGTGAGACCAGAAGCCCTCCTCTTGACGACCCTCTAACGTCACGCAAAAAACCACCCTCCAGCCCACGTTACATCTGATGGGGCCAATTCCATATAATTTGACGGTTATGTACGGAAAGACCAGACCACGCACACCGCGGTTAATCCACGAAGATAATAATGATACCTGTTTTTTTTTTTGGCGACGCTAATATCAGATACCGCAACAGTTGGTCCATATTAACACATACATCAACCCACAGGTCACCTGTTTTAGTCTTGGTGACTGACAGTAATTCCAGTTCTGTATCTTTTAACTCGAAAGATTAAAACATATCTCAATACGGTCAGTAGTATCTGAAGTTTTGCAGTCAGTCCAGAGTCTACGCACACTCCTTAATACATCAGACCTACGAGTCCCGTCACCGCATCCCTTATAACGATGACATCGCAATTAGAATCATCATACTAGGGGCTCCTGGTTTGACGTTATAGAGATTAGTGAGGCTAAGCTGGTATCTGAGTTTGAACCTATCAAGAGCTAACCCCTTTTTACACGCTTTATATTAGCTTGACTTGTATGTATGTATGAATGTAACGGAATTTTACAACTCCATTTTGACACACATCCAGATGTCCGAGCTGGTTAAAATTTGGCACACATATTAAGAACCGGTCACAATACAAGAATTTCATAGCTATCCTGCTATTCTCATTACTTTGACAGTGACAAAAGAAAAATGGTTGAATGTCGTGAAATTTTGCAATTTAATTTTAACCCAATTCCAGATGTCCGAATTGTTTGAAATTTTGCTGATGTATTGATAATTGATTACAATACAATAATTTCATAGCTATATCTTGATATTATCATTACTTTGATAGTAAAAACAGAAAAAATTTGCACACCTTTTAAGAACCGTGACAATACAGCAGTCTCTTAGCAACGTCCTGCTATTCTCGTTACTTTGACCATCTCCAGTTTCCCGGGTGTGATTTACGAGCCTTGGTTGCTGACGACGATCGTCTTCCACTGTCTCCTATCCAGAAAGGTTTCTCTGTGTGCAGTCACTTAACGTGATGTTGAATAGTGAGTATTCGAAACAATACTTCCTACTATTATAGAAGTGTAGTCTTCCACATTTACTCTGCTATTGGACCTATGGCTGAGCTGCCATTTAATTGTATTTAACTCGTGGAAGTAATAATTAAAAATGAAACTACAACACAAAGATAAAGAGAGATTGGCGAAGAAAAGCCAACAGTAGGAAACATGCTTTTGAAACTATCTGAACTAAAAAGTTAAAAATAAAATTGTAGTTTAAAAAACTAAAAAGACGCTTACGTAGTAATGTGAACTAAAAGGTTAAAAATAATCTTTAAATATAAAGATTTTGTTTAACAGTGATGGGACGTCGCACAATACATAATAATTTTTTTTTTTTTTGAATAAAGTTACTGGTTACAAAATTAACTTTAGTGTAAAAAAAAGCGTGGGGTGGTCTCTAGAAAACTTTTGACAATGACTCTACCTTTACAAACAGCGAACGACAAAAAATATAAGACAACTTATATGACCCCATGCTTTTTTACACTGGCGCACTTGGCCATCCGAAGGTGCTACCGCGGGGAGCCACGTAGAGGCGCCGCCACAGCACGCAGGGTGCCCTAACCCACAGAGGCATCCTGCCTGCTCGCCCAGCCGGGCACACGCCCCCCTTCAGGAGAATCCCGTGGAGCTCCGAGGCGGGACCAGAGGCGTTCGCACCACCCGTGCAGGCGCCACAGACTACCGTCGCAGTCCACGAGCACGCCGCAGCAGTCCGAAGACAGCCGCAGCGCACCACGGCGGTTCTGCGCCGACCGAATCAGCTGTGCGGATCTATGCCCTACAGTGTCACCATGGATATAGAAGATCCATTACAGCAGCAAAAAGCCGGGGCATGTCGGCGGCAAGGGGCAGCACCGAACTTCATACCACAGCAGCAGCCACCCCCGACAAGCCAGAGCACGAGCATCAGCCCCATGACTGACTGACTCCTGCAACGGCATACGTTGGCTTAGCGGTACAATGCGTCTCTTCCCTCCATATAACACCGGCGATAAACAGCCTGAGTATGAGAAAATAATAGACGGCTCTTGCGACGATTCCAGCAAACCGACCATTCAAATTAAATCGACGAAGATTTGCAGTTTGGTGCGTCGCAGAATGTACCGCTGCAGTGCAGGAACGTAAACAAGCTTTAAAAATATATCGACAACAGGCGACGGAGGAAAGCTTTATTCTATTAAAATAAGACTCAGGCCAGAGATAAACGGTTTTTGAAAAGGAAAAAGGCATCAAAAATCGATAACATTATGCGAAAACCTAAACCGAAACACGTCCCCGAACACCGTTTGGAATGAGATAAGAAAATTCCGTAAAGCTTCGAGTAACCACTGACCGACTATGGCAAAACAACAGGTACTAGAGAAGATACTGGAGAAGATGATACCACGATAAGTAATCAATAAGATCTGTCTACGGAATAAACACCTGATGAACAGATACTACAACCATTGAACCTGGAAGATTTTGAAGCGGCTGTTAGTAATAGTACGAACTCGTTAACTGAGCCAGACAACATTCATTACGCTATGCTCAAGTATCTACCAAGGAAAGGCAAGTTAACACTTTTAAAAGTAATAGACGAACACATTAAGAGGACCTGGACGTGAACAGACTGCGTTTTTACACGTCGTTTAAATGCACATTACTCATGATCTATAATGCAGATGAAGTTACGATTTTGTACCAACACTGAATGACATTAACAAAACTTGTAAAACTTGTAAATTATCTGTTATAGTTTAAAAATTACAACATCATATCTAGTAGATTGTTTTATAACACACATTCCCATTCTGGTACCATTTACTAGTGTATAATCAGTCTATTGGCGTTCAAACTGTGGTAGGCTGCGGTCAACATTCCTAGAAACTCATTATGCCTCTCCTTTTGTAGCTTGGAACACGTCAGGGGAAATAGAAAAAAAAAACTTATCAAACCATCAAATTATTTCGTTTCAAAATTATCACTAAAATTATATGCATGATGACAAAAACAAAAAAAATTCTGGAATGTATTAAGCAAAACACAAACAGAATGTCCCATTCTTCACTTGGGAGAACTTTGGTAAACACAGCTCAAACCATTGTGAAGTTATATGTATCCAATGTTATAAAAATGTAGTTTTGAGAAAATGACAGCAACAGTGAGCTGAAATAAGGCTAGGCTACTGTGCAGACATTTCTTCAAAGAGCATTTAAGACCAAAGTAACAATTTAAAAGTTGATAAACCATACATTTTTGGAAACAGGAAAAAATTTTCTATCAGATAGAGGCAAAAAAAAATCAATTTTTTTTAGTCATTTTCACGTCCAGGTCCCCTTAACATTGAATCTATGAAGACTATAAAAATGCCCCTACCCCAGACCATGCAAGGACCCATGAGCCCATGATTTCCCTGATGTCATGCATGTACGCATATGATCAGGTTCAGACCAGAGTGGCGCGTGGAACACTATGTAACCCTTCCCATTTTCAGTACGTGTTTCGTAGAGGCTTTGGTACGCTTGATGCTCTCGCATAACTAGTTACTGAGGTACAAGAATGTTTTACAGCCAACAATTACACACTCTGTGTGTTTAAAGATATGACTAGTGCATACGACAACGTAGTCCCAGAAATTCTAGTACAAAAGCTTTCTTTAGTAAATTTGCAGGAAGAATTTATGCTATACCTTCGGAACAGTCTGCAGAATAGAGGCCTGATAATTACGAACACCAACTGGTGTAATTGTCCCCCGGCGTACAAGTTTTCGTCTCCCACAAGGTTCCATCCTTGCACCGCTTCTGTTCATCATATACTGTAGTCATATAGGCACAGCACTGTCACCAGATATTTGGTTTATACAATATGCGGATGATCTCTGCATCTGCAAAACCTCCAGGAATCTCCAGGACACCTTCGTCTGCCTTAGCCAGACGCTGAGTAAACTCAAGACTTGGCTAAAGGACTACGGGCCCCGGATATCACCAGAAAAATCCGCAGCAAACAACCATTACTTTGGTTAGGGGCATTTCTGTCAACTCCAACTAGTGCACAGCTGGTGAAATCGATGGAAATGACACTCGCACTGAGACGCCAATACATCAATAAAATTTTTCAGAAAACCGGAAATGTGCTCACAACAAAACTAAGCGTCCTGTGCGCTGCAACATCAGGAACACATAGGAACAGCCACCTCTAACCGCGTCCATCTCCGACCTTGGTGAATATCAGCCACAAGTTATCTCCCTAACAAGACTACCATGTTATGAGGTTGCATATAAAACCATTCGGTTGCGAGACCACAGAAAACTTGAAATATTTAGATAATACATTTAATAATAATAATCTTTTAAGTGATTAACTGAACGGTATAGGACAAGCCACACATATCTGCACAGATTGATCCAAAACTGGCAACATGATAGGGAGCGCTGATAGCACCGACGATGTGGAAAGGCTGTCTAAGCTCCGAGCAGAAACATCCTTTCTTATGGCTGAGCTGGGAGTGATTCTTAAAGCTCTGAATACGCGCTAGATATGCGCATTACGAATACTGTAGTTCTCATAGATCGGCAGTCCAAAAATTGGGGATGGAATCAAAGATAGAGGGTGGACACCACTTTTGTATATTTCCTATTGTGTACCTCATAAATAATCATACGATAAATAAATAAACCACTTTTGTACAACGTAGTTGATGATCACCATAAATGAACAAGGAATTAAGATCTCCTTTATCTGGGTTAACGTACTTGTCAGCCTTCTGGCAACGAATGAATGGATTTCTTAGCAAAATTAGTAGCACAAAAAGGCAACCCAGTGGAACTTCTAGTAGAAAGTGACTTAATTCCATTAATTCGATACAACTGAGGTCTGGAACGATAGGTGACAATCTGCTGAACAACACAAGTTAAGAGACTATATACTCATGCATACACAAATACCATCAACACAGTGGTATCTTAAAAAAATATGCCAAAAAAAAGCTGTGTCTATATTATCGTGGTTAAAATTCAATCAAGGATGATTCAGAAGCCACTTGTACAAAATAAATGTAGCAAACTTCCCAGTGCGACGGGGAGTCCTAGGCTGATACGAACCACCAATTTTTCGGATGTAAGAAATACAAAGAAGAATCAGACACTTTCTGGAAAGACCTGTAATAATGGAATATAATCATCCAATCAATGTAGGCCATTTCCTTGCTCTATAAAACGTCTCAGTATACCAGAGGATGGTGCTCCACGTGACAAGAAACAACATAGAAATATAATTGGTTGGAACCCATTATACTTGTCAAGATTGTGAACAGTTATCGCTTACAGAACACTAGACGGTTCTTCATACATTAGTGTAACGCTGTTGTTGTGGTCTGCTTTTTCTACCGCCACGATAGTTTCGAAATCGTGCTTAGACGGTAAACCTATCGTCAAACGCTTGAATTAACAGCGGCTTAGCTGATACAACGGCGAGATCAACAACACTTGCTGGGCCATCTCTGAAGACTGAAGCTTGCAGAGGATTCTTTGGGGGTAAGCCTTTTGAACCCACAAAAAAAATTCTTGTAGAAATAGGCCAAGTCTCGTGACAAAAAGTTATGAGACCGTTCTCTGTGCTAAGTCGAACTTCTATGTATTAATGTGAACTCGTGGAAAGGCTTTTCTACAGTAACGTTGTTATTGATTTGTTTGATATATATTTTAGAGTCTGTTCAACATTTAATTTATTTTTAATATTTCATTTCCAGTTTCATAACTATGTTTCCGTGCTTTTAGAATTATTGTGTTATAATGGTACAATATATCTCGTATACATAGGTAAAAAAAATAGGTCCACATAAGTTAGGAGTCCACAGAATTATTTTTGATATTTCACTGGTCCTCGTATTGAAAAAGATTGAGAGACGCTGGTTTAGAGGAATCAGTATTGTTTTATTTTCTTCAGTTTGTGTTAAAATTTATGACCGTCATTTTACCGTACGTCCCGAGAGCCCAGTCTCCCAGCACAGGAAGGTCTCAGCCAAGGCCTGGTGACCTATGCAAATACGCTGCTCTTGTGCGTCAAGCGTGACGGCGGGTACACGGAATTAACCTTCCACAGTGATAACATCCTGTCTTCTGGCACCACCGTGCTTAGCAGGGTGATTCAGGATGTGCTAGTATGAACAATATTGAGTAAAAAATTTCATATAAACATCTGTCCGAATTCCATTACCGTAGTTTTGGACTTATTGTAACCTGAGCTTGCCTTAGGAAAGATGATTATTAATGTGTTCCAGTGCAGCTTGTTGCGAGATAATTGTAATAAGACACTTCATAGTAAGTGAATAACGACTATCTTTCAAACACTCGGGTCAAATCCATCAATAAATTGTGAGCGACAGTTCCATTCATTGTGAAGCTGGCAACCATTTGAGCACTCAGAGGTTCGCGTCGCATATACAAAGCCTAGGCACGGAAGGTCACACCTGAATGGCGTGAAAGAACAAGTTTGACTTCTTAACAGATAGCTGCAAGAAGAAAGTGCATTGTATAAAATATTACGCGTGTGTGAATAGTCAAACTATGTCCGCATAAAAATGTGATCTCGTAAATAAGACACTACAAACTGTTACAGTCTTCCATAGGAGGGCTAAGAAGATCTGACGAACATTTCTTGCGTGACAGTAAGTCAAGATTAGCATTCACCATGGGAATACATTTTCATGTGACAAGAACAATTCAAGACCGCATTTAGATTGATTGCTGCAAAATGGCGTGGAGAAAGTTTTCTAAGAATATTCAGCTGGCATGAGGAAACCTCATCCCCTCAGTTGACGTGTACTAATCAAAACCGTTCTGCGTTCTTAAGGAAAGTAGCTGGCGGAGAATGAAGAACTTGAAGGTCGGGAACAGAGAGAGAGTGGTCATTCCATTGCAGTATGATACAGCTTGAAAAACAGACACTCGAACATGAATTCGCATGAACTGCGGACAGAAGAGCCCACTCGCGTGCGCGGTGCGGCCGAGTGTTCAACGTCGGGTTTCCGGAAAGAGTCGAGAAGCCTGACAAACAATGGGCGTATCCCATTTTCGTTTTCCCAGGACAAGGTCTTGTCCGCTTCTCTGGGTAAGAAAGAAGACGCAGCAAAGCGGAACAGTACGCGTGCTATGGTCACTCAAGTCACCAACCCCAACTCCCCTGAGATTAATAACGTTTTGCTTATTTTAAAAGATTATCTCATGTATTGTTCATTAGTATTGATTTTTGTGTTTTTTAAATTGCTGGTCTGGCAAATAAATGTTTCTTTAAACAAGAGTTTGAACAATTCATTAATAATTTTTCAAGTGAATTCCTGGGCATCTGCGGCTGTGTTAATTAATAATAAATGATTTTTCCGGAAATGACCAGTCAAAGCTTTCGGCTGACATGCTGCAGCCTTCATTTCAGAGGTACGACGTTCGTTTACATAGCAACGAGCGCCAAGCGTCACATAGTACTACGCCACTGTCTTCGCTGACACTGTTCGTTTTATCCAAAATTTCTGTTGCCTCCTTCACCACCATTGGTCTTCACTCCACAGCATTCTCGTGTCCTCAGATTTTATCTCGTGCCCGTTGTTGATGGCATGGCAAACTAAAGGTTTTGTAGGCCGGGCCTTTCCTCTTTACCGCCTCGCGGTGAGTAGAGGTGGTACGGCCTCCAAAACCCCGTGCCTGACGAATCCACCATAAGTCGATTTGTAGCTATTGTTTTATTTATAGTAGTGGCTATGTACGGATCAGCTGTTAAGAACTCAGCTCACTTCATTATTTGACGCTAGAGAAGACGGGTGTCATCGTTAGTTTTGATCTAGCACCACTATTTACTAAGGAGCCCGTAGACGAAGCCGTTTCATTAATACATGACAAACTTCTTGCACGTGGACGTTCTGCAAAATGTGCTGAGCACACGGAATACTGCATTAAGTCACCTGCTTTGCTATAGGGTTGTCAACCATATTCTCGTGTTGAAGGTGTGGCTATGGGCACACCACATTCACCCGTGGTCACGAATCTATTCATGGAAGAATTGGACACGGAGATGCTTAACAACACGTTCTCAACGAGCGTGGTGGATGAGCGGTTAACGCACTTGCCTCGCATTCGGGAGAACGCCGGTTCGAATCCCCGTCCGGGCATCCAGAGATGGGTTTTCCATGGTTTCCCCCCCAAATCACTCCAGGCGAATGCCGGGATGCTTCCTTCAAAAAAAGGCCATTCCTTCCCGCTCCTTGACCCCAGTCCCATCCCACCTCTAATGACATCGACGTCGACGAGGCGTAAAGACATAATAAAAAAATAAAAAATAAAAAAAAATACGCACATAAAACCTACAAAGTGTATCCGGTAGGACGACGACATCTTTTTCATCAGGACTCACAATACAGAGAATCTTCAGGAGCTTTTATTCCTTGTGAATAGTGTTAACCCAACTCACTTATGACAACTATCGTTTCTCGCTGTCCTGATAAAAGTTTGGGTCATACTGTGACCCATACTAATAGATATTAGCACGCCATATCGCAACATCATCCGGTAACGAAGAGGGTCGTACTGACGTCATTTAGCTTAAGAGCGAAGGCAGTATGTAATTCGGAAAGTATGATAAAGAAAAGGAGACTCTCACAATAAAATACCGGGCCAATGCCTACCGTGAATCCGTCATCAGAAAGGTTTTAAGAGCTATCATACTCATGTAAGAGGTCAACTTATCCTATGGTACTAATTTACCACGGAAATTCGCCTTTCCCCCATGCACTGACAGGAGTAGAAAATTGATAAAACTAGTGAAGGAGAGAACAGTTTATAACGGTCACTGCAAATTTGGCCGCTCATTAACCAGGGTAAAAGAGACCATTTACACACACACACACACACACACACAAACCAACTTGCGGGTGTTTATGAAATCTCCTGCAATTGTGGCGTTGTTTACTTCGGTGAGACGGATCGCACTGTGGCGGATAGGCTTAAAAAACAAATCCGATACTATAAACAAAACAATGGCGACAAATCCGTCATAGTTCGCCATCCCATCAACACCGGCACCAGATAAAATTTGTAGGTACGAGGCTGCTGTGGGGAGAAGACCAGTGGTGGCTTCGACGAGTGAAGAAGGCAGCAGAAATTTTGAAGAAAACGAAGACAGCTGCCTAGTACTCCATGACGCCTGGCGCTCGTTCCTGTGTAAACACACATATCTCTGACATAGGCTGCAACATGTCAGTCGAAAGCATAGAAAGGCAAATTAAGACGCAGCATTCCCGAAAAAAAATCCAGTAATTATTAATAATTTTGCAGAGTTTTTGGGAATTCGGCTACATAGCCCATAAAGCCAGCTCAACGTGATTATCGACTCTTCTTAGTGTTTCAATTTCTCCAGTACAATGTAGATACTAAGTATGGACACATGAACACTATAGGATGGACACAGCATTCACATCCACACAACACTAAAAACACATGCTCTCGGCCGGACTCGAACCGGTGACCTTCGGCACTCTAGCCCCTACGCTACCGAGGCCGGCAAAGTTATTATAAATGTAAATAATTGTGTTAAAAAGATCTTGCCGCGAACCGATAAGGAAATAAATTTACGAGCGAATAAAATGATGTAATCTGGAGTCCACAGCTTCTGCTTCCTAATATGACCTTGTGTATTTTACAGCTTGTATATTCTTGTGGCCTTCGCGATGAAACAGAGGCGGTGCTTTTCAGTCGTTTGATAAGTCACAATAATCTTGTTGCTGTTCAATAAGCAACGATATAAGCGACATAACTGCTAATTCTATTGCTAGTCAGAAATCACATACAATTCTATTAACTTCACAGCTATTTCTAATTTATTATTCGAGAAGCCAAGTTTCTGTGAAGCCTCGTAAAGCCCCCTTTTCCACGACTTTCCCGCAATCACTCGTGAACATATGCCATGGCCGATTTATTTCCTGTTCCTTGCAATCAGTCCTAAGTAATGGAATGGTCTTTGCCTTCACAATGTTTTCACAAATTGTTTGTAAATATTTTATCCAACTCTTAACAACCATTCCAACTCCAATAAAGCGACTTACAGAAAGCAGACACTGTCGAGTGTTCAGTCACCTCGAAAGCTGGAATACTGAAAAGGGTTGGATTTTTTTTACTTAGTGCTATTTTCTCCATTGGTTGACTAGTATGTCAGAAAACTTCCTAAGACGCCATCTTTCCAAAGACACTTCCGATGCGCTATATCGTGGTTATTGTATTGAAACGGAGGTATTATTTTCGTTGGATTGCACGGGCGAGGGTGGAGCAACTGGCTACGTTTCCAAAGTCACGTCGTTCGACAAGGCCTGGCGCGATGACTTCCGGCTAGTCAGACGATCCAGGCAGCCACGGAGCAGCTCCTGCCTGGCGGATAGCATGATCCTGTCCTTCTCTCAGCCAAGGTCGTGTCTTTAGCGTGGCCTGTTTAAAGCGCAGGCTTCTAGTTTGCTTGCTATCTGTAAGTTTAAACAATAATTTCATCATATGTGAGTGTTTCAGAATTTTGCTTTTCTCTGCTCTCCAAAATTCTCTGTTTCCAAGGTCTGCTCGTTAACCGCTGATCGATTATATTCTGTATTTAGGCGTTGTACCGAACTTCAGCTACAGCTGACACCCCAAACTGCTCAACTCTCCATATCACCCAATATTACGTTTGTAGCTAGCCTCAGCAAGGTTTGAAGCAGTTATGACTTGTTGACAAGTGCTCACTGAGCGTGGTGGTGTAACAGCTAGCGTTCTGGCCTCGCATTCGGGAGGACGGTGGTTCGAATTCCCGTCCGGGCATCCAGATTTGGGTTTTCCGTGGTTTCCCAAATCACTCCAGGCAAATGCCGGGATGCTTCCTTCAAAAGGCCATGGCTGAATTCCTTCCCATTCCTTGGCCCCCATCCTTTCCCGTCTCTAAAGACCTCGCTGCTAGAGAGACGTTAAGCAGATGCAAATATTAAGCTAACCATGCCTTGTTCAACATGTTGTGCAAGAGTAACCATTACAAAGTAAGAGTTTTACTTCGCCAGACAGCTTTGAGGGATAATGGACCAGTCGGGAAGCAGAGATCCATCAACATGACGACTTGAGTCGCTGCTGGCTGTAGATTGCCGTTAGTAATTAATGAGTTACTTGATTTATCAGCTAAGGAGATTACATACCCCTACGTTTAATCGCTGGAAGTACAGTCACTAGTAACCAATGGAATCAAATCAGATTCCGTTGCTGAAATATGTTTCCCATTGTTTACACTGACAGTTAAGTAATCGCTAAAAAAGAAATAATCACCTTCAGGAATTATTGGAATAAAAGATAGAAACTATGGCAGAATGTTTTAGAAATGGTGTATGACATTCTAAGACAATAAAGCTTGCTGTAGCTGAAAAGATAATAGAGGAAGATAAAAACTATGCATGTATATTATTGAGCCTCTTATTTTCCGAAGTCAATATTTTTTAACACGTGGGACCTATTTTTATCATTTTATCCTAAAATATTCACAAGTTAATATTTACACCGTTCGAAGTAACTTAAGCCGTGGCGACTTACACCGAATCATGTTCAATTGTTTATATTAGTTACACGAAAGTAGCGGTGCGTCCCTCGTTAATGATGTTCCAGTTCTTGAAAAGGTACCATGTATTTTTTTTTTCTTCGTTAAAGGAATTCAGGGTTACTGGCAAGAGTGTGAGAGACAGACCACTATATCACGGAAGCAAAGTTACCATCAAGCCGGTAATAGGCCTATCCCTCAGTTATGTTTTTTAACATCTGCGAAGTCAAATTGATTGTAAGTGGAATTGAAAAGTTCACTATTGTTGAGTGCATTGTATCCTGGCAAAAAAACTAAAATACCAAAAAATCCATATCTAATTGTGTAAGCTACTGAACCTATACCAAGTATAGAGACAGCTGCGAAAGAATTCAAGCAAAGCTCATGATGTTTATAAAGCGACACGAAAGGGATATCAAACCCGGATTGACTAATTTGTTTTACTTGGCACACGCCTACAGCCCCTGCTGGATGAAAACAGAGGAAGATAGAATCTTCTTACAGCAGCAAAGAGAACACTTGCGAACAGGTTGCTTTGCGACTGTGGACAGAACTAGCTGAAAATGAAGGAAAATAGAAGAAGAGAAAAAAAGGTTTAAATATGTATCATCGCATTGCTCAGCAACCATTTTTGCGTCTTGCAAATTGTTGTTATCACACCATGAACTCAATGACACATCTTCTAGTTCTGAAGAAAGTCGGGAAAATCATTTTCTGACCTTACCTGAAATAAAACTATCTGGAACCGCTACAAAGTCGGAAGAAAAGATATTACTATTCCCAAATTAGTCGTTGCATTAGATAAATTCCAGTTAAACATAAGAGATTCAGTTTATATTTTTCAAATGACCTTGGAGGCACTTTGACTTAATATTGCCAATGTTCCTATCAACATTCAGTGAATTTGGATACAAACAAGGCAGGAACAAGCAGAAGCTATAATGACCGATTTTAAAATTGATGTATCCTAAGTAGGTATGCCAAATTGTTGCCTGGTATGGACGTAAGAAGTTACAAAGAAGAACGACTGTCAGTTATATTTGGTAATGGGGAACAACTACTTGCGGTGCTAAAACTAGAGAGCTTATGCGGTAAAGAACAAGGTGATTCTGTTTTGAAAAATCTTAATAACTGGCACAAAAACGATAAAATGCAGATCATGTGCTGCGACACAGCAGCATCTAATATAGTTAGCTTTAGTGATGTTTGCATCCTCTTGGAACAACAATTAGAAACAGAGTTGTTAGCTTTTGCATCTCGACATCATGTCTATATGTTAATTTTTTTAAAAAAAAAAGTATATTTGAAAGCAAGATGCATCATGTAATGAGTAGCCCTAATATCTCCATTTTTAACGTATTCAAGGCTGACTGGAAGAATTCTAATGCAAGCAACGTTCAAACAAAAATTACCATTCTTAAAAAAAAAAAAATCAATGACACACAGATTGAGGAATCGTTATATTTCTGTTTGGATGAATTTATATGATCTATCGCGAGAGACGATTACAGGGAGCTGATGGAGCTACGTGATTTTTTGAATGGAAATAGTGATAAAAAGCTGAAAATTTATTAATGTTCAAAACATTTCTTATGTTATCAATTTAAATTGAGCAAGAAAGTTTCACAAGGTCTGCAAGATTCTTGCTTATTGATCGTAACAGCATATGTTAGTCCCTGTCTCCAATGCAGTTTGGTAGTAAAGGCACCACACCAAGCTTTGTGATTCTTAAAATTATTGAAGCAACACGAAAAAGTAGACAATTACTAAAGCAGCCTTGAACATGTTTTGTTAACACTTGTGGCATTTGTTTGAGGAAACAGTAATTCTATGGCTTCTTGTTGTTAAAGCTAGGAAATATCTGAACAAAAACAAAACTGTTAACCAACTTAAAGAAAGAATGTACAGTAGATTTTAATAAAACATATGTCCCTTGGAAAGAAGAAATGATGAACTCGTTGTTTGCTACGTAAATTTGATTATTTAAACTTGGGTTTGTATGGTATATTATAAATTTGTTTATTTAATATTAATTTTGTTTCTTATTTTTATTTATTTTTTTGTTTCAGGAAAATCGTTGGATACATTCGCGTCTATCAAGAGCAAACATCTGATTTCTCGCTTGAAAATAAGTTGAAGTTTTCTTGAAGAGAGTCCATAGTTATGGTAAAACAACGTCTCTTTTGTGACATAAAGCTCCAATCCTATCTCTTGAAGTAGTCAGTGATACGACGGAAAGGGCCGTCAAATTAATGTAAGTTTTTCACGATTTAGTAACAGCCGAAGAAGAGATAAAGTAATTCCATAGAAATTGTACCCATACTGTAAAACGAGACTTTAAAAAGACAAATGGCACATAAAAATACCTACTTATACTTTGAACGAGTCTGCAGAACCGAAATAGTGACATAGTTTGTGCATTTGGGGCCTGTGCCTAGTTGGTCCATTAGACCCTCTGCTTAAGGGAGCGTGCACAAACTACGTGGCTCGGCCCAGGGGGGGGGGGGGAGGGGTGTGCTGAAAGGCTACGCTGGGTTACGTGGGGGAGGGGGGGTTCCGAGCCAGGCCACGTAGCTTTCCTTTCATAATATTTTTCACAGTTAAAATGAGGAACAGAACTCACAACAGCATGTGAATATTTATTTCCCTCAGTTAATTATCTCCGTATGTAATTTACATTAGTCTGATAAGAGAAAACAGTACAAAATGTCTTCAGGAATCAAAAGGGAAAAAAGCTACGTGCTACGTGGAGGGGGGGGGGGGGGGGGTAGAGGCAAAAGCCACGTAGGGCTACGTGGGGGGAAGGGGGGGTCTCAGAAGGCCACAATGGAGCTACGTGGTTTATGCACTCTCCCTAATAAGGCAGCAGCTACTGACAAGCTGCTTGCAAAAGAAACCAACGAGATACTCCAGCCAGGTGGAGTTTCTTCTCAAGTTCATTGTAGGCACACGGATTAAGTTGCTCTTTATTTGCATAAATTACACAGTACATCTTTGTGCTCGTGGAATGGAATAATTGGAACAGAAGACCCCAAAACTGGCGTCCAATTTCATTACCCTAAAGATTTTACAGGTTGATGGATGCATCGTTAATTGTGATGTGCTATAAAATAGTTGGCTGTACGCATAGTATTTCCTTCCTCCATGACGCATAGGTCCTCCTGGGTGTTCCTGATCCTAGCGCCTTGCTGGTCATATAAACTCAGTCATGTGATGGAGTATGGTTGAGACTAAAGTTTGCATCATTTCGAGATTATCCTCGAAACTGGGTGATCATTTCTACTAATCGTGGTGCTGTTGATCAAGTACTGCAGCCATCGATTCGTAACAATACAATACATTGCAAAAGTGGACACGTTCACGCCACTGGTTAAGGCAACATAATAACAGAGAAAATAACAAAAGTGGAACGCTGGAAGGGGGGAGGGGGGAACATTGATTCTCTCAAAACTAGAGCACGTATTCTGACAATGCTTTCCTGCTCGGAACATACTGCTTTAGATTTAAAGCTTTATGAGGGAGAACTTTACCATAGCCTCCACGTTGATCCAGGTTACTTCGGGGTGTCTTGAACCGGGTGCTGAAAAAAATTCTCGTCATTGGAATTTAGCCGCCAGGGTAGAAGAGGTGGTCGTGCCCGACTGCTAATCACCAACTTGTGTAAGAAAATAATGAGCTAAATCCAGTGGGTGTGGAGCGTCCCTCGACCTCCAGAGGTGTATTCTGGAAGAATAAGCTGAATATGCCAGCACCTGGTTTCATCTAGAGACAGCAAACAGAACAACACATTTCATACAAAAACACTTATCGCTGTTATCTACACACAAACAGACACTTCAACATACAGAGAACGGGAACTAACTGTCCCTCCATAACCAGGCCTCACGCTGGTCACCACACACGACACGTCCAACCAGCGCTGAATATGTAAAAATTGCTTTGTGAGGCATTTGTTCGTGTCGTTATAAAGAGTTCTGGTGTTATCTGAGATTCTGGAAAAATCTGTATTCGATTATAATGCACCAAGTAATTTGCATTATATATTTCATGCTTCAATCCTTTATCACTACATTCAGTCCATCCCGATATCGCATCTTGGTGGAACTGCATCTACTTCGAGATAAAATAAAAGTGATTTCTAGCTGTTGGAAACCTACTTTCATAAAATAATGGGTTACTGCGTGTGCTGGAAGCTGGAATTGAACGCCAACTGTAAATTCACGAAAGTGACCAAGAATCTGAATCCGATTATCTAATAACAATGATTAATAAGTATGGCTACACTGCTCTTATTTTAATTCGATGTTGTCAGTTGAGTACACAGTAATGGGAAAGATCTCACTTTGTATACAAAGTATTAAACACTAAAGATCGCGAGTTAAATTACAAGTGTAGAATGTCGTACTGCCGCTTGAGATGTTTCATTTGCTGGGTGTGCAGAAGCTATGATACATTTTTTATTCGCACCACCAACAAGAAATTATTTTAACTACAGCAACAGATGTGTTAAGTAAAACCTCTCGTGAGCAGGTCCAGGCCTCTATGCTACGAGGAGCGTCGGGAACTCAGGCGGTGCACCCCCCAAAAAGCATCTAGGTCACCCCCGACGACATCGTATTTGGGGACTTCTTTTAGCTCAACTGTTCTTATAACGGCGGCAACCTCATCCGAGTCAAGTCCCCCCCCCCCCCCCCAGGGGCGTAGCTACTATGGGGCTAGGCCCTCACGCTCAGGGGGCCCCCAAGCATACCTCAGCGCACCTCTAGGGGCCCTCAAGCGCAGTTTAGAAGGCCCACCAGCCTTCACGGGCAAACTGGCGACCTTTTTTTTTTTTTTTTAGCCCTACCGTCGTCTAAGGGGCCGCTGAGAACACAGGATCCCCTCACTAAGGGCCCTCGCTGCTCAGGGGGCCCCAACCACTGCTCAGGGGGGCCCAACCACTGCTCAGGGGCCCCTAAAGAACAATTCAAGGGTCCCCATCCTCAGTTCTGGGGGCCCCTACCAGCACACAAAGCAAAAAAAAAGGTCGCCCGTCTGGCCTGAGAGCCCAAAATAATTTTTTGCACCGGGGCCCTTGTTGACCTAGCTACGCCACTGCCCCACCCCCCTCCCAAACCAAAATTCTGGATCCGCATTGCCTGAACTAATGATAGGTAAATGTCGTATCCAGTAGAAGTTGTTGAGAAGTTAACGAGAAAATTATGGAGAACTATCTTGAAAACATTCAGTATGACAAATTTTCTTCTCTTGACGTTAGAAGTAAGAGATATAAGGCGCAGTATAGCTCTTAGATTAGGACACAAACATATAGAACATGAATGATTCAGAAGCAGCTGGAACAATTTTCCTATTACAATGCTCTGAATTTCAGTTCTTCATTCTTTTTCTTGTTCACACGCATCAAAACCAGGATCGATTTTTACTGAATAATCGTTTTCATCACTATAAGAAGTCAGTATTAATGTGACCTTCTCCAGTACCCGACTTTGTTATCAACGGCAGGAATGCATCAGCAAACGTAAATACAGTTCAGTTTTCTGAGATCTTACAACTCTGTGTCTATAAAACATTGCAAAGGGAAAGAACAGCATGTAAAACTTCAGATTGGATAAGACAACAGCCGACTTGTGAACAAAGTAATGTCTATTATGGGCATTTACTGGGATAAATGAAAATTAGACTCAGCACAAATTTATTATAGAAGTCGTACCATATAAGATAGCAATAAAATATTTTAACATAAAAAATTAATATTTTTAAATGAAATACGATCAATTCACTAACTGAATCAATGGTTACGAGATTTACAAAGTAAAAAACAAAAAGAAATCAACTAATATTTATAATAATATTAAACAGTATCCTCCGATTCTTTTTAGAACCTATATCATGACACACATGAAACTCAAGTCACCGTGAAATTTATTATAATCAGGAAAGATAGCATAGAAACCACAGGAACCTTCTGTACTAAAGGTTTTATAAGCAGTAATCGTGAAATAAAATTACAGACTGTATTGTAATTCTGGATGTTTATGAATCTGCTTCCAGTATACCGACAGATCCACCCAAAATAATGAAAATGGCCAATCGCTGAACCGGAAATTCCGCACCTGTCATACTATTTTCTTTGTTATATTAAGATAATAAATGTGGTGATCGCTTGTACAACAAGATATTTTATGAACAATCGCGTGAGTCCATCACAGTGAACCGTGCACGTAGGCTCGTCCACAATGTGAAGATAGCCTTGAGTTGCACAACGGCTAACACTCGTGAAGGTTAACCTTTAGGCGATGCCTTCTCATAACATTTATCATTATTTTTTTATACTCTCCATAAAAACCTGTTTCTCCGAGAGATTTATTGTGATTTTTCTGTCCAATGAACATTTTACTCACTGTAACCGTCCAGAAAAACATTGAATTACGGATACTTGCTTTAATCCCATCAGGCAGAAATCTCTATTTTGGAAAGTAATTACTGCAAATTAGTTACTTAGTGCCTCACTAATACTCGGAATTTCAAAACTTAATCACACATAATTCTTAATCACATCCGGTACAGTCTCAATTGTTACATTTATTTATAGTTATGAAATAAAAATCTCATGCATCGTTACTGTCCTTGAAATTTAATGTTGTCCCTTCTTAACAGAGCATGAATAGCAAGAAGTAATGCTGTAAGGTTTTTATAATTAACGTTTTAGTTTCTGAATAAAGAAGCTTCTTTTTTTTACAACCGACAATAAATTCATAGATGTTAAATTCGTTCTGTCAGAATGGCTTATGTTGTCATAGAAATTATGGTGATTGTAATGAAATAGAAGAAGTAGGTATAAATATATTGTTCTGGGCATTGTAAGTATATCTAAATTTCTAAACATTGTTCGTTACGATTATGGACTTACTTCGTAAAAAATTTTCAGAGCATATTTTTCATGTCCTAAAATGCTTTCAGCGCTTGTGACAATTTCCTCAGAAAAAAATACCATACTGAGCAGGAAATAAAAATATGCAAAATATTTCAAACTTTATTATTTACGTATCAATTATTCTACCAATTATTTTCAGTGGAAACGTAAGCTTTTTAAATACCTGGCTAACTATTTGTAATTTTTAGTTATTATTGATGCATTGAGCACACCCAGTAACGCAGTGCAACTAGTTTCGCTATTTGCTTTTTATTTTGATAACATATTCCAAATTTACTTTTTTTAATACAGTATATTACGTTCTTTTTATGCACTAAGTAACGATTTATTTGCACTGAACCATATGTTTACTTTCTGTAACACTACATTGAACAATAGCACTCTTCGTAAATCAGCCAAATTAACGGCATTTTATTACGTGCACTGATGCGTCAATCTTGTTATATCCTAAGAGAAGAAATAATCGCAAATTGCATCTGTTTTCGCGTTAAATGGTATCAATGAGTCGGAGTCACTGAAGCCAGAGAAATGCAGCACGTCATACTTTTGCACACCGGTCAACATTTTATTTGATTTCATTATTTTTTAACTTTAGCTTTACAACTCCACAGCAATAAAGTGCTTAAGCGGGTTTGTTTTCAGGTTCTCAGTGAAAAACGGAACTCTTATGGAGCGCAATTATTTTATATATATATATATATATATATATATATATATATATATAATAATTGCACTCTATTTTAGTTCTTGTTAACCTTTGCACGATTACAGCACAAGATTTTTAAAAACCGAGGAATTCGAAAATAAGTATAGGGAGTTTTGTGGAGGGCTGAAGAAAAGATTTCCTTTACATAATCTTCATGGATATCAAATGAAATTTGAAAATCCCATCGACTTCCAAAACATTTGGATTTTTCCTCTTGTTCCACTTTTTGAGGAGTTTTTGACGACAAACAATTAAAAATCTAGTTCATCCTTTATTTTCTAAACAGCTAATCCGAAAATTCGTTTAAAATTTACATTATAAAAACTTGCAGAGATAAAGAAAGCTATAGAGTATATACTATAAATGCAATTTATGATTTTGGCTAAATAACTAAATGAGAAATTTAACATGTTTGGTACCTAAGCAGATTTGTTTTGGTAAAAAAAATATACAAAGAGTCGTATAATTAATATGTGCTGAAAATACATCTTTTTTCAAATCAAATTTTTATTGTTTTATTTATATATACTATTCGAAAGGCACCGACACAAAGGTAATAAAGAAATAGATTTAGAAATCACTTGGTATTGCTTTTAAAAAAGTAAATAATGTTTTTACAAAAAAAAATAAAGGTTTGGTGAATTCAGTTCAACACAACCTGTATGGCGTGCGAAGGAACCCGCACTTGGCGAATTTTTTTATATCGGAACATCCTTTCTTTCTGCTAACATCACGGGACTCTTTAAGCTTTAATTTAAACTCTTCAGAGAAGCTTCATGTTTTATATCACTATATTTGGGTAGTATTTCACGCTTTCACTTCGTCTCTACCAGTGTTGTATTTTTGCAAACAGACATACTATGCTACTTAATCCTGAGCAACATTTTTATCATTTAGTTCGACTGGGCGTGATGGGTAAAGGGTAGAGGTCGGAGGATCGATCGCCCAAATTTTAGTTTTCCATAGTTTCCAGTAATTACTTCAAGAATGTTTTATTTATTAATGTTTCTCGGGAAACAAACCGAGTAATATTATTATTTATACACAATATTTCGACGACATAAATTTCCATCGCCATCTTCAGGTGTCGCACAGTGTGCCAGAATCGCAAAAAGCTGGCCAAAATATAAAGAGTTGTTCAATTTGTACCAAAGTTAGTACGTACAGTTTATCGAAGTTGCTGATTAAGAATATAGTTTCAAAAAGATAAAAAGAAAATGGTGGATCCAAGATGGCGGACAAATATTGATAAAATTCATTTTACTCATATAAAAGTAATTTTTTGGGAATTATCGAGGTTGTTAGAGTTGTACAATTTGTACCAAAGTTAGTACGTACAGTTTATCGAAGTTTGTGATTGAGAATATGGTATCAAAAAATGAAAAAAAGAAAATGGCGAATCCAATAAGTCATTTGATTCGTTGATTTGTTGTAGTTAGTGGTTAAAAATATAAGCTCCAAAAATCGAAAGTACGAAAAAAGTACCAAATAGAAGATTAAAATATTACAAAAAAATAATTTTATTTCAATTATAGTTATTCAGTTAGTAAATTGTTTGTAACTATAGTTAAAAGTTGACGTTTTATTCTTCTTTTTCATCTTCATTATATTCTTCTTCTTCATCTTCAAGTGAATCGTTATCATCTTCAAAGACTGTTTCCTCATCATCTACTTTGGAATCATCATAATCTTCCAGCACAGGAACTAAGAGGGCAACGGTTTCTGAAGAAAAATTCAGTTTGTTGATGATTTGCGTAGAGAAGAAATGTAGAAGTCTGTGGTTGACAACAATCTCCTAAACACGTCTTCCATAGTCTTAAGCCCCGGAAAAAGTTCGATAAAAATTATGCGATATTGCTTTATTGGTTGATTCTTGAGCATCCTCCGACAGTTCATACAATTATTAATTTATTTAATACTTATTTCTTCATACGTGTTTAAAAGCGTTAAAAAGGAACTCCACAAAGTATATAGAATATTTGTGCTTCAATAAACATGTAGTTTTTCATAATTATTAATGATAAAATTAACTTAATATTAATAATGTCATTAAAAAAAATCACCAACATTTAAAACGTGGTTCAAAGCCGGAGTTGTTGATAGTAGATGGATTTGGAGGTTAATTTACTAAGGTAATAATATATACTTGCGGAAACAGTGCAAAAGAAAGCGGAATATCGTGGAATTAATAACTTTAGTTTTTAAGCACATTTTAAAATTTTCTCCAGAATTTTCCGGTATTAAGTTAATTACAAAAATATATGTGAAATTAATGATTTAATAATTACGTAAATGTATTTTAATTAGTAGGTACATACTTCCTGGAACACCGTCTATATTTAAAATATTCGTTTCACTTACACAGAACACAAATATTTAACTTAAAAGACAAGACTATTTTGTAGCCTGACCAGCTGCATGCACCGCTAGCAATGAATTGCCGTGTTTGACCTAAAATAAAACGGAAAAAACGAACAGCTTATAGTTCGCATAACCGGCATTCAGTAGTCCCAACATTACTGTAGCCAACATGATAGTCAAAAAATCCTATCTAGAAAAAAAAAAAAAATTTCCCTTTTTGGCCACGTTTCCAAGATTCTGGCTTACTGTGTGTCGCCGTATTAAGACTTGAAGTTTGCCTTGAGCACGTTGTTTAAAAACTGGCATGGCAACGTTACGTTGCCTAGCAGCATCTCAGACTTCATTAGACGCCCGCGGAGCACAAAAAACAGTGTTGCGAACGACCAGCCTCAATAACATATATCCACGCACCACTTAGTGTGAAACCACAATCCCGGTTAACCAGATCCGACGCGAGGCGAATTTCAAACGATTCTGTAATGACGCTGTTACAGAAGCCTTAGTTGATTCGATATCGATTTTCGATTCCATGTCCTTGTTCCAAACTATGTTCCGCCACCGCGGATTTGTCCTTTTGCCCCAGGCGAACATGTCCGGCATGTTGAAACTACGTTGTTTAACACACCGTACTGTCTGGCCGATGTACTTCTTTCCTCATTCACACGGGATGAAATAAACTCTCGGTGTCCGAAGGTCAAGGTCTTCCCTTAGGAGCGCAAAATGTTCCTTAGTTTTGAATCATAATCCAATTTCTTGCTAGAACTCTTCCAAACCTCAATGTCGTGACGCCAGAGTACGTCAAGAATGCTAAGTGATTGTGTGGAACATTATCGAGGTCATTAGGCCCGCGGTTTACTTCCCGGAATGCCAGTTGTAGCTGATGTTCACTGTATCCATTCTATCTGAAGGTATCACTTAGATGTTTTAACTCACCAGGTAGGCTGCCCTCATCACATATTGCCCAGGCCCTGCAGAAACGGAGTAATGAGCACTGTCTTGCGCTGTCCCGGATGGTGATGACTGCGCGTGTTTAGGTACAGGTCCGTGTATGTTGGCTTTCTGTACACAGTGTTTACTAAAGTTCCATCGTATTTCTTTTCAATAAGAATGTCCAAAAAGGGCAGGGGGCCTTCGTTTTCCACCTCCAACATGAACTGGATGTTTGTGTTGATACTGTTCAGGTGAAGGAGAAACCTATCAATGTTGTCTCTACCATGGGGCCAAACGACAAATGTATTATCCACGTACCGATAAAAAGCACTGGGATTCATGGAAGCACTTGTATAGAAATTAGTTATAAAATGTGACAAAGGACTACCCGTTGCTACTCCATCAATCTGTTCATAGTAGTACCCATCATACAAGAAGTACGACGATTGCGATGTGTGACGGAACAACTCAGCTAACTTGAGCTCGAAGTGCTGTTGTAGTAGAGACAGCATATCAGAGGAACCCTGGTGAAGAGGGAAACAACATCAAAACTCACCATCAAATCCTGTTGGCGCAGGCGAAGTTCTTTAACGTTGTTAATAAATTCCGCCGAGTTTTTCACATGGTGAGGACATCTTCCCACTACTGGTGATAACAGTCGGGTCAGGTATCGAGCCAGACAATAAGTGGCCGATCCAGTAGAACACACTATTGGCCGTAATGGTGTTCCTTGTTTATGGATTTTAGGCAATGCATAAAGTCTGGGTGGAACAGCTGCGCGGGGTTGTAACTGTTTAATCTTCCAGTAGACCCGAACATTTCAGAAGAGCTACCGCATTGGCTGGATCCTTCGAAACCTATCGGTAACAAGCGTACACCAAATTTTCTTCCACTTGCCGCTGATAATCTGCCATAGTAAGAAGCACCGAAGCATTCCCCTAGTCTGCTGGTAGGAAGATAATATCTTCGTTGTGACCAAAGTGCCTTACACTCAGCAGTTGAGATGTTGGGCCGAGGCGGTTTGACCTTGCTTAAGATTCGGCTGGTTTCTCGACTTATTTGTTCAGCAGCTCCCACAGGCAAACCACGAACGGCCAGCTGGACGCCAGTGAGATTTTCCCTGTATGAATGGTTTTCGGTACTGGCGCAAAATGTATCCCCTAAGATAACACCGAAATGGTGGCAGTGTTTAATTCAGCAACACTCAGATTAATTACTGTCCTTCTATCAGGTTCAGAAGAGGCGTTAACGTTGCGGGCAAGCCGGGCGATTTCTCGCATTGCATTGCCGTCGTACAGCGTTGAACTCCGTGTCTTTCAGGCGTCACAAAAACGTGTGGCACGCAATACGAGATTGAGAAACAGAATTTAACTCACGTCTGTGTAAACAGTTTTCCTCGGCGTTGTTTATTTATGATTTTTTTTTGTCGGGAAACTAACCGAGTAATGTTATTATTTATATAAAATATTTCGGCGACACAAATCTCCATCATCCATGCCCGACATGGTCGGCTGGGGCAAAAAGACAAATCCGCGGTGGCGAAACATAGTTTGAAATAAGGACATGGATTCGATTTCGAATCAACTAAGATGCTGGCACAAGCGAGAGGCTTCAGGGACAGCATCATTACAGTAGCGTTTGAAATTCGCCTTGCGTCTGATCTGGTTAACCGGGATTGTGGTTTCCAACTAAGTGATGCGTGAATACCTGTTATTGAGGCTGCTCGTCAGCAATGCTCTGTGTTTAGTGCTCCGCGGGCGTCTAATGAAGTCTGAGATGCTGCTAGGCAACGTAACAACGTCTGCCGTTTCCAAGCAAGTTTTTAAACAACGTGCTCTAGGCAAACCTCAAATCTTACGATTACACCAGAAAATGGCGACGGAGTTTTATGTCGCCGAAATATTGTGTGTTAATAATAATATTACTCGGTTTGTTTCCCGAGAAACATTCATAAATAAACAACGCAGAGAAAAACTGCGTTCGTTTATATCTTCAAGAATCGTTTGCTTCACAATGCCAATGCATAATTCCTCCCATTTGCCTATCCTAAATCCTCTCCCTCCGCTAACAACGTCGACGTAAATTAAATACTTTGACATTTTGAAGTTTAAAACACTTGAAAACGCATATTATACACTGAAGAGCCAAAGAAACTGGTATAGGCTTGCGTATGCAAACACAGAGATACGTAAACACTCAGAGTACGGCGCTGCGGTCGGCAACTCCTATAAAAGGCAACAGGAGTCTCGCGCAGGCGTTAGATCGGTTCCTGCTGCTACAATGGCAGGCCATTACGATTTAAGTGAGTTCGAACGTGGTGTTATAGAGGGCGCACGAGAGATGGGACACAGCATCTCCGAGGTAGCGATGAGGTGGGGATTTTTCCGTACCATCATTTCACGAGAGCACCGTGAATATCGGGAATCCGGTGAAACATCAAATCTCCGATATCGCTGCGGCCGGAAAAAGATCCTGCAAGAATGGGACCAACGACGACTGAAGAGAATCGTTCAACGTGACCAGAGGCGGCCCTAGCAAATTTTTCAGGTGGTGCGAGTTCTCATTGTGACGCCCCAAATGTGCAATTACTTATTCATGATTAAGGTGTTCCTATACACAGATTGAAGACAACATAATTTTTTTTACATCCTGATATTATAAATGTAAAAGTTTGTTTACTTGGATGTTTTTACTGTTTCACGTCTAAACAGCAGAAAGGCTTAAGATAAAAGTTGGAATAATGTTATTGGCTTTTATCCCGATCGAAAAAGTAGTTCCCGTGGGATTCAAATACAAATACTTGTATGAATGGTTTGTGAATTCCACTCGAGCAAAGCCGAAGGCAGAAGATAGTCTTTATATATTAATAATAATAAACCTTAGAAAGATTAATATATGATAGCAGCGGTTTGAATGAAAAACTGTAAATATGGAACACACTGTGTATGAAAAGGTTTATTTAAGCTTCTATGGCGTACATAATGCTCATATCACGTATATGTCAAATTCAAATAATTTTAATATTTTTTCAACAAACAAATGAGGAAATAAAATCATAACTAAAAGACGTAGATTACCATCTTCATCGCTTTTGCCCTTTGGCAATATTATTTTCTATAGATAAAATTGCAATATCCGAGTCTGCATTTACCATAAATAAGTTTTGATAAGTTTTAATTTATGGAAACTTTGTTCTCCTTTAACGACAGTTACAAGTATGGCTAGCAAAATTCGAAGTGCTGTCCACACATTAAGAAATATATCCCGCCAAACATTTTGTTTAATTACTTGAACTTTCATTGTTTCTGCTAATTCAAGCCCATCAACAACAGTTTCAGTTAGAAAGTTTCTAACCAATTCACAACCAGATATGTCAAATTTTTCTCCATCAGTTAAACTTATTTCCAAATCTGCACAGGACGATTCCAATTCGGTCTTTTCAGAATTTTTTTGATAATACGTATCATTTAATTTGGACAGTTGTGTAAACCGAGTGACTAACTCATTCTCAATTGTATCGATGATATGTTAAAACACGTTGATTGTAAACAATTTTTCTGGATCCATTGCTATCTCATCTACGGTCTCGTACTAAAAAAAAAATCTCTGCTTTCTTCGGGATCTGACTGGCTTAATAATAGGATATGGCCCAGTCTGAAAAGAAATTTTTCTAGCGTTTATCAGAGCAGACGAATAACCAGGGTACTTTTTCTCAACTTCCGAGCTGTTTCCCAGCAATTGTGAAGCGTTTCATAAATCCTCTTTCAGTCTACATAGACTCGTTTACAATATTTACTTGAAACAACTGAATTATTCGTTTCCAGAATGGCATCACGAACTGATGATTAGTGACAGCGAACTCCAGCGAGACTAGAAACTCTATTCTCCAAACGAGATTCGCAAATTTTTTTGGCGAGTGTGAGTGCTCGGATACCACTTCCCATCGCTTTGGTGATTGAGATAATGGAACAATTAAGCTCTAAAAAAATTCGGACAAGGAAACTGATTTAATTGTTTTGGTGGCACCTGCTATCGCCAAATTTAGTGACAGCTACATGGAGGAAAGAATGCTGTAAGATATTCGTTCAGAATTATGGATTGGACACCTTTATTTCCTCCTCATGTATTGGATCCACTGTAATATCTTTGGCCTCGACATTCTTCCACATCCAAATCGAACTTTTGCAACGTATTATCGATAAACAGGCCAGTGAGACCAGCTCCCAGGCCCCTAAGGGTCACTTACCAGGTTGTAAGCAACTGAACACTCACGCACTTGGACTTCATTAGCCCAACAAAAGCAACGATAAAGATAATTGTTTGACGTGACTGACATCATAACATTCGGTATGATGGAAAAGTATTTAGATAACTTATCCACAGTCAAAATTTTATTTCGAACTTCATTCGTTTTGAATACATTTGCCAAAATAATAGATATTATTCTCCTTATTGGCAATACGGCGGAGATGCTCCTTCATTACAGGGTCATATTTTTCTATTATTTGCAATAAACCCAGGTACTATTGTTAGAAGTATTTTGTGTTTCAGATCCAAAGCTACCTCTAAATAAGAAATTATTGCATGTTAAAAATAATACTTTGGACATCATTCATTTGAGGATAGCAATCCACCATGATTTTTCGTCTTCAATCTGTACTTACAAATGCTTGTCAATTACACCGACGTTCTTTAAAAGAAACAACTCTTCTGACCAACTGAGCATGGTGTACTGGTGATTTGAGCAAAATTTCGTGAATTTTGATACTCTCTGATAAGTAGTTTCAGTCACCAAATCCTTCTTTTCCCAAATACAATTTTTTGCTGTTGAATAAACAACAATATACAAACATACATTATACAAAAACAATATACTTGATCCCCAGATTTAAAGTGAACCAGCCATATTTTAAAAGTTTCTCGACTTGGCATTACTCTTTGAAAATACATATTTGAAAAATGACGTCCATGATTTTTTTTTCTTGAATTTTTTCAGTGCTCGAATAATTATTTCATCTGTGGCTGCAGAGTCAATGAGTGATCATTCTGAAGTATCGTCATAGTTATGTATTTTGAAAAGACGGCAGTGGTGTTCTGTCTGGTGTACGTCATTCTGTAATATTTTGAACTGCGGACGACATTCCAGCTACAGCTAAATCTTCTCGTAATGCTGCTCTTTAATATCATCATGAGCCTTGTCTTAAGGACTTCTATTAAATAAGTTTTCATCTGTTGCGAGTTCTTGTGAAGACTATTCAGATGACTTCGCAATTTTAAAAAAAATTTCAAGCAATTTTGAAGCCTTCTCAGATTCACCTTTTTTCAGACAGCACATGTCTTGTCATGTCCGTAAAAGGTAAATATTTACAGTATCAACGGTAGTTGCAATCACTGAAGGTCTAACAGGGTGGAAATAGATAAGTAGGTTGAATCTAACACCATGCACATGCAGCCGCATGCGAATGAACTCCAAGACGACAGCCAAAGAGGCAGGAAACAGGTGTGAGAAGAGTTGTGATTTTTTTGATTCAAGTAAGTCGAGCTGACTCGAGTCACAACTCGAGTTGACTCGATTCTATGAGGACATACGACTGCGCACTAAGCTGTAGCTATTACGTGTATAAACTCTTCTGGATAATTAGTGCGCTAAAATCATATGTGTACAGCAAGCTGGGTTATTATAGAATTTATTTTTTGCGCAGACCATCTCTCGCTGCATTTTCGGCGCCCCCAATATAACGGCGCCCGGTGCGGTCGCACCGCCTTAGGGGGCATGCATAAATTACGTGAGGTGAAATAGGGGAAGGGGGGGTCCGGCGAAATCTCACCAGATCTCACCAAGGGGGAGGGGGGGGTCTACGGAAATCTCACGTGAGATTTTGCGAAAAATTTGGGGACAATAGAGCAAAAAAAAAAAAAAAGGTCTCGAATTTGCGGCAAAGTCGATTTTAGGAGGGCATTTCGTCAAAAAAGTTAGGGTGTGACCTAAAAAAAAGTTTTCGGGGCGATTTCTAGGGGGGGGGTTCTCACGGACCAGATCTCACCAGAGGGAGGGGGGGGTCCGGCCGGATCTCACGAAATCTCACCAGGGGGGAGGGGGGGGGTCCAAAAATCCGGAAAAACACCTCACGTAATTTATGGATGCCCCCTTAGGGCCGCCACTGAACGCGACAGAAGTGCATTTTTTTTTTTTTTGTAACAGTTTAACGTCCCTTTTTAACAACGTGGTCTTTAGAGACGGGAAAGGATGGGGGCAAGGAATGGGAAGGAATTCGGCCATGGTCTTTTTGAAGGAAGCATCCCGGCATTCACCTGGAGTGATTTGGGGAAACCATGGAAAACCCAAATCTGGATGCCCGGACGGGGATTCGAACCGCCGTCCTCCCGAATGCGAGGCCAGAACGCTATCCGTTACACCACCACGCTCGGTGACAGAAGTGCAACTCATCCACAAACTGCTGCGGATTTCAATGTGTGCAAACCATTCAACGAAACGTCATCGATACGGGCTTTCGGGGCCGAAGGCCCACTCGTGTTTTCTTATTGAGTGCACAACACAAAGCTTTACGCCTCGTCTGGGCCCGTCAACACCGACATTGGACTGTCGATGATTGGAAACATGTTGCCTGGTCTGATGAGCCACGTTTACAATTGTATCGAGCGGATGGACGTGTACGGGCATGGAGACAACCTCATGAATTGATGGACCCTGCATGTGAGCAGGGGATTGTTCAAGATGGTGGAGGCTCTGTAATCGTGTGCAGTTGGAGTGACATGGGACCCCTGATACGACTCTCACAGGTGACACATACGTACACTTCCTGGCTGGTCACTTGTATCCATTCCGATGGACTTGGGCAATTCCAGCAGGACAATGCGACACCTCACATGTTCAGAATTGCTCCAGGAACATTCTTCTGAGTTTAAACACTTCCGCTGGCCATCAAACTTCCCAGACATGAACATTATTGAGCATATATGGGATGCGTTGCAACGTGCCGTTCAGTAGAGATCTCTACCCCCTCGTACTATTATGGATTTAGGGACAGCCCTGCAGGATGCATTGTGTCAATTTCTTCCAGCACTACTTCAGACATTAGTCGAGTCCATGCCACGTCGTGTTGCGACACTTCAGCGTGCTCGTGGGGCCCTACACGATATTAGGCAGGTGTATCAGTTTTTTTTGGCTCTTCAGAGTAATTTCTTTCAATAAATTCCTAAAAACGAGAAATTAATGTAAAATGCAAATAACTATACAAAGATCTTTTGTTAACATTCAGCTACGTCAAAATTTTACTTGATGTTTGAGGTTAAATTGTTCATGTCTGATGGGAATAGATTTAATAGAAATCGGCAAGCTGTTATTTGTGAATTAACGTGGTGCTCTGTCGAATTTTGATGGAACATGATAAAATAGGTCTACAGTTTTAAATGATTTCTTTTTCAAAACATCAATAAAATATAACAATACTTCAATAAATTGTTCTTTAATTAAATGAATTTAATACATGTCAAAAGTTGAAATGAATTTCAATTCGTCAGCAAATTTTCAGGAGACCTATGTTCATGTACCAGTTCGAACTGAATAATTTGTTATATTAGTGCTGCTGCGAATATTGGGACCAAGTTTACATCGTGATACAGTAAATGTGTTATTGCGCTTGCTTCAGTCCAATTGCAGTTCACATTGAAAGTGTATGATGAAGCTGTGATAATTTATGCTATGCAAACGAAGAATCCTGATGCAGAAAGTTTGCTGCTATTTGAAATATAGTTCAGATGCATTTAATGTGTTCAGGTGTGTCAGTACTGTTTGATTGTGTAGTGGAAATATTAGCGGAGATAATGGTTGTGTTGAAATACAGCCTGGACCACAATAACCTCCTTACTGCACAGGATACGAGGAATTTAGTTATTATTTGTACTGTAAATAAGCTGCTAGTGGCAACGTGTAAATTTTTTTAGAATATTGATTATTTTTAATGGAACAAGTAAAATAACTTCTACAATTTAACACAAATGAACAGTGAAAAGAAATATATTCATATTTATAGAACTGACACAACACCAATATTACAGTTAATTAGGAAAAAAAAAAAAAATACAAGACTGAAACATGTAATGTTAGAAAGCAGAAAGATACAAAGTTTGGAATAAACTTTTGGTGGAAAGTTTCTATGTATTGCCGATATCCATCGCCGACGTAATGCATCCTCTTTAGGAAACTAAACTAACCGAACTTTCAGTCCTTCTGTATAATTTCCATTGCGTCTACGAACGCAACTTCTGTACACCATTTCTGCACAAGAACAGTTAACTAATAACTATCGTAAAATACAGTAAACTTCGAAAAACAACTCACGCACAACCTCTCAACGGTCTTCCCTGACTCGTTTGACGTAGGAACGGTTTTGAGGCCTTGATTTTGATCAGACGTGAGGCAAAATTGAAAAGCTTCTGTAATTACTCTGGCCCAGAAACATCTAGTATGTGCCAGCACCTCAGTCGTTTCGAAATCGAATCCATGTCCTAGTTACAAACTATGTTCCTCCACTGCGAATTTGTCCTTTTGCCCCAGGCGAAGATGTTGGGCATATTCCAAACAACGTTGTTTAATACACTGTATCATCTGGCCGATGTACTTTTTCCGCATTCAAACGGAATGCTATAAACTCCCGGTACTCGAAGGGCAAGGTAATCCTGAGTAGAACGCAAAATGTTCCTTAGTTTTGGTGGTGTTGGGAAAATGGTCTTAATGCCATTTATTCCAACCCTCGATGTTGAAGCGCCGAAGTACGGCAAGGAGGCTAAGCAATCGTGTGGAAAATTACTGCCATTATTAGACATATGTTTCACATCCCGGAATGCCAGTCGTATTTGAAGTTTACCCATTCCATCTGATGGTATGACAAAAATGTTCTAACTCACCAGGTAGGCTGTCCTCATCACATACTGCTCGCGCACTGTGCACTAGAGTAGTGAGCACTGTATTGTGTTGTGCCAGATAGTGATGACTGCGTGTGTTTAGGCACAAGTCTGTTTCTATACACAGTGTGACCTGAAGTTCCATCAGGTTTCTTTTCAAAAAAGGCAAGCAGCTTTCCTTTTCCACCTCTATAGTGAACTGGATATTTGTATTAATGCTATTCAAGTGAAGGAGAAACCTATCAAGATTATCTCTATCATGTGGCTAAACGACAAAGGTATCATCCACGTACCGGTGAAAGTCACTGGGCTTCACGGAAACAGTTGTCAAAGCCTTTTCTTCAAAATCTTCCATGAAGAAAATAGCTATAACAGGTGACAAAGGACTGACCATTGCTACACCATCAATTTGTTCAAAGTAGTGCCCATCATACAAGAAGCACGACGACTGTAGTGTGTGGCGGAACAACTCAACTAAACTGGGCTCGAAGTGCTGGTGTAGCAGGGAGAGCTTATCAGACAGAGAAACCATGGTGAAGAGGGATGCAACTGCAAAGCTCGCCATCAAATCACGTTGACAAAGACGAAGTTTTTTTTAATGATGTTAATAAATCCAGTCACATGATTTGGTGATAACACAATCCCAAAATTGGTTATAACAGCGCGGTTAGGTATCGAGCCAGATAATAAGAGGCCGATCCGATATTACACACTATTGGCTGTAATGGTGTTTCTCATTTATGGATTTCAAGATGTCCATAAAGACTCAGCTGGAAAAAAGGGCTCCTCTTTCGTATAATCATCACGTTTTTGCTTCGATAAAATCATTCTTCTTTCATATTTTCTATTAATTTGTCTCCCAAAGATACTCCAGAATGTCACTATCGATTTCTGTAACCTAAAAACTAAATTTCCAAGGTTATTAATACACTCTATGACCTTACTTTAAGCAAGTAAATTTACAACATGAACATAATTTCTAGTAAGTACTATGTACCTTACATGTTGTAAATAGGGTTACCAACCCTACTCTATTATAGAGTATTGTACACTATTTCACGTGGGCTTAGACTATAATCTACGAAAGAAACAGAGTACATGAAAATACACTTTTTTACCAACACACATTTTCATGTCACTGGTTTACTTTTTCTGTACCAAAATAGTAGTTAATCTGAATCAAACCTTGGGATTTATTTGTCACACGACCATATTCGACCGAACATGTCATGTACAGTTGATGATCTCCTGTCTAGGTATTAGTTTCTTGTTTTGTGGACTTTTCCACCGGCCCACTGTTGATATTTGTGTACTGTTTTGTGTAAATAACTAATCTTCCACCCATTTAAGATGAACATTTTATGTATGGTATTAAAGCTTTAAATCTGCATAAATTGCAAATTTTTATTCACCATTTATTTGAAGAAAAACAATACTATGGTAAAAGTTTGCCAACTTCTCAAAAATGGTAGAACATATTCAATAAAAGACAAATTTTTCAAATTTATTTAAAATAATTTCTTTTCTTTTATCTCTTCTGCATTCTTTGACTTTTTTTTGTGCCATGCACGCAAAACAGAGATGAAAGAAACACATCTTCGCTCAAGTTATATATTTCAATTTAAATATAGATCTTGCAAATGCTGTTGAAGTGTTCATGAAGAATAAGTATTCACTGAAGGTGAGAAAAATCAATGAAAAATATGTGTTGAAACATAAAGAATAAACATACTCTTTTCCTATACAGTGTACTCTATTTTTGCCATCCGAAAACATAAATATACTCTTATTGTTCAAAAAAAAAAAGGTGGCAACCTTATGCATAATGGCATAGCAATTGTTTTAGACAGACTGGTGGAAAGTTATAAAACACCATCTATACCAATGAAAGGATTTTTAAACAGTAAAATGTGATAAATGGAGATGTAGCAAATGTTATCAAAGTGTGATTCCCAAGTTGGATGCACAGAAAAAGAATTTATACAAAATCTGGAGGCAGAAATCAAGACAGGGAATGGTATCATAATAGGAGATTCAAATGCCAGAGTAAGTAAAGACAAACTAGGCTATGAAGACATCATGTGAGGTCTTGGTGTGGAACCAAGTAATAAAGAGGGAGACGATCTTCTAGATTCATGCGTGCGGAACTCATTAGTTGATGGCAATACCTGGCATGAGAAAATAGAGAGCTCGAAGATAACCCGATACCGCTGTAATTGTCAGTGTAGACTACAAATTGCTCAGCAAATATCTTTACCAAAAATAACAGATATAAAAGTCATACAAATTGTGAACCTAGGAGGAGATCACCAGCTGGTCATCGTGAACTCAGCCTGTGAAAAACAACAAGCAAACGGATCCAAAGGATCAGTTGCTACAAGCAGACAGATAGGAACATGAAAAAAGCGTTTCAGAAGAGGTAAAAGTCATTTTGCCCGAGGATGAAATGATAAAAGCAGAAAAAATAATAGAGATTTAGAACAACAATAGTAAAGGCATCAGAATATAAGAGGAAAGAGTATAAATCACTTTTGTGGAGCGAGCATATAGCAGAAGCCGTAAAAAGGAAGAGCGGAGCATGGAGAGACTAGTTTCAAGACAGAACAGAAAAGAGCTAATGGAAAGCCTAAGAAAAATGATAAAAATAGCAAAGTAAAATCTTGAGATAAAAAAAAACCTGAAGTTATGCTGATCTAAGCAGTGGCGGATCCAGGATTTTGTTTTTTTTTGGGGAAGGAGAGGTTCACCAACAGAAATCTCATTATTCCAGATTGCCACCCTTATTAAAACTGTAGAGAAAAAAAAAAAAAGGGTTCCCAAAAATACATGTCATTAGGGGTGGGTGACCTTGGTGCTTTTGGGGGGGGGGGCTTCAGCCCCCTAGCCCTCCCTGGATCCGCTACTGGATCTAAGTACTGGGCAAATCAAGGGAGGTGCAATGAAAATACTAAGTATTGAGAAGTTGGATAGAGTACTTCAAAACTGTGTTGTAAGGAATGGAAGAAAACCCAGGAAGAATCAAAGAAAGTGCCAAAGAAAATGGGAGTGAAATAACAGCTTTAAAAAGATAAGTGGAATAATTTAGCATGCTGGAGCTAGAATTTGCAGTGAAAGGAATAACAAACAGGAAATTGCCAGGAACAGGTAACTGACAGTGGAAATGGTAAAAGCAGCAGAAGCTATGGTAATGCAATGGTTATATAGAGTTATACAGGCAGTTTGGGAAGAAAGGAAAACACCGAGTAATGAAGGAATGGAGTCATAATGCTTATTCATAAAAAAAGAGAGTAAATCAAAATGCGAGAACTACAGGGGTATTAGATGCCAAGCCACTGCCTGAAAACATATGAAACAATTATCCTAAGTAAATCAAACAACCAATAGAAGAACAATATGGATTTAGGTGAGAAAGCAAGGGTAGATACAAGTTTTATACTCAGAGAAATCAAAGAGACAATATGGGATTATGGCAAGGACACAATAATACATTTTACTGACATTAAAAAAGGCCAATGATAAAGTACTAAGGAAAATCATGTG
Source organism: Vandiemenella viatica (assembly GCA_031002005.1). NCBI lineage: Eukaryota > Metazoa > Arthropoda > Insecta > Orthoptera > Morabidae > Vandiemenella > Vandiemenella viatica. The sequence goes on along the minus strand of JARYHS010008074.1, from coordinate 11,729,850 downwards.
GTTAAACTCAAAAAATAGAGGAACAGATTAATGAATCGTGGATCTAATAAGGAACATTTATGAGAAGTATGATAAGTGTGTGTGGATAAGTGGTAGAAAAACTGAATGGCTTCACACGGAAAGTGAAATAAGGCAAGGAACTGTACCTTGCCTGTTCTGTTTAATGTGGTATTAGATGTAGTCATCGCAGAAGTTCCGTATAGAGAGATCCAGCAGAGCTAAAGATATTGACATACACTAATGACATAATGATATGGGAGAAGACAGAACAGCATCTGGAAATGGAATTAGGAATATGGTGGACTTCAATGGGGAAACATATCCTGGAGATGAGTATAGAAAAAAACCAAGATAACTAAGATAGCAGGAAACACTGGCCCGTCGTAGATGTGTTACTTGATGGCAAGAAATTGGAATGGGTAGATTGGTTTGGGTATTTGGGAAGAAAGGTAAATTACCAAAGGAAAGATAGAAGAAAGAAATAGGATTGAGAGTGGATAATTGTATCATCAGACAAAGGATATAATCTGCAGGTGGAACAGAGAAGGAAGACAAAATCTTGCTCTATAAAGTATATCAGCCAATCATATATATTATTTCTAAAAGGTTTTTTTTTAAGATATCCGATTTGGTCACATCATATTTTAAGAAAGTAATTTTTCCAAATTCAGCCTTTGAACGGCAAAAATTTCTATATTTCTAATTTTTTTTTTTTTTTTGTACCACGAACCATTTATGCAGTGGTAATATGAAAAATCTGAATTTCTAAGTCGTGTTCACTGAATTGCTAAAAATCATAACATTTTTGTAAACAATGTATACATTTATGAGAATGTGATGTCATGTACATAAATTTGCTGCTTTGGTACACATAACAGTGTTTAAAAATCAGAAAATCTGAAGGAACCATATGGCTATACAATACAATGCATTAATTTTCCATAGATCTCAATATAAGAGCCTGGTTCTGTTGGACTTGGAAAGTTGTCAATCTACAACCATAGCATAATAAGTACATTAATTATATCAACTGCATTGATACAATCTGGCAATTAATTTGAAGCTATCTCACAAATAAATTCTTCAAAGGAAGGAGTAGTAAATTAATATTTTTTTTTTAATTTTCCCTGAATTTAATCTTATCACCTGCTAGACATTTAAGAAGATTTGGGAGCTAATGAAGATATGTATCTCCGAATACCCGACCCTTTCTGCACAAATGACTACTTGTAATCCATGTGAAGATTATTTTTCCTTCTGGTGTCATAATTGCATGCGAGGTTTTTTTTTTTATTGGTTTCCGGTTGAGAAACCATTTCACAGCCTTTATACATATAACATTTTACATACCATATTTTATATATTATCGCCAGTTGTTTATATTATTTTCTTTGTCTACAGATTGATTTGTGCCTTGTGTAAAAAGTTTATCAGAGCCCGATATATTTTCGCATGACTAGTAGCCAGCAGGGTTGGAACTGATGTTAAGAGATACTTGAACTGATGACAGATTGGTCAGAAAGGCAATGTGGCAGGTAGAATATTTAGTGCATTTGAAGAAGTGGTTTAAGATGGCCACTTCTTCTTTGTCTACATCACACAGTGGGGAGTCCACGACTTTTATCCTACATAAATGGCTGAAAAAAGAACCATATCCTAATCTCATTTGAGTGATGTAAGTTAGATATTGTCTTTTAGCACTGTAATCTTGATACCAGGCGCATTTTGGGACTGACGACAGAGTATGTTCCTTCATATTGTGATGTTGCAATCCAGAAGTCTTGGAAATCTTATCTCAATTTTTGCTTCACCAGGGGGAGAAAGTCTTTATAAGGTAATGGTAAGGCAAGGAGCATACCTTCCTTGACTTCGTGTTTAGCTAGGGAGACTACTTGTTCGTTATAAGTGAGGCTGGAATGTCCTTTTACCCACATAAATTGGATGTCTTACACTTGTGTTGACACTGTCATCTTGATGATGTCCATCATGTATCTGTTGTTGAGATTACATTGTTGATTCTCGAGCCCTTGTTCCTCGCATTCGGGAGGACAGCGGTTCGAATCCCCGTCCGGGCATCCAGATTTGGGTTTTCCATGGTTTCCCCAAATCACTCCAGGCAAATGCCGGGATGCTTCCTTCAAAAGGCCATGGCCGAATTCCTTCCCATTCCTTGCCCCCCATCCTTTCCCGTCTCTAAAGACCTCGATGTTAAAAAGAGACGTAAAGCAGTTGCAAAAAAAAAAAAAAAAAAAAAAAAAAAAAAAAAAAAAATGTGTACCAAGAGCGGGTATCGTGGTGGACATTTTTCTCCAAACAGCCCCACATTATTGCTCAACATTTGAAGTAGCAATCGATGTTATGTCAAGTAGAGCCCTTGAAGTAAATATTTATTTGCGAGATATTGTCGGTGAAGACCGAGTGGTGCTTCAATTATTTCCATGAGTAGGGTAATTGTGGGAGATGTTTTCATGGCTCCTACACAAATGCAAAGTTCACAGTTTTGTAGCCGTTCTTGAATTCATAGAAAATGCTGTGGAGTGTTTCCATAATAGGTGCTTCCTTATTCGATGCATTATTTTGTCAATTATCTGTAGACCATGAGGTAGGTAGCAGGATCTGCTCCCTACCAGGTATGCGCAACTGCGCGGATTATATTCAGGACGCCACTAGTTCTAGCTGTTATGTATTCCACTTGTGCTATCCACGATAGTCCAAGGAATTTGGTGTTGAGCATAATGGAAAGACACATTGACCCAAACGGATGCGTTCTAGCCGGTATTGGTTTCGTATGTGAGTGAACAACACTACAGATGGACTTCTTGGAGCAAAGTGAACACCATGTTATGTAGCCAATTAGTAGGTCCTGTCACTGTCTCTGAGGTCCAATACAAACCACCCAGAAACAAGCAGAATAGGCATAGACACAAACATCCTCAGCATATTGCAAGATGTGGAGTCCCAGTATTTTTTTCTAAGTCGCTGTTGTATAGCAATGAGCTGAGGATTGAGCTGAGATAGATTTACCATGAGTGAAGCTATAATAAATTATTTTTCTTGCAAACATAAATCGTTTGTTAGTGGAAGGTGGAGTAGATACCTTGCAACATGTGGGTCGGATGACATAGCGCTTTTAATTTCCTCATGAGAATACAATGTCATGTATAGATACCAAGTACAAACAAATACCTAGGTATCTAAGAAACCAAACACATTTATCAATATGATTATGTCTTCTTCTTTTAACACATTTTGAGAAAGGGAGTTTTAATAGAATTGAATAATAGTTTTAATTTTACCACATTTGATTTTTGTAGGATTATAATTAGTATTATTGAAGTAAAATTGAAACAGTCTTTTCTAGGAGGTTAGTCTGAAATGTATAATGCATGCACTTCACAATAAGCAGGAATTGACCGAATAGAAAGAAAAAAACTTTACATAAGTCTGAATTTGTATACTGAATGGCCTTAATATTGAAAATATTTTATATTAAGCTCACATCAAAAATGTTATTACATTTAATATATAATTTGAGACAGAACTACCAGATTTAGATTTTTGGTGTATAACTGAAGTGTCATGTGACATCAATCGAAGACATACGAAGGAATATCACTGATACATTTTTTTGGCTGTCATATCATCTGAAGTAGCCAGTTTTATTGGAAAAGCCATGACCTGCAAGTGTGAAGCCTGATTTTCAACACTAGTTTTCCAAAAATATATGCAGAATTACATCTAAACTTGTACCAAACTTGAAATTAAGTGTGAAGCTTTAGTTATCAATAGGAAATTGTATACTTCTCATTAACAATTTGATCTTATACCTTGTTTTGTTATTCTTTTTAAAATAATTTCATATATGACTTATGTATGGGAAGAATGGAAGTTGCCTTGTAAGCCTTCGCATGTTTCAGAAGTTAGATTATTAGCTTTTTGATATTTATTTTTATAATTTTGTTACTAACAATAAATATGTAAGCTAAAAAATAAAATACAATGACACTTTATATTTAAAGTCAATATTTCTGATAATATCATAAAAAAGTAAAATAAAATAATACTAGGAACTTTGTAGATTCACAGTTGTTACAAGTGAAACCTTTTTCAAAGGTATTATATTCTGCAGCAGCAAAGTGTATTCTGGTGGTTAAATGTGTTGTACAGTGGAACCATATTCATGTCCAACTGCACCATAAGAAAAGGATTAATAGCCACAGTTGCATATTATATTCCCACATCTGCAATTGCTATCAATACAAGGCAAGTATAATGAAAAGAAAAATAATGCCATAATATTACTTTAGTCAATGACTGTGCATTCAAGTTATTTAGAGGTTATATTCTAAATCTTCATGAAAACAGAATGTGAACATTTTAAATAAAATAAAAAAAATAAGCACTTTAATGCTTCTACAGAATGAGTAAATAGTTTTTGCATAATCAGTGTGGTATGGTGGCACTAAGAAACAAAAATAAATTTGAAATTAACAGTTCTGAAAACAGGACCTAAACAAACCTATTAACCGATCAAATCCAATTACTCCATACTGTCATCAAATGAGATATATAAATTTCATTTCTACTAACCAATAAGCGTTCCTCATCTTAATTTGCAATTCTCAGACTAAAAAAAACATTTTCTGGTAACTGTTCAGATAAATTTATTAGTTAAGTGGTCCTAACTTTCTGGTTTATTTAGGCACTTTAGGAAAAATAAGAAAAATTTGTTAACCAATTCTTCATTTAATTTAAACTATACCTTATTTTAGTTTCAATCAAATCATATCAAGTTATCACAAACTAAGTGATACTTTGTTACTAAAAAATATTCTGAATCAAAACACCAGAGATTGCCTTCACTATTTTATTATTGTCCAGTAGTCAACCCTTTATTTTTTTTTTTTGCATCTTATTACAACATATACCACACTGATGGTAGGAGAACAATATTCATTAAAAAAAACCTTCACAATATTAAACAACATTTATTTTTCTCATCACTAAGTAGGTGTAAACACACAGACCACACAATATTCTGATTTTTCATTCCAGCTGTTTTACTTCAAATTGGATGATACATCTCATCAGCTCCATTCACAGAAAACACATACAAGCCTTACAGTTAAAATTTGCTGGTAACAGTTTACTAATAAATATGATGTGGAATGAACAAGTTTACATATTTGTTTTCCTTAAAAACATACTATTTTCTTTTTTTTTATTATTTAAAAAAATGGAAATTATTTGATTTCTAAAACAAGGGAAATTATAATGGTCAGAAGCTTTCGAGAATCAGAAACATAATTATCACTTCCCAATCCTTAGGTAAGGGAGCGTGCACAAACTACGTGGCTCGGTCTGGGGGGGAGGGGGGGGGGTTGGCTGGAAGGCTATGCTGGACTACGTGGGGGGAGGGTGGGTTCCGAGCCAGGCCACGTAGCTTTCCTTTCATAACATTTTTCACAGTTAAAATGGGGAACAGAACTCACAACAGCAGGTGAATATTTATTTCCCTCAGTTTATTATCTCCGTATGTAATTTACAATAGTCTGAAAAGACAAAAAGGTACAAAATGTCTTCTGGAATCAAAAGGGGGGAAAAGCTACGTGGGGGGGGGGGGGGGGGAGACGCAAAAGCCACGTAGAGCTACGTGGGTGGGAGAGGGTTTCACAGGAGGCCAAAACGGAGATAAGTGGTTTATGCACGCTCCCTAAGTAATGAACAGTTGTGTGAAAAATTGAGCATTCTAAGAATAATTGGCACAGTCCTTTAAGAAAATGGGTTGTTAACTGTAGACCCAAATAGAAGTCATTGGATAACACAGTTATTTTGTGACTGACACAAAAATATAACTGATGCTTAAGGTCCTTTCTGTTACGTATGAGGCAGACCCAGGTGAAAGGAAGTAACATGCCTGAGGTAGTCAGGTCGGGCGAAAGAGAGTCCGCACTGATGACAAGGGAACGGCCGCTCGCCTGACAGGGACGAGGTAGTGTGCAGCTGTGAATCGTCAGCCTTCTGCTTGCCAAAGTCTTCTGTAGGTTCACACGTGTCAGCGTTGTCCGAAGTGCCACTATTGCTTTCCACATGGGCACGTCTGTGTTTTGTCAGCTTGCCTGACTGTGAAAAGCACTTTCCACACTGTTGGCACTGGTAAGGACGTTCACCAGTGTGAATACGGCGGTGCTCCGTCAGTTGTGATGTTCTGGAGAAAGCCTTACCACATTCATCACACCTATATGAAAAAAAAAAGTGTAATTATAGTTAACCTGCACATTGGAGACAACTGTGATACTTAACTGATTAATGTCTTGCGCTCTTCCATTTATATTTAAATGCAGAACAACAATATGTGAAAAGGAAATTTTTGTACTGACTAGCAGTATACAGTACTAGTAAAGCGTCGATAACCTGAACTAATTGAGACTGAAGGTGGTTTGGATTATCGATTTGTTCGGATTTTTGTATTGTATAATTTTGGTTTGAATAGTTTTTATTTTTCCTTTAAAACTACATCAGGTATATTATAATTTTAGATATCCCTAGCAAAAATCTTATTTGCAGCTGCTTCATTATGCTCTCTTATAGAACACATTAACAAACACAACATATAACATCACATTTACATTCTAGTGTCACATTTCACATCATCAACATGAACTACGATAAAAATGGTGCTCGTGCCTTTGACTCACCCCAAAACTCGCCACTGAGGTGAGTGGCACTCTTGAGCTACCACACACTACGAGCCTACGTAAGTGCACTGATTATATACTCTCGCATTCGTGCTGTCTCACGTTGATTCATGCAATCATGCAAGAGAGTGTAAATATGGCTTAAGGATTAAACTCATTGTATTTAGTTCTTTGTTAGTAAAATTTCTGAACAAAATAAGTGCAAAGGTGTACTTAAAATGTAGTGTAAATAGAGACAAAGTTGATGCTTCCTTAAAATAGTGCACAAATGTATAAAAATGGTCATTCGGATAATTGATGTTTCAGATAATTGATGTTCGGATTATCGACACTCTACCATACTTATTAAAACGCTTGCAACAATAGTCTTATCATGAAAGTAAAGGTTAACAGTGAGCTTTGCATAGTTTGGAAACTGTTTAAATTTGCTTATAAAACCATGTTAGAATTACGCAAGAGTTATTAAGAGAGAGAGAGAGAAGAAAGGAATATACATTTTAAAAAAATATCATTTTCTGCAGCACTGTGATGACCCCTATGTTAAACAATCAATACCATTTTTGCTTTTAACCATGTAACTCCAAAAGTGTCAGTGTAGCAATGAATGGCTGAAATGCAGGGTTAGGCCTGGGCTAACCAAGCATGTTCTTCAGAAGCCTAAATTAACATAAAATTTCACACTTTTTGCAGGCATCATTTTGCACTGATTTTTATTTTTGGGCTCTGCACTACACTTTTCTTAATGGTGATGCTAACGATCTTGTGTACCTGAAATTTATGACTATTTGCTGCAGGGCAGGTTTATTTTTCCATACATGTCCCAACTGCCCATTACAAAGTAAAAGTAAAAACTCTGCTTAGATGTTTCTATTAGCTTATGGCTTTACACATTGTAGATGTTGAGGTCATTACTTTTGGGAGAACACTGGGAAACAAGAATGGGAAAAAATTCGCCCATGCCCTTTTGAAGGAACAAATCCAGCATTTGCTTGCCGTGATTACGTGAAACCATGGAAAACCGATGTCTGGATGTCCGGATGGGGATTCGAATCTGTATCATCCTGAATGTGAGACCAGAGCATTACTGATCACTCACCGCTGCTTTGAATTGCATACATTAATATAAATTCAAAAACAATCGAATTCCTCTCTACTCCTCCCTGATACCCACGTTTATCACAAAACTAATTGTTTCATATCTTATATCTTTAAACGAGCAAATTTTGTATATATATATATTTCTGATCTCAGAAACAGCTACGACGATTTGGATGAAATTTGATATTTAGATAACGTTTTGACTTCTAAGATTTCCTACATAGTTGTCTCCCCTACAAAAAAAAACAAGTTTACAAAATACAAACGATTTTTTCACTCGGTATCTCGAAAATGGCACTAGCGCCATCTCATAGACAATTCAGGTACCAGAAAGTCTACAAATAGTTTCTTTGATTTCAAAGAATATTTAAACGAACTAAACGAACACACCAGCATCTCGGACCGCCAGCACATCCAGGCGGGAAGGAGCAAGTGGCGCCAGTGGTGGCCGCAGCGTGCCGCATATAAAGCCAACACTCTCGACCAACCAGAGCGAACGGGCCTTCCAGCTGAAGGTATAAAGGAGGTTCGATGGGTGGCCAAGCCAGTCGAGGCGAGACAGTCAGCTGAGAACAACTACAAGATACCTGATGAAGACAGCAGATTCAGCTGTCGAAACGTCGTGTTTTAACACCACCATCCGGTTGGACACCCGAGAAGATATTGTTGCAAATTCTTTATTTTCGATTTGTCTCGTCGAGTTTCATACGAATTCATATCAAACTTGGCTATGGCAAAATTTATCTTCTGGTCCAGGTTGGTTTTCAACCAACCAACGTCAATTTTGAGATACGATGTATCGAGAACTAAGCGAGATATAAAAAAAATATTTTTTACTTTCAATTTTTCTCACTGAGTTTCATAAGAATCCATCATCAAGGGTTATTGTAGAATCCCCTGAATTACCACAAATCTTGCACCATTAATTAATCCCTGACTGGCATTAAGATTTCTATTTAACATAATAACAGCATTTTTCTTTGAAAGCAATTTATGTGGTGGTGTCGCAAATGGATCTAGTGATGTGGAAGAAATTTCATATGTAGATAGCGTTTTACTTTTCAAATTCCTAACACAATTTTTTTTTTTTTCTAAACAAAAAAGGTGCAATTTTTGTATTTGGTTTCTCGAAAACAGCTCTAACCTCATTACGTAGAAGGTTCAGGTACCAGTAAGCCTACTGGTGTTAGTTAAGCTTCTCTTTGGTTAACTGTGCACCACAAAACGCCTAGGAAACCTTCAAGCCTTTTACTTTAATCAAACTTCATTCAAAATCTTGGATATTGAACAGAAACCGAAAGATGCCGAGCGAAGATCGGTCACCCAGGTACTAGATATAAATGGCAATCACTTGAAAAATTATTGCAAAGGAAATGAAGACCCACAATTTTTGTGATTATAAAGTTTGCTCCAAATTTTGAATACTGGAACTATGCCCACAACATAAAAAATGATAGGGAGGACAGGGAGGTGGGGGGAAGGGGTTTCAAAGATTAATTCTATCGAAACAGTACTTCTGAGATATTGACAAAACGTCTGAACAACCACAACATGTAGTAAATCTTATATCTTTAAACGAGCAATTCTTGTATATATATATATATTTCCGATCTTGGAAACGGCTGTGACGATTGGGATGAAATTTGATATTTAGATAACGTTTTGACTTTTAAGATTACCTAAATAGTTGTGTTCCCTACAAAAAAGCGAGTTTACAAAATACGAACAATTTTGTCACTCCTTATATCGAAAACGGCACTAGCGCCATCTCGTAGACAATTCAGGTACCAGAAATCCTACAAATAGAATTTCTTTGATTTCAAAGAATAATTAAACAAAAAGTTCTTGTATACTGGCTGACCCATGGAAATATTAGCACTGCAAGTTTGATTGTAAAACATTTAAAAGGAAGATAATTAAAAATTTATTAATGGTTTTATCAGAGGTGATAACTTTACAGAAACTTTTTTGAAAATAATTTTACCGGTACCAGTTATAAAGTAATCATCGTTTACTTTTTGACCGAAAAAAGTGGTTGTTATTTAGTCATTAAATACTGCCACCTTAATTATAAAACATCTTTCGATTTCTGTTAAATATACAAGATTTCGAGTAAAGTACCTTGTGCTTTATTAATGTTTATAACGAAGGTTACTTCTTATGGGAATTGTTTTATTATCATTTTTAAATGCTGATCAGAAGATGTGAGATTACTGCGCGGTATGAACATAGTTTTATCAGAGTGAATTAAATTTAGCACAGATGATGTTCTATTGCCGTCACAACCTGATGATGAATTCTTATAGAACTCGACGAAACATATCGAAAATAAAGAATAGGCCTAAATGCTCTTGTTTTTTTCGAGTTTGACTTCTGATCCAGGCTGTATTTCAACCTAACAACAGTAGGAACAAAATAAAACATTGAAAGTACATTTCCACCATACAGACATAGTGGTTTTGGTGCATTTTTTCTGGTCCAGGCCAGATCTAATCCTAACCTCTTCACTTTTGAGATATAATATCTCTAGAACTAAGCGAGATATAAAAAAAATATTTTTTACTTTCAATTTTTCTCGTCGAGTTGCATAAAACATTTACAAACTAAGTATTTTAAAATAGATACCTCTCAAACAATTCAGGCAACGGTCCCGCGTCTAAATACTGGTTGGGGCAAGAATTCAAAAGACATCTTTTGGAACTTATGAACTACACTACTAGATCTCAGAGGAAAAGAACTGGCGGTTCTGTCTCTGATACAATGTACATATTTAATCTCACCAGTCTAATATTATTCGAGAACTAATCAAATATATATACATAAAGTATTCTTTATTTTTATTTGTCTCTTCGAGTTACATACGATTTCATCGTCAAATTTGAATATGGAGACATTTTTCTTCAGATCCAGGCTGATTTTCATCATAACAAAGAACAAAAGAACATGAAACACCTATAGTACATTTCCATAGTATACATATAGTGGTTTTGTTGAACAAACTTTTTCAGGTCCAGGCTGGATCTCACCCTCAACCTCATCAATTTTGAAGATATAATATCTCGTGAATGAATTAAGCGAAATGCCAACAACAAAAAATTCTTTATTTTATATTTGTCTCTTCGAGTTACATACGAATTCATCGTCAAATTTGGCAGTAGGTAATGATTTGTTTTCAAAGATGTATAGTACCATGTGGCGCTACAGGTCAAAATAAAATAAAAATCTATCGTGCGTTTACTGAGATATTAAAAAACTTTATTCTTTACTTTCAATTTGTCTCGTCGACTTTTATAAAAATCAATAATCAGATTGTGGCGCCACAGTAATGATAGAATCCCCGCAATTCTTATGTATAGGTAAAATTAGTTTCTTACAAATATTTTCAAGCATTTTTATGAAATACTGCGTGGTAAACAGAGATCGAAAGATGCCGAGCGAAGATCGGTCACCCAGGTACTAGTATATATTAATATTAGAAATTTGTCGCTGAAAACTGATAAAAACTGATTTGCCAAAAGTCATGTGACACCTACTAATATCAGTCAAGTGCAGCATCTAACATGGTATTGACTCAAAAGTCATTGGAAGTCCCCTCATGAAATATTTAGCCTTGCTTCCTCTACAGCTATCCATAATTTAATTTAATTGTGATTGAGTGGACAGACCGATGGCAATTTCCCTACACACCTATTTTCCCCCATTCCTGTACCCTCCTACTTTTGTCCTCTAAAAATTTC